>CM031242.1:796008741-796465776 GCA_018340775.1 Taxus wallichiana var. yunnanensis
CCTTTATTACTATATATATATATATATTATATATATATATATATATATATATATATATATTATAATCTATTAATATAGGCCTATTTCACATTTCTTTATTTTTAAAAATATGTACTTTTGCATTTAGTTTAATCTCGGTATATATGAAATTGTTATATGTATGAGGATGTTAATAAGTTTCAAAATTGTTCTTGTAGGTAAAAGGAGAGGAATCTTGTTTTGAACAATAATTGAAATATCATCAAAGACTTTACAAATGAATTCATTCAAAAATATAAAGGAACTAAAGCCTTATTGTACTTCACTATTCCAACTCAAAAGAACTTTTCTTTATAACAATTACTAGATTTCTAAAGTGTAAGAAATATCTTGAATCAAGAAATAAGTGTAAAGAAATAACATTACTCTTTTCTTTTAACTTCTAATAGCAACCAAATTTCCTTTTCAATACAATAGTTAATTTTTAATCTTTTTCCAATGTTAACAAGAAGGAGATACACTTTCATTCAAGAATCTCAACATTTCATTTTACACTTCTATTGGAGAAAACATGCTCACAAGTATCTAGCTTTCGATTCAAGGAGAGATCTCTACATTACAAATAAGCTCTTTGGCAAGGGAAGAACTACTTCATGAAAGAATGCTTCCATTTCAACAAAAGAATACTAATTACTCCATTCCACATTTTAAGCTAAAATCTGATATGTATTTTTTTAAAACAAACAATGAAGAGCATAACTTCTTAATGCAACAAGACTCTTCCTCTCATGGAGAGTAGTAAGATTTACATATTACATACAACTTTCAACTATATTCAAGAGAGGGATAAACACAAATTTGAATGAAGCATTCTTCCACAAAAATATACATGCATTCCAAATGGAAAAATTACAAATAAATAGAACTTCTAACAAGTCATTCTCACATGATTACAATAAGTATAACTTTCAAAAAAACAAGATGCTAAGATGTCAAAGAACTCCACTATCTTCCTAACTTGAGCTCCAACTTTGAGTGTTTTTAAAAAACCAACACAAATAGAAAGAATTCTTTTACCACCCAAACTATAGGCACCATTACATGCATTTCAAAAGGTTGGAAGACATGTTAGCCTCCCCAATCCCATGGGAGAGAGAGATAGCTTCCACAAATGTGCACAATATTTAGGGAGACATAAACAACAACACATTCACATACAAGACAAGTCCATGCACTAAAGAAAACACCACATTTAGAAAACAAAAGAAAGGAGGAGAAACCATATTCATCCTCACAAATGGGGAAGAGAAGATGAGATACCCAAAAGTGCCAAAGGTGTGGTCCAACCATAGGATGCACACTAACAATTTCTTCACAACCTCCTTATTCCTCCAAGACAACAAACCCTCCTTATTGCTCCACCCATTCACCTAAATCCTTCTTGGGAGGATTTTCAAACCCATTGGGTTTCCTCTCCAAGAATGGGGAAGGGGGTTCAAACCATATGAACCAACTTCCCCACCTCAAACCATCAAGCCATATGATGGATGGAGGAAATAACAAATAACTCAATAAGTAAACCAATCAACACATACAACAAAACAATACTTCAACCATAAGCAAAACTAAATCTAACATGCCAAGTAACATAAATATAGATCAAGGAGCCTACCTCCACGAGATCCCCAAAACTCCAAGATTTTCCCAATCCCTTGTCCAAGCAAAGCTCCCCCTTCCAAAATTTGTCCAAGCACCAAAATAAAAGCCAAAAAAATTCCTCATCCTCCCACATGAGGGAGTATATGAATAAAAATAATTAAATTTCCTCAAAATGAGGGGTGACATGTGTCACCCCTATCTTCCCTTCAACTCAAATATTCCTAAAATAAAATGGAGAAAAGATAACCCACTTTCAAACACCCTTCTCCCAAATTTCCCAAAAAGAAAATGAGACAAGTTTATGCAAATTTTTACAACATATAACCCATATTACATGGATGGTGACAAAAGAGAGGTTAAATGGGAGGGAAACTCCCTCTATGCCTTGAAATTAAGCCTCCCTACCTAATAGGTAGGGTCCAAGGGCTTATTTTCATGCTAAGTGAACTCTCAAAACTAAAAGGCGCCACTTAATATGTCATAAATAGCCCAATTTCGGGTTTGGCACATTTGGGCACAAGTGTAGAGGATGTGAGGCTCACTCAAGGGTACACATGTGACCCAAATCCTACCTAATTAACACACACTTACTCAAATAAAAAAATTAATTCAAGTGGGGACCATTAAGTATCAATATTTCTTCTTTATACAAAGATACCCAAACCTTCCTAGTAGCATCATCAATAAAAGTAACATAATAATATGAGCCACCAAGAGAAGATACCCGAGCTAGCCCTCACACATCCGTATGAAAAATATCTAACTTGTGATCCTTCTTGTTTGATCCAATCTGATAAATCTCAAAAAAATTTGTTTCCCATACAAACAATTCTAAAAAGGTCCAGTCTATGTTTTTCAAATATGAAAACTTTCACCGTGAATGTTAAATCTTCATCCCCTTCTCACTTATATGGCCAAGTTTTTCATGCCATAGAGTTGTGTCTATACATGCAGTAGCTAATATAGAATAGGGATCAGTACTATTAGTGGATAAATACAAAGTACATACTTTCTTACCTCTTGCAGCCACAAAATCACCATTAGTAGCTTTCCAAGAATATTCTATAAGCATAACCATATAACACTCATATCCTGATTTCCCTACATAAATTAGATTCCTCCTCAGGCTAGGAACATGCTTGACATTCTTTAGCACCCAAGTGTTACCATTATACAATTTAACTTGAACACTTCATTTTCCAATAATGTTACATGGCTTATCATCACCAAGATATACATGCCAAAAACTCCTTGAACATAATATTGAAAATAATTTCTATGATGAGTTGCATGAAATGAATCACCGAATCTAAAACCCAAGATTCTAATTTACTATCCAAAGAAAGAATAAGAGCATCTTGTAACACATCACATACTATGTTTTCCTCTTTGTTCCCTTCTTATTGATCTTTCCCCGATTTTAAAGACCAAATATTTTTCTTTGCATGTCCCGCTTTTCCACATTTCAAGCATGCCATCTTGCTTCTGGATTTAGATCTTCCATTCTTAGACCTTCCACGGTGTCAAAGACTCTTTGATTTTTCCCTTTTTCTTTCCCTAGTCTCTACACTCAAAGCATTACTAGACGAATCACCTGTGATTTTTCTTCTCATCTCTTCACTAAGAATCACACCAATAACATCATCAAACTTCAAAGTGTTTGAACTAGAAAAAAATTGCTCACAACCATAACCAAAGTATTCCATATTTTAGGAAATGAGAACAAAATTAAAAGAACCCTAACTTCATCATCAAAATTTACTCCTATAGACCTTAATTAAATAGTAACCTGTGTTGAATTCATTCAAATGATCATTTACTAACTCACCTTTTGACATCTTCATATTAAAAAAATGTTTCATGAGAAATACCTTGTTGGAGGCTAAGGGTTTTTCATACAATTTACCCAATGTTTTCATCATTTCTATCATTGTATTTTCCTTAAAAATATTAAAATATATTGTTGCTACTAGACATAACTGTATGGATCCCATTTTTTTCTAATCAAGAACATCCCATTCTTCATCTGTCATAGTTGATGACTTCATAGCTTTCCCTTTCAATGGTAGATAAAGATCCTTCTGATATAGGTAGTCCCCCACTTCCATATTCCATAGCTGAAATTGTTAGCCATTAAACTTATCAACCTTGAACTTCTTATCTTCTTCCATTTCTCCCACTCAAACAACAAACCATCTTGTGATCTATTTCTTCTTAAAACAATAAAACTCTCATACCAATTGTTAGGATCAAAATACACGTGAGAAATAAAAGTGGAATTAAAAAAATAAAATAAAAGAAGCATATAATCAGAAGATAAACCCAATATTTAATGAGGCTCACCCAATTTGGGCTACATCCACAAGAAACAAGCCAATCTTCTCCTTTATTTAGTCCTGAGGAATACAATTCTCTCTTTTTCATACACCAAAGAGTAAATCCATGCACATATATATATAAATTGTGTACCTCTTTTGTAAATTATTGCTTCAACCACAAGCAACCTAAAATATCACATGCTTATAAATAATACATGCATATAAATAAAATTAAAAATTAGAAATAACAACTCCGTTTATTAATAAGAAAATTCTATTTTTATCCATGAACATGAATTCCTTCGAAAAACAAAAAACAAAAAAACCAAATTGCCAATTCAAATTTATTTAGGCTCCACAAATTCAACATCTTTGGTTCCTTCACATGAATTTGATGTTGGTTATGCTCAATTTGGGAGTATCTTGATTATCACAAGCTCATTCTTTGTTCATCGTCATCGTCTCTTTTCCAAATAAGCATAAATGCAATGATTAGACTTATTTCATGATAGCCATTATAATATGTTTTATTTCCTCTTGCAAATAATGTCCTTTGATAATTAAATAAATATAATTAATTAAATCGTTTGAATTAATTTGTGAGAGGAGCAAGAATATGTGAGGTAGGAAGAGTAGGAAGTGAGGATACGATAATGACGAGGATACAACAACAAAAATAATGTCATGAAAATGATGAAAAATTCATGGAAGGGGAAGGAAAACAAGGAAACATCCATTAATGATGTAGGAAAAACAATTGGTGTAACTCACTAATGTGAAATTTTTTAAAATATTCAAAACTTTAGCGAGTTAATTTTTTTGGGATAACAGTCCTACGCAAAAGTTTCCATCCCTAAGTATAGTATAATTTCAAAATTGAAGACAAGACAATTTAAAAATATTTCCATCTAGTTCATCCATTTATCACACCCAAATAAGTCTTCAAGAGAGTTAAAAATCTAAGTGCACTCATCTTCTTGCATTGTACTATATTTCTAGGAGATATTTTAATTGATATACATTTTTTTAATTCTGTATATGTATGTATAAATATGAATGTTAACAATTAATCAATAGTCTTAATATACATCATGTTCTAACCTTAACCTGAATTTAAATAAGTATATGTGTGTGTGTGTGTGTGTGTGTGTGTGTGTGTGTGTGTGTGTGTGTGTGTGTGTGTGTGTGTTTATATGAAGATGTCGAGGTACAATCAACAATGGTTCAAACATCTTAGAATAAACCCTTCAATATATCATTTTTAACTTATTTCTCTTTACTTTGTCTATTGTCCCATTTGGTCATGTGATCGCATCCTTCTATAGGCCCCAAAACATGAACTTGAGAAATCACAAAGAATAATGGAAAGGAAATGCGAATTAGAATAGTAAAATGTAAAATAAGGGAATGGAAATCTATTGGGAGTAAACATTGAAGGAGTAGATGATTCCACTCAACATAGGATGTATTCTAAGTAATTTCTCCACTATCATTTCAAAGCATTCAAAATATATCAAACTTCATTGAATAAATTAGATAAATAAATCCAAATTAGATTATTACCTCGAAGGAATTAATAAAATGTAATGAAGGCCATTATTGTTAACATACACTAGGACAATAGAGGGTCAAGATTCCTTTGGTTGTTGGTGCACAACATTTCCATATCCCTCCACATGGTGTTTAGCATTGATTAATTTTTAGAAATATGTGGGGCCCATCATATCTAGGCCATATGCTCATGTTTTTGTGAATGAGGAGAGGATTTTTCTGGAGATAAAATCTATCCCACCTAGCCTTGGTTTTTTTTGGAGGTGGTGGAGAAAATGTCGAGGTCACCTAATAGAGCATTAACGTTGTTGCACAAAATGCATCTAATAGGTGTCTAGTCTAATCAATTCAAATTTACTAGCATGTTACTAACCAATGCCAAAAATGGTGCTTCAAAATAGCGTGTGGAAATCCACCAAAGCATTATCAAGAAGGGAATTTCAACAATTACTTAAGATGCATGTTTTTTTGTAGATATATCTCGTAAATATGGAAGCATGTGAACAGTTTGAAAAAGCTCACGAAATATATGCGATCTTGTCGATTACGGTGATTATGAGATATGCAAAATATGGGTTTGTTAAAAATACCTTGGAAAATTTCAAGAAAATACAATTGAAAGGTGTAAAATTATAATCTAGAACCTTTTTCAACATCCTCTCAACCTCTCGTTAAAAATGGGCAATTTAAAACATAGAATTGTTCTCCTCACTAAGAGAAAACAAGTGTCTTTTCTCTAAAATGCAAGGTGATTCCTAAATATAGAATAAGTTCTTCTTAAGGTTTTAACGGAATCCAAAAAATTATTCTATAGAATAAAAACAATGAAAAATGAAGAAAGCCATAAGGAACTACTTTCTAAGTAAGGCTAAAAGAGCTTTAAGAAAATATAAAGGGAATACAAGTAAAGGCTTAAAATATTTAATAATCATTAACAATGCTAATATATTTTTGAGAGTAATGGCTCCACATGGCCACTTACATATTTTCCTCTCTACCCAAACCACATTACACATGTCAATGGAGTGTTCTCAAACTTTTCATTCAAAGGGGAAATTAATCCATGTTCATGATAATGCTTTTTCTTCTCTATTATTTTGTAAATGACAAATTTTAAGAATGATATTACATTCCATTAATGTACAAGATGTACAAGAGAGAGAGAGAGAGAGAGAGAGAGAGAGAGAGAGAGAGAGAGAATAAAACACCTAAGAGAGAATTACTAGATTGAACTACAAGTTTTATTTTTCCTCAATATTTATACATGCAAATTGTGGAGCACAATTCACTATTATTTTCTAGATTTGAACTTTGTCAATTAATGCAAAATGGAAAAGGCTAGAGATCAATGTAATTGTAATTTTAATCTATTTTGAGCCATGCAAAGCTTCTTCTCAAAAATTCCCCTACACAAAGGATGAATTCTTGAGGGATTTTAAGGAATAAGAGGTGATGCGAGACAAAGGAATAAAACAAGCCAAACCATTTTGAAGCTGATGTTTCTTAATTGAGGAGGAGATAAAACTATAGAGGATTGATTACTTATTGGAAAAGATTTAGGGGATAACCTATTCATGGTTGGTGCCTATTAACATTCATTAGTGGAAACAAAAACATTTGTTATAAAGGATGACAAGGACAAGGAAGAGAAAATGTTGGTTGCGTGGTCATGGTTAGTATTGGTCAACCACTGATTTTATAGCCCATGAAAATGCATAAAAATGTATTTCCCATTATGTATATGTTGGGAGAAAGGTATTTTATTTAAATAGATAATATATATACCTCGTGAATGGTCAAATTAGTTTTTACATATTCCTCCTCGCTTGCTTGTATTGCATTGATTTCGAGTAGGCGTTAAATTTGATAACCACTTATGTGTATCAAACATTCTTTATGTGATGGTAATTTTCTTATACTTCCCTTTATAAATACAAAGCAAGTGTTATTTATACACTATTAAAAATATATATGAAAGACTATGTAATGTTTTTTTGAATTAGCATACACCTGTAGAGGAAGGATATTGTGCTCATGTTGGAGTATTAATCGAAGTAAGATCTTGTGTCACAAGAATTATCACCTTTTGGGTGGCCAAGCTGGTGTCACGTGAAGCTTGAAACCTCCCATTCCCTTTAATTATAACTTCACATCCCATGGATTTAAAACATTTCATTTTTTCATTCATATGCCTAGTCACATTTTTATGGATCTTTTCCTCCTTCCACCTTGGAATACACCTATTATATTTCCTAACTTGGTCTTCCTTTGGCTATGTTTATGCCACACGTAGGGGTTTACACTTCATTTCCTCCTTCACGTTTTTTTCTTCAAGCTTCTAGCTACTTTTTAACCACCTAAGCCATAAATGAAATTCTATTATATATAGCCTTGTATTCTCCCATCATCCACATGTGGAACCTTTGTATGTTGGATTGAGGATTTTGATTTTTGTGGTATTTCACAAACATTTTTAATATTTTGAGGAGACTTCTCATAGTATTCCTATGAATGAGGATACATGAGGCCAATCCAGTTTTTAACTAATAACACAAGATCAAACACCGCAAAAATAATAAGTAGTAAATGATATGTATGTGTAAAAGCATGGAAATGGGGAAGGAAAAAATTCAAGTGATCTAGAGATGTGGTGATAAAATACTTATGAGGTTTGTATGAAATAAACATAATATCCAACTCATCATGAATGAAGAAAATATTGTGGCATGAAACAATGGCAGGGAGCTAGAGCTTGAGCGGTAGAGAAACATCAAACATGGTGTTATGTGCCATGTAATCAACTTCAAGATTTCCACATTTGGCATAGGTCATCAAGTTTTCCCCTTGGAAGGCTCTTTACCTCTCCTTATAGAAAAAGTAGGAGCCCATATTTATTTAACTTTAGATATGCCTCTGTATAAGCATTGTCACAATGACCTTGTTGTTTCTCTTGAAATGTGTATTTTTGTTAGAGGTATGCTAACTCAAATAGGATTCTTCCTATTGTTTGCATGACATTTATTACTTTTATAAAATAAGAAAATACCATAGCATGATGCAATGAAAGGGAGCTAATAGTTGAGGAGAGGAAACATCAAAATTGGTGCGGTGTGTTGCGTAATCGACTTGAGGCTTTCCCCTTCAACACGAGTCATTGTGATTTCTCTTGGGAAGGTAGTTACCCTCTTCATCATTCAAGTTTTGATGGCCATTATTGTTATGATCCTCTTGTATGGATTTCACTTACGCCTCGAGGTTTTGGTGTAACATTTCATTACATTTGGTATCACGAAACCATCCAAGTTTGAGTCTCGGTGACGTGTGGCTACATAGTCATTGCATTGTTCGCTCGGGGCTCATATAGGAAGGTTGTGGTCCCGCTATACTTGGTGAAAATATATCCCGGGGTTAGAGATACGAAGTGTGGTGGGATTTTATGATCCTCAAGTGTGGATTTCACTAACATCTTGAGGTTTTGGTGTAAGGGTTCATTATAATTATGATACATCATTTCCACTAGATGCTTCATCTACAACATCCCACCAATCTAATTGATGGGCATGTGAAAAAATATGAATGTGATGAAAGTGATTTGTTTGATATAAATAATATTTATATGATAGTTTTAAGAACTTATAATGTTGAGGAGGTGGTTTTAAATACACATGATCCATAAAGAAATATCAAGAAGCTGATTTTTTTATTACGTGTGCAAGCGTGGAGAATGGCCTCGAGATAATTACCTATAAATATGATGAAAAACCCCATGTCATACCCTTTTTTGTTGATATCAAACTCAATTACTACAACAAATCGACATGGAATGTCAAGTTTCCACATGTCATTGTCTCTAAAATATCCTTTAACATGTGTAGCTGAATTCCCCTAAAATTGTTGTGTGCTCAGGCTATCCACAAAAATTATTGACACTGCGAGTATTGATAGATAGGGCCTTACAATTTGATATATATCTTAAGTATGTTACCTCAATGATTGTGCACTGAAATCGCTATCTCATTCAAATGATTGACGTAAATGAAACGTCGTTCATATGTTTTCTTAGAAGAAAGAAGAGTTGTGCATATGTCCCCCTAATATTTTCCCTACTCCAATATTCCAAGCCTTCAACCTTAAGTTCTTCCAAGAATCCCTTTCGACATCTCCATTGCACTATTCATATGTGATTGTTATTTATAAATAAAGGAAAGTGTAGACTAAAAATGCATTTGGATAAGCGTGTAACATACATTTTTCTTCCTAAATTGTTAAACGATACTTTGATATGAAATTAAAATATTCCTTTCCCATTGATTCATCACCTTCTGAAGTATAACTATTGGATTGATGTCAATGTGCATGTAAGATAAAACATTAATGCTAAATTTTTCACATTAAATTATTTCACATCATTCATAACCCATCTCAAAAGCACATAAGCTTTCCTAACAATATGTGTTTAATAAAACTTTTCATGTCGTGAACCGCATTTTCATTATCATAGTGTGTTTATAGCTCACTAAAATAACTCAATCACTGAAAATGATTTAGAATTTCAGTTTTAGCTTAGTCCCTATGTAACATATTTAAAGCAATGGTCACTAAAACATACTTTATAAAAGAGTATCATAACAAAATGCTTGGCCTCTTTTCATTTTTAACTCAACTAAACCAAAGAGAACAATATGTAAAAATTCAAACATCTCAACCATTTAAAACTGAAACTTGAAGTGTAATCTTCATGCTAACAAAGAAACTATTATACATTTGCTACTTTTAATAACATTGTGTACCTTTTCTACAGTCAAAACAAAACAATTTTCCATAAATGAGTCTCATAAAAAAGAACACTACTCTAACTCTTGAGAAAAAAATGCTAACTTAAAAATAAGCTTTCCCCAATTAGAAGCATAATTAAATGGAAGAGGAGAAGATCAAATAGAAATTTGTGTTTTTATTTGGTGGGACTTTTTTTAGTTGTTGGTAACTAATCTCATACAACCAATGAAAAGGATGACCTTATCTAGCACTCACAAACTTGGTAGGGTCTACACTCTACTCCAATAAAAAAATCAATAGCGAAAGGTTTACCTTAATCTAATTAAGAAATTCTTGAAAAACAAAAGCACGTTGTAAAAACAATAACTTATATTCATTTAATGGAGGTTAAAACCTATTTATTAGGTGCATAATGCTATTGAAATTAATAAGAAAATACAACAGAGACCTTCATATGCCTTATTCATTTGCTTCTCCTTTGACCAAATATAGTACATTTATTACATTTGTATGAAATTATACAATAATAGTCCAAATGTGTCGTTATCCAATCTTTTAGTCATTCGAATACTTCTCCACTGTAATATGAAAATAACAAAGTGCAACAATGTACATGGTCATTTTGTAAGAACTGGCATGGATACACATCTCTTGCCTAGATGTTTGATTATGAAATAATTGAACATCTACATGTTGATTTAATAATGATAACATTAATTTTCATTCATAGCAAACATATAAACTTATAAATAAGAGGTCTATAAATATTAATCAAACTTCAATTAACAACAACATGCAATATTACATCACTAGTAAGTATATGATATTGTTTCTTAATTTTAATCTCAATTTATACCACTAATCTTTCCTCTTTTAATCAACCATTTATTTATAATACTCTGCAAAACCCTATTTTCAATTATTAGGCATATAAATATTAAATAGGGGAGAAAGAAGAAACCCCATGCTTTAAGCCAAGAGTTTGACATAAAAAACTCAAGAAAAACAAGGAATGGTTGGTTGATTTATTTTCCTTCACAAATAATTATTGACATATTTGTGTCATATATAATTATAGAAGAAATTTCATAATCCTCTTATATTATATCATTTAACACAGACATGATGAAATACCTATAAGAGTCAAGACTCAATTTCTTATATGCATGCACCCAACATAAGTCCCTATAAAATATTGTTGATACTACAAAATACTAAACATGTAAGTTGGTATTCGAACAAGTGTGAAGTTTATATTCTCTTAAGACTCGCCTCATTCTTCAAATCCAATTATTTCTAGAATATGGTATACTCGAGAATCAAGGCGTTGTCCATACCTATATACATTCACCTACACAAAATGAACATGGTAATTACTTTGGTGTAAGACTAGGACATGATTTCTATTGAGAAAACTCAATTCCCTATCCCTTAATTTGCAACCACAACTATCTTAAGATCATTTTAGGATGATTTAAGCCATGGTAAGTCTACCATAGATTAAAAAATAGCCCTAAGACAAAAATAAAAATTTGCACAAACTGTCAAGATCCAAATTGATAAATATCAAGAAACACCCAAGTATTATAATAACCATCTTACTTACGAAAAAGTGACATTTTAACCACAAAAACCGAGATGTTTCAATACACCCAAACCATGATAAATCACAAGAGAAGTATAAATATTCAGAATATATATTCAACTTAAACCCCCATAAAGCTATTTAAATGGATATTCAACTTAAACCCCCATTGAGTCCATCCAAAAGCACGTTAAGCATAAATAGTTGATACCCTTTTCAATTTTCTAATGAAAGCATTCAATATAAAAAAGAAATCCTCGTATATGAGCTCTAAGACCCACAAATTTTCTAAAATAGACTCAATAGCTAATGCATTCTAAGAACACATAAAAAGAAGGAAATCCTAAAAATATACACAATAATTACAACCATGAAACACCTAGTCATCAAACGGACATTCAATAATCACCCGATGGTGTTACATTGTTTCATAATGAAATAAAAAGGAGAAGAGAGGTATAACCATGCCTTTGATTAAGAAGATCTCAACAAATTTATTTTTGATATTTCCTTCCTAAGCTTCCAAACAATCAAACCAAAAACGTAGCACTTCGGATAACAAGAAGAATATCCCCACAAAATGCCCAACATTAAAATCCATATAATTCCTTGTATATATATATATATATATATATATATATGTATATATATATATATCATACTGAATTTACAACATCTTATTTTTAGCAAGGTAGACATAATAGGCTACACACATCTCATTCATCGAGCTCATACCGAAACAATAAAAATTAACCCTAGTTTCATGCCCCCTTAACTTCCTCGAGAAGCTTCACTTCTTCCAAGACTTCCATTCCATTAAATGTGTTTAGTTCTCTATTACCATGTAGTGGCGTATTAATACACATCTATAGTTCTCTCCATAAATGGCGGCGTGAAGTTTACAAGTAGTCAAATATTTCAAATATCAAACCAACTTAAACATTATGCATGGGCCACCGATTGACCAATCAATAATTAAACAATCAAATTTAAACCTTAAACTCATGCATGGTGTGGTCAAGTGGAGTTTTGATAGGTCGAAGACCATTTTATAAAAATACCTAAATCACTTTACATGTTTTGAGAGATAAGTCCTCATTAAAATCAAGTAGTACTGTACTTAATCTAGCTCATTCAATACTAGCATGGTGAGGTCCACACAACAAGATGGAAATACTAGCCAAACCAAATATAACCTTGGTTTTTAGTAACCCAATGCCAAGAAATAAATTCAAGACTATTACAAACTCAAACAATAAAATTCCATAAATCATGGTCTTAGAACATCAACAATTATATCCCTTTGATCTTGCTTTATTTGGTCTAAGACCAACATCATCGATGTGATCAACAATTACTTACCTTGGCATTATGATCGGTCCAAGACAAGAATAAAACCAACTAAGATTAATTAGAGTGCATGGTGATACTTCTAATTATTGGTCACAAGTTATATGCATAGCGATCAATCTTATTAAAGCGATCGAATAAGTAATCAAGATCAATGAACCGAATCAACCACGGGTGGTTCACTTAGTAAAAGTATGGTATAACACGTGCATTCGATGGGTATTAAAGAATACCATTAATTCTAGTTTCTACCTATAATTATTCAATTGATAATACCCCCTCCTGCTATATTATTAGAATGAAAATATCACCTATTTTTTTCATGTACCTTACCCATTTTTCAATTACAATTTTATTTACCCCTTTTTATTTCTACCCTAATATATTAAACAAAAAATAAATTCTATTTCTCACTCAATTTTTTTAACATACATTTCCTCTCGAAAGATAGTTTGAAGCCATTGAAGACCTATTACAAATCACCTTATAAATGTCAAGCTTTAATTATTTATCAATAGTTCTTCAAATAATTAAGATGGTGAAATAATATCACTTGTGTTGAAAAGCATACTCAATCCTAGTTTTCTACCATCTTATTATTTCTTGGTTAAGAATATCTTAATTGAGATTTATTTATTAAAAAGAGATTATAATTTAATTTATGATCACACTCTTTTTGCAATTTTAAGGTATTTACTTTTAAAAACTAGGGTTCAAATGTTTTAGTTTTATATTAAAATTAAACCTCCCTTTCCTTTGGCCCACCTCTCTAACCTACCCCCAATACCTGATTCAAAACATTAATAAATTAAACCCTTTCACCCCCTCATGTCTACCGGTATATTGAATTGAATTTTATTAATTTTAATTACCTCAATATGAACCCACGTGCTAGGATATTTCTTAGCTAATGAACACCCAGTGGAATCAACATTTCCTCACAACACAATGAGTTATATTTTACTCGTTAATTAAAGTTTCATCAAACCAACTTAAAAATTTTACCTTGACTATAAGAAATTTACTCGCCCTTACCGAGGACCGCTATTATGCTTTACTGACGTTTTCCCACCACGATAATAAAAGAAGATTAGCATCATGCATTTGAACTAATTTTTCATACTAAAATAATACTATTACAACCATGTATAGATCCTTACATTATGTAATCATTAATTCCAACAAGAATAGAAAACTATAAGTATCACTTCCATGTACAACGATAAAGCAAAGCACCCAATAATAAAATCATCACATTCAACAAAGTAAGTAATACAACTTAGCAAGGTGCACTTCAACATCCATTACATGTATGGCATCAAAATCATTATACTCAACACAGTAAGTACTTTCTTATGTCAAAACAAATAAATAATTACTTATAAATTCTAAGTTCTTTATGAATGTTGGGCGACAAGTAATATTGCATGGTTGTGCATGGAACTATGCGTAAGTGTGTATATCTTATACATACACACATGTAACTGCATACTTAGTTACGCAACATGGATTATTTACCCTCCTTCATAAACAATTCAACATTTTACAACTTGTCCTTTTAACGAAATAGATTAAAATTGTGGGATGTGAAACCTATGCCGAGAAATTTTGGTGACATAAGTAGAGAAGCCGTGGTTAACTGATGGTAGCAATTTTTTTATTTTGAATAGTTTGACTAATATAAGGGGACCACCTGCCACTCAAAAAATATTGGAATGCACATATCACTTGTTCTCTCTTGAACAACATTGTACGTTATGAACACAAGGCCATGACTATATTCTAAATGGTTTTCTTTGAGTAAATTTACATTTTTCCTACTCAAATCAAACATCTTTTTCTTACATTCATTTGCATAATGACCATTTTTTTGCAATAATAGCACTAATGTCAGATTTATCATACATTTGTCCTTGATTTTGATTTTAATTTTGGTTTCTACTACACCCTTTAGAATTAAAAAAGAAGTAATGTTGGCTAGAACATTCGCCATTTTTAAATTTTCATTCATTCCATTGTCTCTCTATTCAAATCTACCTCATCCTCTTGATTTTGATCTCCTTGGCCTTTACCAACTAAAACTTGGCTTTTGGATGAATGTTCTAGTGATGAATTCCCTATCTATTTAATCTTTCCTCATGTCATAATAGAGAACCCATTAACTCATCTACGGTGAGATATTTTGACTCCTCAATGGCCACCATGGTAGCATCAATCTTTCTTAGAAAGATCCTAAGAACATTTTCTATAATATTTTGATTGGTAAGTGTCTTACAATGAGACCTAGCTTGATTTACTAGACCTATGAGACGGTAAAAAATGATCAATTATTTATGACTCCTTCATACTCAAAATTTTGAAATTCCTTTTAAGTATTTACAATTTTGCTACTTTGAATTTGCTAGAACGCTGATATGAAGTTTCAAAGTTCTTTAGACTTAGTTGTTGTTGCAAACCTAGGAAATATGCTCTTATCCATTTCCTGTTGAATTTTAAACAAAGAATTTGCATCTTGTTTCAAAGTTACTTTTAATACATTAGTTTTTCCCGTGTAAAGGTTTGTGAAATTGCTTGATCTAGAGGTTCATTATCCTATTCATCACTTAATTCCATAAATCTTGCTAATAAAAATAAATTTTCATTTTAATGCTCCAAAATCATAATTTTACATGTGAATAACAAAATTTGGGGCTGAGTGAAGATACTACTCACTTTGTTGTCATAATCGGACTCTAAAATCTAGAATCAAATGCTCCTATTCTTCTTCGATACCAATTTAAAGGATTAAATGAAGTCAAAACCCTTATGAGGGTGTGTGATCTCGATAAGTGAACCAAAAAAAAAAGCTGCACGATGGAATAAAAAGAGATACACAACACAAGTTCAATATGCAAAAATGAAACGTATTCCATTAGTATTTTGGAAGTACTATGGTGTTCTTCTCCTTTATGTCCTTGTTTCTATTCATTACAAAGCAAGTTTGGAAACATATTTATAACTCGTTATAAGCATTTATAAAGTCTATCTTTAAGACCCTTTTCACAAAAAAATCTTAATAAAATTACTTCTTACTTTAAATCAAGTTTTTCCTAAAAATAAAAATTGTTATCTTAAAAATAAAAAAACTAATATTTTCTAATTAAAAGATGCATAAATCGGTGTTTATTATTTCTAACACACGAGATTCATATCTACTCAAACCTAAAGATAATTAAATTGTTGATCAACTAATTGAAAAATCTATCCAAAAATACATACAACCTATTAGTTGTTCAACAATTTAATTTGTGAGCATTCATGATAAATAAACACTTGAACCAAGTAATTAAAATGGCCATTAAAAACTTGTTTCAGATTTCAAACTCGTAAATATTTCAATAAAAAATGTGAAGACCCAATTTGAATTCAAAATAAGGTGCTTCTAGCAAAACAAGATTTATTTTAAAGCCCTACATTCTTGTTTGATTAGACTTAGTCCTTCCTATACGAGCCCGTCCTTATAATTTTCTTATTTTAAGTCACCACACTATATTCAAGTGGAAATCTTGGTAACCTTAAACTTATCAAATTCACAAAAATTCTAAATTATTAAGATTTTTTTATGTTATTTCGTAGATTGATCTATGTCACTTTTTTTGTATTAGAGTCTCATTGTTCAAAACTCAATGTCATTGAATATTTATTAATCCCTCTAAATTACAAAAAAAAACATTGGTTTTGATATCCTCCATACCAAACAATAGCAAAAACACTTCCATTATAATGAAGATCAATGGCAAAAATTTCAACCCAAATTTAATCACATTTCATATAATTGAAATTGCAGGTAGAATTCAAACAAAAAAATCAATGCAGCAACCTATTTTCCTTAAGACTTTGAATAAAACTAATACTTTGTTAACTAAGCTACACGTCCACTTTATATATTATAGAGGAAGAGACAAAGACCAAATGTCAAAGGGAAATCATAAAAGCAACCAAATTGTTGACCTTCTCCCCAGTGAAATGGCTAGATATACAATACACATAAAAATAATGTTAATTTCCTACAATATGAGAGTGATAAGGTTTCCATACAACACCATTCCCCCATATGGAGAGGTTTAAAATCCTTCAAAAGAAACCAAACAAACTCTTTAAAAGGTAGGGAAAACTTTACAATGATACATATTTTAAAAGTAAGATACAACTCATCCCAATATGGGATACTCACAAAAGAGATTACAACCACATTTACAAAACCCAAATGAAGAAACATCTCAAATTTGGGAACCACATATCAAGACTTCAATCCTCTCTAACAAGCTTCAAGCTCTAATTTTCATGCCATCCACAAAGTCTTCAAAAACACCAAGAGAAAGACATGATTTTCCACATAACCTATTGGCATCATTACATGCCTTTCCAAAGATTGGAAGACATGTTAGCCTCCCTCAAATCCCATAGGAAAGAGAGCAAGCATTCGTAATTTTTGTACAAGAAAGAAAGGGGTAGAAACAAGAAAAACAACACAATTAAACATTAACCATACACCCAAACACAAAGAGATAAGCAAAACAAGGAGGAGAAACACCAAATTCAACCTCTAAATGGGGAAGAGTGGATTAGAAATCCAAAAGAACCAAAGTGTGTGATCCAACCATAGGAAGCACACATGTATAAGATCTCAAAACCCTCCTTATTGCTCCATAATAAACACCCCTCCTTATTTCTCCTCCCATTCACCAAATTTTCTCCTTGGAAGGATTTTCAAATCACTTGGGTTTCCTTTAGGGATGGGGAAGGGAGTTCAAACCATATGAACCACCGTCCCCACCTTAAAACATATGAGGGGAAAAAAATATGAGAAACCAACATGGATTTTCCATTAAGCCATGAGGTTTAAGAGGGAAATTCCCTCCCTCTTCCCCCACATAACTCCAAAATCCATCAAGTCATATGATGGATGGAGAAAAGAAAAAATATCAAATAAACACACAATCCATTCAACTGCATACAAGCACATAACCACACCACACATCCATTCCTTTATCAATTTCAAAAAAAATCAAATAAGGAACAAGAATCCTACCTCCAAAATCTCTCTAAGTCTCTAATAAATCCAATCCACATCAAGCCAAGCTCTAAGCCCAACCTCTCTCGAAACCAAAATGATAAAATGACAAGGTGAAAAACTTTTCCTCCTACATCAAGATGTATATAAAGAAAAACAAGGGAAATATCCTCTCCAATGAGAGGGTGACATGTGTCACCCCTCTCTCTTCCCTCCCCAAGATTCCAAAAATTTAAAAGAGAATAAAACAAACACACTTTAAGAGCATTTCCCCCAAATTCCTTAAAAGGATAATAAGCCAATAACATTCAAATTTTAAGAAGACACTCCACCCAACCATTCTTACAAGAATGGTGACTTATGAGAGGTCAAATGGGAGGGAAAATCACATTTGAACAAGAAATGAAAGCCCCTCCAAGGACTTATTTTTATTCTAAGAGAACCCCAAAACCAAAAGGGTCTTCAAAATGCCATAAATAGCCCAATTTAGGGTTTGGCATTTTGGGCACAATAGCTGAGGTTGTGGGGCCCACCCAAGGGTGATCATGTGACCCCTATCCTCATAAAAAACTTAAACTAATCAAATACACATCTAAAACAAGTGGGGACCATTAGGTCCCCCAAACTAGCTCCTACAACACTAAACAATTTAAACAATAATAAATTTACAAAATTACAACATTACACTTTAGGGGTCACTCATGGTGCCCAAATATGACATGCAACCAAGTAAGGCTTCACACAATTAACATGGCTAGACTAGACCCAGTCAGCCATTTGTGCACACTCGAGTAACCACCCTGAAACACATGTTCTCATGTGACCTTGTAATCTGCACACTCATTGCAAACATTAAACACATTTGTCCAATAAAATGTATAAATTAACTACTCAGTAAATCAATCAAAATATAACCATGTTAACACAATATTAGTAAGGAATTGTTAATGAGAAACATACACAATTTCATATTAATTTAACATGTGTTAGCCATCCCAGTAACATATAACGACATCCATCCATGCTATAATATGATAACATCAAATAACCAAATAATTCACAATATCAAAATGTGCGACACAACCATATGTCCATTATATATCCAATAAGATCAACAACATCATAACATGTTAGTATTCAAAACATTTACTCAAATGAACTATCATACTATTCAAAACTAAATTGGCGCTACACGCCCAAATCATCATACATGTCCTCAAATGATCAAATATCATAACATAATATCAACAAGGTGCCATAATCCATGTCCAATCATCAAATATGAGTATAGAACTTCGGGGGTAAACTAAAGCTATAAAATGTGGGAACTACTGGTAGTGACTCTAATTGGCCATCTTCTTCTTGGCTTCTAATTCCAGACGGGTTGTTCCCCCGGATAATTTTACGTGTATGGATTTGTCTATTTCTCCTATGAGACAAGATGCTCCATCCATCAAGTAGGGTGATGGGTGGGATCATGTTCCGACTTCCCCTAACCCCCCGAATGGGTTGGGGTGATGCTTCGTACAAGTTGCCTTCTCCTCTTCCTCAATCCACCATGTTTGTTGTTGTTTCTTAGTTGTCTCTTGTGACTTGTTTGATCGTTTGGTATTTGTTTTCCGTGGCATGTGTGTGCTTAGTGTGTTGCATTTTGGGGTGTGACTTCTCCACCTGCTTTTTTGATGTGAAACCCAATGTACTTTTCTTTATTATATCAATATAAAAGTGCGTTTCAATATATAAAAAATACAAATTTTTGTTTTTATTTGGAGGGATTTTATTTATTTATCTCGTAATTAATCTCATACAACCAATGAAAACAGATGACCTTATTTAGGAATGTCAACAGAATGCCTAAGTTACATATATAAGAATAACTATTTAGAGTGTGATATATACTATATGAATATCAAATAACTAAGATTAATAACCATTACTTATTCCATTCGAAACCATAATTTATGATCACCTCAATTTTTGATTTTAAGGGGTAGTAAATGATAACATCATTGGCCAATCATGTTGTTTGATTACATATTAGATGAGTTTTTCCATTTCCATATAATTACATGGCTCTCCAATTCTCGCTTATATATATATATATATATATATATATATATATATATATATATATATATATATATATATGGATTACTGAAACATTGCGTTCACCATTATTGCACCATATTACTTGTAATTTCATGGTCAACACCATCATTGGTACACCATATCGCCCAACCAAGAGAGTAATTGAAACTAATTTATTTTATTTTATTGTTACACACACAGAGAGAGAGAGAGAGAGAGAGAGAGAGAGAGAGAGAGAGAGAGAGAGGGAGATTGTTGTTATTTTATTTTATTCATAATCATTGTTCTTCTAGATCCACTAGATAAGGTTAGAATGAGAGGGTGATTCCATGTTTTCTACACCTAAGTCTTAGCATTATAAACATGATTATTTAGGAACATTTTAATCAATTTTAGGAGGTTTATAATCACAAGTGTACTTACTAAGGTAAAATGTTTTAACCAAGTTACATTGCAACAAAACTTAGTAAGTGGTCATAGTATGAAAATAGGCTTATCGAGCTCAAGAAGGGTTATAATAATTTTATCGATGTTGAAGTTATCCAAAATTTATGCTGAGGGATTTGATAAGAATTTTTAAGTTGTGTAAAATAGAGTTAGTTTCCAATAACTCAAGGCTACTTAGTTTACTTAGAAGAAGATATAATAAATACAAAAATCACTTCGTATAAAGCCATCATATAAAAAGAGACGCTAAGAATCCTTTCCCCTTAGCATATATTTTTTAGAGACATGTTAGAGGAGTTTAAATTAGCAAATTTTTTCATCCAAGTATGCTAAATCTTAGAAATACACTTTTGAAATGAGAAAGCAAGGTCACAAGGTTATTTGGTAAATTTCCTTATAAAGAGGGTTATAAATTTGTGATTAGTAACATAACATAAAGGGTAGAAATTATTCCCATTAATAATAATGAAATTTCAAGATGTGGAACACCATTTTATCTTGTTAAGTGGTTTTATACAAGGTACAATTATTTATTTTACACCCATACCAAAAAGGGTTTTGTTAGTTTTAAAAGTGGTGTCCTTAACATTGTGAGTGAGTGTCCCAAGAAAATCAAAATCACTCAAGGAGGAAAAAGAAACTAACCACACACCTAAACATACTCCTTAGACCAAGGAAACAATTCTACACTCATATATTTGAACACTAATTATTTCCAAAATCAACAACTATACTTTTTAATGGTGTCCAAAATGACCAAACTATACCAAAACATATAGTACCCAAAATGCCTCTTAGCATAAATTTTTTTGGGTCTTAAAATTCAACCTAGATAATGCGTAACACATTGCAATTATCATATTATAAGAGCTTGCACCCTCCAAAGATGTTCTAATAAGTCAAACGGCTCATTAGGACCCAATTTTTCTTGTTCAACGATCTAGCTAAAATGGCTATAAAAAGGGCCTACCAAACAAGTACCCAATACCCAAATGGTAAAACAAATACTTCCAACCAATTATTTATTATATAGGGAGTCAAACAATACATACAACACCCAAAATGGCAAATGAATCTTGAACTAGAAGTACCTTCATTGAGCCAACTATTAAAGTTTCGTTATTGCATTTCAAAAAATTTGTAGTGAAAATGGCTACAAAATGGGTTTTGAAAATGGGCATTCAAAACTAAAAAATGTTTTCCATCAAATCACATGTATTCTCCTATATATAGAGAATCTAATGTAAATTACAGAATGAAATTATGATAACTAGAAATCTAGTTATGATCTCATTTCGGAGCTAATTTATGTTATTGACATATTTGTGTTTTGTACCAAAACGACTAGAGACCTCCTAAACATGCTTGAAAAACTCACTCCCCATTCGGGTTTCTCGAAATTAATTGCTGCAACCAATTACCGTGTAGAAATACTAAAGGTTAGAATTCGTAGATTTAAATTTCCTCATAAAGGTGTAATGCCCCGTTCAATATTCCCCCGAGTCCCTAACCTTTGCCAAACCTATTGCTAAGCCTGGGAGACTTGTGTGCATGGGCTTTCATTGACCGTTGTTGACCGTGTCAAGGTCGCAGTGAAGGTTTTGCACCTTCCCTCTCTTTCTTGCCTTTCGGGTCATTGTCGACACCCCAACTGTGGACCTCGTAGCGTCATGGATGACTATCCGGTTCAAGGAAAATTTGGTTCTCGGCTCTTCAAGTTTGTCGGGTCGTCAACATTAATAGGATTAATAATTATTATCATTATTAAGCCGTAAAATCATTAAAATAATGTTTATAATACTATTATAACTCATATCGCCGACTTCGATCAGTCACTTTTGTGTCGAAATTTTATCTCTGGTAATGGATTGACTTTAAGTTATATTTTATTTATTTGTCTACTTCATTTTAGGGTTTTATGACATTTTTAGATTAAAACAAACAAAAAAATAGATAAATAAATTTAAAAGGAATTAAAAAAATCAAAATCAAAATGCCTATGATTGTGGGGGCGGATTAGGGCAAGTGGTAGAAGGGCGAGAAAACTCAAGTGTGGCGTTAGGGTTTTATCCTTTTAGCTCTTGGAAGGGGTGAATTTGGGGAGGGCGGCGGCATGGCAGACTCCACAACCTGGTTCAGCATCCTCCCAGCCACGCCAGATTGCCAAGCATGGGCATTTTTTTTTGTTTCAATGCATAAGAGAAAGGAATTTACATCGGTTGTTGGAGTCGCATTATGGGGGCACAATTTCTATTTTGTCCAAAAAAAAAAGAACGAGACAAAAGCTCTTTGGAAGGGTATTTTTTTGTTTGCAGCGTATAGAAGATGCGGGTTTTCCTCCTTAGGGCAGTCATGTTATTTCACCATGCACGATAAACAGGTATCCAACTCGATCGATTTACATTTGCAAAGAAATCCTCACCTATGTCAAAAAGAAATGCGCGGACACTGCATGACCCCTTACAGCGCATAAAATATCGAAGTTAAATGGTGGAGTTGTGGATGCTCGTGATCTAGTTGACAATGTGCCCAAGCAAGTTACTGAACCAAATCCTGTAGTTTCGACCGACTTCACTCTCCAGGCATGGTTCTTCTTCCCTTACCTCTCATAATTCTCGTGTTTTAGTTCTCTTTTACAACTAAATAGAATTTTAAATTATTAGGATTTTTAATACAGTTAAATGTCCCTTCAACTCGTTGCAAAACAATAAATTGTCGTGTCGTAACTCACGACGTCATTATAACTCATCTACTTTAAACCATGAACTATTACCCTCACTTCGAGATGATTTAGAAAACTCTTACCCATCTTGATCGCTCCAATATTGTTTTATCAACCAGACAAATTTGACTCCCCATTGATAAAGTTGACCTTCTTCCTGTTTAAAATAGTTAAATTTTGCATTTTTCGGAGACTCACTAAGTACCCTTCGTATCTCTAGAAATGAGATGTGAAGTTTCACTCGTGTACCTTGGTATACTAGGAGTTATCTTGACCTTTGGTTTGACCCGAAATGAACATATGACATCCTTTTGACGCTCTTATAGGAGCCCTATTACACTGGTTTACAGCAGTAGAAAGCTATTAAATCTAGAAAGTTGGCTTTCGTTTTTAACTACCATTTGAAACCTGAATGGAGAAATTACGTCCCGTCTTCACAAACCTCTAGCGTTTATACTAGAAAAATGCATGGAACATTCAGTATAGGAAAGAGAACTTTTGGGATAGTTTGGCAAAGCCATTTTGTAGGCCTCCGGTCATAGTTTGACGAGGTCAAACTGGACCAATTTCTTCTTGTCACTCCAGAAAACTTGTCGCCATTTGAAAATAGTTTACTAGTTCTCAGTCCCGTCGACTCTGATGAATTCTCCTTATATAGGGGAACTAGTAGGATATGTATCGTTGTGTTCTTATCCATCGACGTCAATTATGGACACGGTTTTCTAGGCCCTCGAGCTAACTTTTGTCATTTTACAACTAGGTGAACTACGACCAGTGGCCTCGGAGAACTAGCCACCAAACACAAACCGTTCGCCCTTTTTCAAATCCGTCAGTTGCTATGAACTCTTGGTCTATCTGGGGACATGGAGAAAGTTGATCATGGAGGGCATTCTCATCGAAGATAACTTTTGGAAGTAGTTTCTTAGCCTCTGAGCACGTTTTGTACGTTTTCATAGTTAGTAAGAAAATATAAAAAAATAGAAAGCTGCGGACCCTCGTAGGGTTTCCAAACCACCCTGAAACTTTTAACACATGCTAATAACTATTTAAAACCCTTTTGTGTATCTGTTGTGTGAAATAGAACTTTTGACAAAATGGTGTTTTCTCTCTCTTCCCTTCTCTTTCTCTCTCTTGGGTTACAAAATGAAGAAAAAAATGAAATGCAATGAATACATGTTTCTAGACCTTTTCGTTTCGATTGCAAATTGTAATTTTTATCTTATGTAAATGGGAAATGAAAATGATAATTATGATTGATTAGGGTGGATGCCATGCCAACGATTTATCGCGATATATCTTGCTCACGTGGGTTTTGCAGGATGGAAGAATGACGACGAAAAAAGGTGATGTGTAATTTAATTATTATTATTGTAATTTTTATAGGTCATTGTAGAATGAATAACTGTCTAATGTAGTCTCTTGTTACAGAAATGTTATAATTGAAATTTGTTAATATGCATGAGATGCTAGTTTTAGGGATAACGTAGGAAATGTTCATCTAATCACCGTTTCAGCTTTGATTCTTAGTTGTGTATGGCAAAAAGGTTTGATTTATATAAAGTAAATTGAAAATGAAGTTAATATATTGTAGTACTTTCTCGGTATTCAATAAATGATTAAATTAATTACTTGGATTATCTTCTTACCTTGCAAACATAATAAAGAGTTTTAATGGGAACACTCAACTTTAATAAAATATTCATGCATAACTTGCCTGCATGTGTGATCATTTTTACCATATAAGAAATTTAAGACCGTAGAACGAACTTAAGCTTTGCACTCGATGGAACACTCTAGGTTAGGTAAATAAAACCCCTAGTCGAGTTTATTGTCATAGTCATTATGTTTAGTGACATGGTCGTGAACCCATATTTTAGGAATGTCATGGTCCAACTTTATCCAGAGTATGCGGTTTCCTTCTAGTTTTGGTAATCACAAGAAGAATGTCCTCTCTTCAGTCCGACACCAGGCTGAGTGGTGAAGACCGCCTTGGAAGTCACCTTATGAGTCCTTGTTAGAAGGAATGACTAAGCGGTGTAACCTTCCCATCTGTGGAGTAGGTAGAGATATTACTCCCTTGTATCCTATTGGATTTCCGGGCCTTACGAAATTAGATCTAGAAATTAACTTCATCAGTGAATGAAATCCTTGTTGGATCCAAACGACCTAAATGAAGATCACGATATAGTTGTTCTATGTCTTGCATTCTTGTTAGTGAACCCTTTTGTCCCTCGTAAATAAATGTCTTGTCTTGGGCTTGTGAAAATTTAGTGCCTTGATCTTTCATGAAAGGATTATAGGGTAAATACATTTTAACCTTAATCACACCTATAATAGAGATTGAAGCCCTGGGTGAAACTAGAATTAAGCTTAACCATGTGCTTCTTTAATATGTCAGACAAGTACTTTCGTAACTCTTATGTTTAAAACGATAGTAATAATGAGACCCTAGTGTGACGCAAAAGTAAATCATATGAGAGTAAAACCAAAATTTGAGGTTAGGAATAATGTCACTGGGAGTCCTTAAGACTTAATTTAAACATCTTCATGTGTTACAAAGAATATAAATTGCCTTGGTGTGACCAAACGTCGAGAAAACAAAAGATATACATATAAAAATCAAATTTGGAATTCAACAAATTATTGAACTATAATAATAATGGTAGCAAAATAACTATTCCGTGATCGATGGATGTTCTTGGGAAAAATCTATTTCAAATCTATGTCTTTCTTAATCCCAAGATTTCATCTTGACATCACGTTAGGTTCACTTGTGTAGCAAGGTTAAATTCTAAACTTTGAATAAGCATTTTGGGAAGCATAATTTTAACATAAGAATGAGAGAGTTAGAATTTTGTATAAAATTTGAAATATGGAAAATACTTAGGTAAGTTATGAAGATTGGCATAAGGGTAAGGAGAAAAATCAAATGGTTGAACAATAAGTGAAAGGTGAAATAAATTTTCAAAACATGTAGGTGGAAAAAGGGAGAAAATTTTGCTTACATAATACTATTATTGGATGTTTAACATACTCTAGATGTAACCATGGTAATGTTGTGTTGTGGGTTGTCAATCCTTAAGTCCCTTTTTATCGTGGTCGTGTTATTGCTAGTATTCGTTCATTGGGAAAAGTGTGGCATCGACATGCCGATGTCTTCTGCAGGTGTCTATGTGAGTCATTGACTTATGTGATTGTCGCATGTGAGTCAAGTTTCGTACTTGGAGCCCTTACTGTGTTGTGTGTAGTGAGCAATGTAAGTCAAAATAAAATTTATCCTAGTATTTTACTATTGTAATTGTGTGTGTTAAATTTTGGGCACTACAAAAGGTCCCTAAACCATGGGTCAAAATCAAAATGAATTTTCTTAGATTTCAGTTGTTGTCCATATAACAATGTGATCAGTAGGGCCTAAACTGCCTTCATTCAAATGATCATATGATCTTATAACTTGGGTTTAAATGTTTTTTATGACTTCTCATGTTACTAGAGAACATGATCATCCAAAATGACCTCCACCATGGGAGTCACAAAGCCATTTGCATGCTATTTTTGAACGTTTTTTCTAAAATTTTATCGATTATTTTAAAACAAATAAAGTGATCTCAAATTTTGTGTTCATATCACCATGGGTGGCTCTATTGTCATGAATTTACTCATCCAATTTGGTGATCATTCACCACCGATCGTGTTACTAGATGTATTGCTCCCACACGGTTAATCGAGAGGTGTTTCAAGACCTATGGAATAGTTTAGCATAAACATTATTGCTAGATGGGCAAGCTAATAGTTAAACACTCAAGCTATCATAGAATGCCCGGTGTTGGAACCCAAGCTCGATACCAAATGTAATGCCCCATAATATTACGGCACTAAAATACATCTTAAAACTACAAAAAAAATTGGTCATTTTTTTTTTCCACCCCGAAATTATTATACGCCATATACATGATTTGATTCCATTATGCCCATTAACTTCACTGTAAAAATTATTACAAGTTGTAATTGTATAATCTTATAATATTATTACAATCATCACGATATTAAAATTTCATTATACATTAGCCCTTAAACGTATTGTGATTGCTATTTGAGTAAATATTGTAGTTTTGTGCACAATGACGCATTATAAATTTAATAAGTGCAATACATTGTCTAAGCCCTCTATTCCATTATAACAATGTGATCTAAACACATTAAAGAATTTATAAGGATATTTTCATGATAGTAATCTTATAGTGGCAAGAATACCTTAATATTACCAACTTACTTCCCTATCATCCTTAATACCTTAATAGCTTAATATTATCTTTCCTTAATACCTTAATATTATATTACCTTAATAGCTTAATATTATTTGAGTTAGTTATTTTTATTTATTTAAAAAAGAAGATATACTTTTACTTTTATAACTAGATACTAAATTAAATTAGCTTACCCTAACTTAATATTTTATGTCTCACCTAACCGCACCTTCTAAAAAAATTAGGGCTTTTATCTTTTTTGTTTTGTTTGTAACTTATACTTTTAGAGTTTTTATTTTGTTTACTTTGTTCTACTTTTGAGGTTGAGGGAGACGGTGTCATGTTAGCTAGGTTTCAAGCTTATATATATATATATATATATATATATATATATATATATATATATATATATATATATATATATATTCTCTCCTTCCTTATTTTGAGCGGGTTATCCCGGATCTATGGGGGATTTTCTTATTAATATTATTGTGAATAGATCTCTTTTTTTCTAGGGAGATTTTTAGTTTTGAGATATTAGCATATTTTGTTTAGATCTGTGTTCCACATGGTTTGCTAATACTTTCGGCCGCGGCCCAACTCTCGATGGTTTGAATGGAGTAGGTGGGGGTGGTTTTGGGAGATATAAGGGCTTTATAAATATAATTTTTGTTTTGTTTTGTTTGAAGGGAGTGGAAAGCTCAATGGTGGTGTGGGAGAGTGAAAACACGGGGAGAGGGTAAGGATCAACCGTAAGGAGAAGAATGGATTTATGTTGAAGGGGTTTTGGGGAGGGTGGTGGGAGGTGGGGGACGACTTACATAGAGCCGGGAAGACAAAAGAAAAAAACCCTTTTCTTCTATTTTGATATTTTTATCACAAATTCAAACCCAACCGATTTGGCATAACTATTGTATATTTTTAAGGCTAATAACACGTGTGTGTGTGTGTGTGTGTGTGTGTGTGTGTGTGTGTGTGTGTGTGTGTGTGTGTGTGTACATATTCATATATATATGTATGTATGTATGTATATACATACATACATACATACATATATACACATATACACATATACACATATATACATATATTTTTCATGTATATATGTGTGTATATATGTATGTATGTATGTATGTATGTATATGCATGTATATGTATATATGTATGTATGTATGTATGTATGTATGTATGTATGGATATAACCAATTTCTTTAGGCGATTATTGGGGAAAAGCTATCTCTGGAATTCTCGTTACAACTTAAATAATAAAGCCAATCGTATGATTTGTATTAGGCTTAAATTTTCTTCCTATATAGCTTTCAGGTTTATAGAATTTACATATTTCAACAGCCAAACAACCCTCTTCTTTCCATAATTCAAATTCAACAATACCCTTCCAAAAGGGGAAGAAAACTAAACTACAATTTAACCTTCTTAACCCAAATGAAACAAATAAAGATACCTTCCTTTCCTCTTATATCAACAACAAGACAAGATACCAATAGCAAGATAAGAGAACACAATCATTCATTTAGTCCATCAAATCTTCATCCAACATGCAAAGTGAAAATAACTTTCTTTAAATTTGGAGATAGTTTATCCTAACCTCCAAGCTAATTTTTTTTTTGTTATCAATCTTTTCAAGAACAAGGAACACAATGTTCATCTTGATGTGAAACATCAAAATTTATTACAACAACCATCCTTAAAGTCACAATAAATTTTAACTCATTTTATTTGTAATACAAAGTAAAATTGCAAGCTTCATACTCTAACTTTTTAAATCTTACATTACCCTTTTGGGAAGAGAAAGACATTTTTACAAATTTTCTTGAAATACGATTTACAAGGCACATGCAAAATAATATTAATTTCCCACAATAGGAGAGTGATAAGGTTTCCACACAACACCATTCCCTCATATGGAGGAGGTTCAAACTCCTTCAAAAGCAACCAAATAAACTCCTTAAAAGGTAGGGAAAACTTTACAATGATACATATTTTAAAAGTAAGATACAACACATCCCAATATGGATACTCACAAAAAGAGATTACAACCACATTTACAAAATCCAAGTGAATAAACATCTCAAAGTTGGGAACCACATATCAAGACTTCAATCCTCTCCAACAAGCTTCAAGCTCTAATTTGCATGCCATCCACAAAGTCTTCAAAAATACAAGGAGAAAGGCCCGATTTTCCACTCAACCTATAGGCATCATTACCTGCCTTTCCAAAGATTGGAGGACATGTTATCCTCCCTCCAAGCCCATGGGAGAGAGAACAAGCATTCCTCAAATGTGCACAAGTAGGGAAGGGGTAGAAACAAGAACAACAACACAAATCAAACATTAACCACACACCCAAACACAAAGAGACAACCAAAACAAGGAGGAGAAAACACCAAGTTCAACCTCCAAATGGGGAAGAGTGGATGAGAAATCCAAAAGAAACAAAAAGGTGTGATCCAACCATAGGAAGCACACATGCATAAGATCTCAAAAATCCTCCTTATTCCTCCATAACAAACACCCCTCCTTATTTCTCCTCCCATTCACCAAATTTCCTCCTTGGGAGGATTTTCAAACCTCTTGGGTTTCCTTTCCAAGGATGGGGAAGGGGGTTCAAACTATATGAACCACCTTCCCCACCTCAAACCATATGAGGGGATAAAAATATGAGAAACCAACATGGCTTGTCCATCAAACCATGAGGTTTAAGAGGAAATTCCCTCCCTCTTCCCCCACACAACTCCAAAATCCATCAATCCATATGATGGATGGAGAAAAGAAAAGAAATAAAAAATAAACACACAATCCATTCAACCACATACAAGCACATAACCACACCACACATCCATTCCTTTATCAATTTCAAACATAAAATCAAAGAAGGAATAAGGATCCTACCTCCAAAAGATCTCCAAGTCTCTAAGCAATCTAATCCACTTCAAGTCAAGCTCCAAGCCCAACCTCTCCAAAACCAAAATGCAAAAATGACAAGGTGAAAATTTTTCCTACTACATGAGGATGTATATATATAAACACAAAGGAAAATCCTCTCCAATGAGAGGGTGACATGTGTCACCCCTCTCTCTTCCCTCCCCAAGGTTCCAAAAATTTAAAAGAGAATAAAACAAACACACTTTAAGAGCATTTCCCCAAATTCCTTAAAGGATAATAAGCCAATAACATTCAACTTTTAAGAAAACACTCCACCCAACCATTCTTACAATAATGGTGACTTATGAGAGGTCAAATGGGAGGGAAACTCCCATTTGACCAAGAAATGAAGTCCCCGTAAGGGCTTATTTTCATGCTAAGAGAACCCCCAAAACCAAAAGGGGTCTCCAAAAATGCCATAAATAGTCCAATTTTGGGTTTGGCATTTTGCGCACAATATATGAGGTTGTGGGGCCCACCGAAGGGTGATCGTGACCCCAATCCTCATAAAAAAAACTCAAACCAATCAAATACACCTCTAAAACAAGCGGGGGCCATAAGGTCCCCCAATGAGATCCTACACAATAAAGAATTTAAACAATAATAAATTACAACATTACACTTTAGTGGTCACTCATGGTGCCCAAATATGACATGGAACCAAGAAAGACTTCACATAATTAACATGGATAGACTCACCAAGTCAGTCGTTTGTCCACACTCGAGTAGCCACCTTGAAACCCACATTCTCATGTGCCATGTAATCTACACACTCATTGCAAACATTAAACACATATGTCCAATAAAATGTATAAATTAACTACTCAATAAATCAATCAAAATATAATCATGCTAACTATGCTAACACAATATTAGTAAGGAATTGTTAATGAGAAACATACACAATTTCATATTAATTCAACATGTGTTAGCCATCCCAGTAACATATAATGACATCCATCCATGCTATAATATGATAACATCAAATAACCAAATAATTCATGATATAAAAATGTGCGACACAACCATATGTCCATCATATAGCCAATAAGATCAACAACATCATAACATGCTAGTATTCAAAACATCTACTAAAATGAACTATCATACTAGTCAAAACTAAATTGGTGCTACACACCCAAATCATCATACATGTCCTCAAATGATCAAATATCATAACATAATATCAACAAGGTGCCATAATCCATATCCAATCATCAAATATGAGTATAGAACTTGAGGATAAACTGAAGCTATAAAATGTGGGAACTACGGTAGTGACTTTGATTGGCCATCTTCTTATTCCCCTTGTGGTTCTGGATGGGTTTTCCCTAGATAAATTTCCACATATGGCTTTGGCTATTTCTCCTACCAGACAAGATGCTCCAGGCCCTCAAGCGGGGTGAGGGTGGGATCATGTTCCGACTTCCCCGCCCCCTGCAATGGGTTGGGGTGATGCTTCGCACAAGCCGCCTTCTCCTCTTCCTCCATCCGCCATGTTTTTTGTTGTTGCTTTGTTGTATCTTGTGACTTGTTGTTTGATCATTTGGTTTTTGTTTCCTATGGCATGTGTGTGCTTGGTGTGTTGCATTTTGGGGTGTGACTTCTCCACCCACTTTTTCGATGTGAAACCCAATGTACTTTTCTTTATTATATCAATATAAAAGTGTGTTTCAACATAACAAAAATACAAATTTGTGTTTTTATTTGGATGGATTTTTTTAATTTGTTGGTAATTTATCTCATACAACCAATGAAATCAGATGACCTTATCTAACCCTCACAAACTTGGTAGGTTTTACACTCTACTCCAATAAAAAGATAAATAGTGAAAGTTTTACCTTGATCTAATTAAGAAATGCTTGAAAAACCTTCTTTTTAGGATTTGAATTATAAATATTAAAAAAGAAATATCAAGAATCAATCAATTCAAATCAAAGTGATTCTAACAAAACAAAACTTATTTTCAATCCTGTATCCTTATTTAATTAGAAATGGTTGTTTCTACATGAACCCGTATGTATATACCTTTCATCGTATTAATCGCCACACTAAATTAGTTAGAAATTTTGCTAACCTTAAACTATAAGAAATGTACCAAAAATTTAAATTATTCAAACCTTGTTAAGTTGTTTCGAGAGGTTGACAAGTGACACTCACATGAATCACTAAATATTCCAAACCCCATGAATTATATTAAAACCCCAAACCAAAACAAACCATTCTTTCAAAATCCTCAAACAAAGACCAAATGTCAAAGGAAATTGCAGAGGTGAAGTGGACCTGTCTACCTTCAAAATGACTAGCAAGAGAGGCTTTTCCTCCCGGACTACTCGGTCAAATATCAATGCGATTCTTCGTTATTAACGTGCCTCTTTCCTCCACAAAGGTACATGAAATTAAATTCACTTTCTCACTAGAGAAATTATACGCCGAGCTCATCTTGCAGAGTGAGGCAAGATTCATGAGGACCAGGTCACATGATCCATTAGAATATAAATTACTCATGTCTTGGTCTTACAATGAAAGGTTCATTGTGCTTGACTCTCACCTTTCCATGACCTATTATAAATATAGTCTTTATGCGCGTCGAGATATCAATTCCACACCTTCCCAGCTCGGTTAGAAATTGGATGCAATGGAGAATAATGATTATTGGATTAGAGAAAATGGTTACGATGGTGGCAATGGTTTTGAAATGGGTATGGCAGATTAGTAGTTTCATTTTGATCTTCCTCATCCTTATCTTTGTACTAATAATCCTTATCTAAGAATGAGCAATCATTTGAGTTCACTTGATGCAATTCACTTGGTACTATTCGTAACAACTCATTCAAAACCTAGTAGTGTTATCACACCTTAAGGAGGAGACACATTACAATCACCTCATTTTGGCCATAGGATAGGAATCCCATTTAGGCAACAATCCTCTATCTCCAAAGTGAGGATCTCTTTTTAGTAAGAAGTAGACAAACATCATAGAGTTAATTCTGGTCACTATGAACCAAATTTAAAAATTAGTACCAATTCAAGCAAAGTAGGGCCAAAATTCATTTTAGAAGGTCAAAAACCTAAAAATGACTATGCTTTCCCAAAACAAAGACTCGACTACAATATATATGCCCTGAAAGTTTTAGGTCGTTTGCTGAAATCCTAAAAAATGAGTAAGTATTGACCATATTAGATTTTAAAAAACTATCTTCTAGATTATAACTATTGGAGCTACGAGACCACTTCCATAAGGTGCAGAGTGACCCTAATTTCTTATATTTACTAAAATAAATTTAAAGTATAAGAAATAATAAAAGTATAAGAAATAATAAAAGAAAACTTATTTTTGTAATTATAAACCACCAAAACACATATGCATGGTCCATACTACACATAACGCCTACGCATTTTGACTTATTTGATACATGTACAAGTTATAACGCATTTTGACTTGTTTGAGACGCATACACGTTATATATAAAACACCAAAACACATATGCATGGTCCGTACTACACATAACACGTATCCGTTTTGACTTGTTTGAAATGCTTAAGCATTATAACACATTTTGAATTGTTTGAAACGTGTATGCATTATAACACGTTTTGAATTTTTGAAATGTGTACGCGTATGTGTTATAGGTTCAGTGATTCTAAGCCAAAAAAATAAAACACGAGCACGTTTTGATTTTTTCAGATTTTTTTTTGCTTTTTGGCCCCCCAACTTCGTGCACTTACCTTGGCTTCTCTTCTGGCTTTAATGAAGCTAGGTACTGATGGGACATGGTCGCATCCTTTGAATTTTCCTGCTACCCCAAGATTCGACTTTGATAATGAAGTCCTGTAGACATTCCTAGATAAATGGTGTTGAAGTGATGTCCTCTTTGTACCCATTTTCCTCCTTTCAAACAAGGATTTCTTCCACAACATGCAACTCCTTTGGATTGTTTGTAGTCTCCAATGTTGAACCACTATAAATATTTAAAACATGTTTCTCAGATGTCTAAAAATTCCTCTTCCTTTGATTGACCTTCACTATCAATCTCCTCATTCAACATAAAACCTTCCTTCATCATTGGTTCATCAACTACGTTAGATTCCCCAATTGAGAGTAAGAAATTCTTGATGACATCATCTCCGTCAAATTCTGAATATGAATTAGTATTTCTTGTGTGCTCCTCTTTTCCTTCATTCATCGAGCCGCATGGAAGATTCAATTCCTCCACATCTGAAAAATAGCTTGTTTTTCCATTCTCCGGCTGTGGCAAAGATTTAACTTCATCCACCATGGTATTCTCTAGATTGGAATTTTGTTTGTCCTGATTGTCCTCATCCTCAAACATGAAATTAGAAAGATCAAATTCATCTAGGAGATCGAGTTTTGTAAGAATGAAGAAAGGGAAGGATTTGAAAACCTCTACATGGTCTCATCTGCATTAATGACTATTGAATCCACCTTAGTCTCATGAAACTCCTTGTGGCTGATTGTAACATCTAATGGTGACCTTGGAAAGCTGATACAACCCTCCAGAAATGCTACAAGTTCTTGACATGCATGGCAATTAGGATCATTGCACTCACTAGAACTACCTTGTACACTTGAGATTTTTTCTTCTTTGACTTGCACATGCTCTCCCCTGGAAGATTTGGAGTTGGCTCTTGCTTTTCTACAACTGGTTTTTCAACTTGCGGTGATTCAACCTCCTCTAAAGATATGGAGCCAATATGAATACCGCATTATGAATAGGTAGATTGATGGTCTTCCTCGTTCAGCTCTAGATTTGTTTCTGGTACAAAACTAGTTTGTTCCATTTGTTCTTGAGCGTCAACTTCTGCAGAAGGTTTAGTCATGAATGAAGTTTGCTTGATGTTAAGTTTTACAACCCATTTCTTTAGATTCTCTGCATGCTCTCCTTTTTTATTCTCCTCAACCATATACTTCTCCCTTTTTCTCATTTCTCGATGATGCTCCTCCCAAAATGGGTTTGGGACTACCAGATGAGGGACGAATGGGGATTCAATTGATTTAATTACCATTTGAGGAAATGGAAGAGATTCACTTCTTGTGTTGGTGGCCTTTGTAGAAAAGAAGGAAATTTAGAAGAATGAGGCATGGAAGATTCATGATGGAATGGAGGAATAGAAGATGAAGTAGTGAATTCCACCACAAGGGTAACAACTGGAAGGTTAGGATCATGTGCTTCAAGTTGAAACTGCATGGATGGAGACATGGAAAGAGGGTTGTAAGGTGGTAATGTAGGGACCTCCCATTGACAGGATTGACTAACATTATATTCGTGAATGTCCCTCTTCTTGATCCATTCTCCAACTTGAGTCATTGTATTGATTATGAATTGAAGCTTTTGTTGAGGATTAAGCTCACATGGTATAGGGCCATTCCAGGGGTATGGAATGTTGAAGCCAATCTGGGATGCCTTTGTCGTGTCATTGATCCTTATTTACACCATGTTATGCTCCAACTCTCAAACCTTCTTTTGCAAGTGGTCTTCTTTAGGTGTAGGATAGATTTCAGAATCTACATGCCATTGTTCTTCAGTATCCCCCCAGTCTGGTGGGTGACCAAAATGATTTGCATCTTGCTCATGTGGGCATGCATGCTGAAACTAATATTTGTCATGAAATTGGTCTAGAGGTGGATTGCAATACCCTAAAGATGGAAAGAAGCATCCACATTGCAAGTGGGAATCCCACTATGGAAATGAAGTCATGATGGCACTGCTTCATGAATGAAAAGATGTCGAAGAAAACTAGATGGAAATGGGTAAAACTAAAAATCTGCAACACAGAGAGTGGGTCACTTGACCAATGGAGTCACCAGTTGTGCTTGGGTATGCCTCATAAGGCTGAAATTTCACTAAGAGCACAACAACATACTGAAATAAAGTAATGCTTTGCAACGGGTGATGTTGAGATGCCTCTTTTCCTTTTCCTTGAAGGAGACAAGGAAAGTTTGATATGCTGATGATTTCCTTTCTTCGAAGAAGCTCTTGTCTGAATTCTTTGCATAAGTGAATACACTGAAACTTGAAATACAGAGAGATAGAGTCTCCATGTACTTTGATTCATGCAAGTGAGAAGAGAAGTACCAACTCTATCCCACCGGGCATGCCAAAATGTTTTCACTAAATCACTGCACCCTCCGAATGGCCAGAATGTGAACATGATGTTCGGTGTGATTGGGACACATGGGATCACCTCTCAAGCTATGGGACTTGGGATCGAGGTGAACCTCTGGAGAAGGTTCGCTTCCTTTTCCTAAACTAAGTGTTGTACTACTCCTAGCGCAATAAAAATGGTTATCTAGATCTATGCTAAGCATGAAGTATATTAAATTTGACAGGATGCTCCAACCTCGAGCGGGGTGATGGGTGGGATCATTCTCCTACTTCCCCGACCCCCTAACGGGTTGGGGTGATGCTCTACATAAGCCACCTTCTCATCCTCCTCCTCCTCCATCTGCCATGTTTGCTACTACTTTGCTAGTTGTCACTTCGACTTGTTGTTTGATCGTTTGGTTTTTGTTTTCCGTGGCATGTGTGTGCTTGGTGTGTTGTATTCTGGGGTGTGGCTTCTCCACCCACTTTTTGATGTGAAACCCAATGTACTTTTCTTGATTATATCAATATAAAAGTGTGTTTCAATATTAAAAAATACAAATTTTTGTTTTTATTTGGAGGGATTTTTCTAATTTGTCGGTAACTAATCTCATACAACCAATGAAAATAGATGACTTTATCTAACCCTCACAAACTTGGTAGGGTCTACACTCTACTCAATAAAAAAATCAATAGCGAAAGGTTTACCTTGATCTAATTAAGAAATGCTTGAAAAACCTTCTTGTTAAACTTTGAATTGTAAATATTAAAATAAAGAAATATCAAGAATCAATCTAAATTCAAATCAAAGTGCTTCTAACAAAACAAAATTTATTTTCAAGCCATGCATCCTTATTTAATTAGAATTGATTGTTTCTATATGAACTCATCTTTATACCTTTCATCGTGTTAATCGCCACACTAAATTAGTTAGAAATTTTGCTAACCTTAAACTATAAGAAATGTACCAAAAATTTAAAGTATTCAAACCTTGTTAAGTTGTTTCAGAGGTTGACAAGTGACACTCACATGAATCACTAAATATTCCAAACCCTGTGAATTATATAAAAACCCCAAACCAAAACAAACCATTCTTTCTGAAATCCTCAAACAAAGACCAAATGTCAAAGGGAAATTGCAGAGGTGAAGTGGACCCTGTCTACCTTCAAAATGACGAGCAAGAGAGGGTTTTCCTCCCGGACTACTCGGTCAAATATCAATGCAGTTACTGTTATTAACGCGCCTCTTTCCTCCACAAAGGTACACGAAATTAAATTCACCTGCTCATTAGAGAAATTATACGCTGAGCTCATCTTGCCAGTGAGGCAAGATTCGTGAGGACCTGGTCACATGATCCATTAGAATATAAATTGCTCATGTCTTGGCTTTACAATGAACGGTTCATTGTGCTTGACTCTCACCTTTCCATGACCTATTATAAATATAGTCTTTCTGCGCGTCAATTCCACACCTTCCTCAGCTCGGTCAGAAATTGGATGCAATGGAGAATAATGATTATTGGATTGGAGAAAATGGTTACAGTAGTGGCAATGGTTTTGAAATGGGTATGGCGGATCAGGAGTTTCATTTTGAGCTTCCTCAGCCTTATCCTCGTAATAATAAGACTGCCTCGGAAGGATTGTTTCAGTTAGATAAACAGCAGTCACTGTCCATCCATGAAAGTGCTTTCAGTACATATATAACAACCCATCCAAATGGAGCTCATGAGAATGATAGTTCTTCCAAAATGGGATAGAATTCGCTAAAGAGATGTTTCCTGCTGCTGAGGAGAATGGAGGAGAGGAGAAGCTCAAAGGGTGCTCTTGCTGTAGGAAATACTAGTGATCATCATCTGCAACAACCGAAAGAAAAGTCCACACGCCATATGATAGCCGAGAGGAACAGGAGACAACAGTTCAAACACCATTTCTCACATCTTTACTCCCTCCTACCTGGAAAATCCAAGGTATTACAAGGATTTACCATATTGTTTTCTGCAGAGTAGAAAATTATGCTCTCCGCCTGAATTTTTAATCTTGCCTTGGATTTTCAAACTCGGTTCGAACAGTGATCTTATAATTGTGCGTCTGCTTTTCACTAACTTCTATTAATAGTGAATAATAGAAGCAAAATATAGCAAACTTATTCAATATATAATAAGCATATGAAGTTCAAAGTAGAAAGTACACAGAATGTGTAAAGAGCATTGCTTCTAAATTATTAATTCCTTACATGTTTACAGAAAGACAAGCATTCAGTACTGGCAAACGCTGCAAAGTATTTAAGCGAATTAAAGCTTTGTATTGCTCAACTGGAGGAGCGCAATCAAACATTGGAGAACTCAATGCATATTATAAATAGTGCAAGCGCAGTAGTTTATGAAAGCCAGGAGATTACTTTGGAGCAATCTAAACACATGCCTTGCCAAGTAAAGATAAGAATAAATGTGAACACAGATCCAGTGGTTTCATGCTCTAGAAGTCTACTAATAATGGAGCTACTGGTGCGATTAAGGAAAGGGCCATTAGACGTCGTTTCAATCAATTCAAATATGGAGGGAAATGTGTTTCAGGCTTGCATTGTCATACAAACAAAGGTATGTAGTAATTTGCTCTCAATTGACAATCTACTTATTTCTCTCTTTATAATTCGAGTTGAAAACTAAATGAAATGGTTGTTTTTTTGCCTGACAATGTGAAGGGTGATGGATGGGATGCTTCCAAGTGGCTGCTGTTTGGAGACGGGCTGAGAGGGTTGCTCCTGAGTCCTAACAACCTTAAAGCTATGACGAAATGAAATGTGACCGAATTAAATTGAAATATGGTCCAATTCAAAGCCCTACGTGATAATTATAGTGGAATTAAAACGTAGAGAGAGAGAGTGGTGATGCTTAGTAGGGGAGTTCATTTTCTAATATTTTATTTTATGGGTAAATGGAGACCCATTCTTGAGTGAAATAAATATTATGACTTTGGTATTTTTCAATAAAATATCATGTAATAGATTGACAAAAATTTAAGTTATTTATCATTTTTTATAAATTTTGCTTATTATAGTATTAGAGTGACTATATATGGTCTCCCCCGGATATAAACAACACTTTAGCTTCTACACGAAAATATATACCATGATTTCTTTATCTATTAATAATTCATGCATTGTGTAATAAACGTGAAGAAGTAGATACGTACTCATCATATCTTATAAATTATCACAAGAATATTATCAATACACAATTTTAGAAAGAGTATTATCATGAAATAAAATTTTCCAAACAATAATAATGACAAAACATCACAACATGTAACAATCATCAACAATGAAAATCTACAAAATATGACCCGAAAAAATGGGCTATATATAATTGGTATCAAGGAGTCACAATAAGTATAACCCACTATTCGAAGCACACTAAGTAAACAAATCAAGAATGGATGTATTATTTTATTTCTAAACAATAATAATGACAAAATATCACAACATGTAACAATCATCAACAATGAAAAGCTAAAAAATATGACCTCGAAAAAATGGGCCCTATATATTGGTATCGGGAGTCACAATAAGTATAACCCACTATTCGAAGCACACTAAGTAACCAAATCAAGAATGGACGTATTATTTTGTTTGTAAACAATAATAATGACAAAACATCACAACATATAACAATCATTAACAATGAAAATTTACAATCGACTATATATTAGTATTAGAGAGTCACATTAGTATAACCCACTACTTGAATCAAACCAAATAGATGAATCAAGAATGTTATTTTTAAGAAATAGGTGGTGGATGTATAATAATTTATTTGGACAAATGAAAAAATGAAATATATTATTGTGTTAGGTGTCAAACATGCATTGCCAAAAACCTCTAACTTTACAATAATTAATGGGTTGTATTTAAATTAAACTATATTTAGCTTCAGTTTAGACTTGTTGTTTTTAGTTCATTTCAATTTATGTTTTTAGTTTCAATTCGAGTTGTGTTTTTAGTTTCAATTCGAAGTGTGTTTTTAGTTTCAATTCGATTGTGTTATTATAAGTCTCCATTTGAGCTCCATTTTTAGTTCCCATTTGGCCTATTCTTAGTTTCCATTTGAGCTTTGTTTTTAGTTCCTATTCGACTTGTAGTTTTAGTTCCTCTTTGGGATCTATTTTTAGTTCCTCTTTGGGATCTATTTTTAGTTCCCATTTGAAATTTGTTTTTAGTTCTCATTCGTTCCCTATTTTTAGTCCCCATTCGGCTCATGTTTTTGGGTTTCATTAAAAAAATAAACAAAACAACAATAAATAATTTCTTATTAATTTTTTGATAAGCGTAATAAACAAAACAACAATACAAAAATTATGATTTTATTGTTTTAAAGAGAACACATATAAAAGCAAAAGGTAATTTACATTTAATGTATTAGAATGGAAGTTAAAAAAATAGAGTCCAAACAAAATAAAATTGTTTATTGCTAGTCTTCATATAGTTCCCACTCCTCTTCAACATTGATCTTACTATGATTTTTCTTACTTTGGATTGGAGGCATAGAATTTGTTATCATATTTGATCAGTAGACATTGATACATGGACATTACTATATTTCATTAGCATTTTCTTAGACATTATTGGCAAGAAAATTTGTCGTGGATAAACTTGTGGATTTATTTCCAACACTCTAAGAATCTAAGTCACTCTACTTAACCTGCAAGAATCTGTTGCTAGATATGCATGCACATGAAAAGGTGGATTTTGTGGTGGCCTTTCGACCGGGATCCAACAGGGGGACTCCACCACCTGTGGCAAAGTTTACAGATACCTACAAGAGATAACTTTGTCTCAAGAGTGGGAAAGGGGAATGAGAAAAGACATAGGAGAACTAATGTTGCATCTACGAAATCAAATTCATGCATAGTAGTCGAAGTATCTTCACATGCATTTATGAGAAGAAAAAACTTTGTAAGCATCCTTATGACCAAATGAAATTTGATGAACACTAAGTATCAAGAAATCTCTTAGTCAAAGAAAGCTAGAAACTCCTTGTATTAATTTCTCAAAAAAATTTGTACATAGTGGAGAAATGGAGAAAATTGAGAAGGGGAAAGGAAGAATTTGGTTGTCTCCTTTGTTCTCTCTAGGTAGAATACACTCTTGAGATTATAAGATTAATGACCAACCATTTGAAATGGCAATGGCGTTACAATTTATAGAGTAGAATATGACTGTTCATCTACCCTCCAATGCCTTTTCATATGTCCTTGCACAACTTAAAACTTTTTGATTTCATAGGAAAAATTTAAGTCCCTTTTTATAACATAAAGGTGAATTATTACATTATGAACATTAAGACATGAAAAAGGGCAACTCTAACGCAAAATTAGAACAATTGAGGAGAGAGAGAAAGTTGGGGGAAAGAGGTGAGAGAAAGAGAGAGAGAAGAAGAAGAGGAGACATTATTTCGATGAAGTCCATTGATCCTCGTTGATGGAAAGCACCAAATATAGTGAAACTCTAAATCTTTGAACTCCTTGCACACTATGAATATCCTTCAAATCAACTCATGAATGCTTGCCAAGTTGAGTGAATTGTTCTGCTGATGACAACAACTCCCAACCTGCGTATGATATACTATTTTTAGTGAGAGGTGATTTTTGCTTCTTCTCGACCATCGTGATGTGATGAAATTGCTCATTTGATACTAAGCACCCTACCCTTGCCTCAACCGCTTCTTTGGGGTGACTTACTATTTTTAGTAAACACCAATATAAGGGACTTCCTATTTTTAGTAAGTGGTCATTTCCACTGTTTTCTACTCTGAATACTCATTTTGACTTCCTCATGATCTTCAATTCCCATTGCATTTGTCTCAGCTTCTTTTGATGATGACTTTCCAAACATAGCAAGTCTATATAGGAAAAATTACTATTTTTGAAAGTGTTTTTCCAGTGCTCGATTTGCGATGGAACATAGTTTTTGGACTTGTCTTGTCATTACGATCACACCCTCCGAATTTCACATATTTTTTCTATCTAGAATGATTGGAAATAAATTTTGAAATTTTGACCTAGTAGTGGCTTCGAGCACGGAGCTACCATGGCGGCCATTAATGGAGCTTGAAATTTGTAGGTCTGATTTTTGTCTCCATTTGAGATGAAAACAACTCCATTATGATAGGTTTTTCATTTAGAGATTGTGTGCAAGTTTTTAGCTCACTCATATTGCCGAATGATGGTAAATCGATTTAATGTGAGCCGGTGCACTAAGTGGGATTTTTGTTGGAGAAAATGATTCAAAGCACCATTTAACCTCCCATTTGTTGCATCGTGATCTTCTTGAAAAATGTGGAAGTCTATGGAAAATGTCACCTCGATTATACATGTATCTTGTGAGATGTGAAGAATTCTAGATCGGGTGACTTCACGGTCATTTGGTAAAAAAACCTTCATTCTCTTCCCATTCTTCATTTCTTCAGCACATTTTATCATTCTTTCCCCTAAAATTTGTGTATTTTCATGAACTGGGTGTTTATGTGGTAATGGTGAATATAGTTTGGAGAAAAATGGTGGACCAGGTGTCGAACAATAATGCATGGAGCCATGACAAGGTATGAAGATGTGAAGGAGAAATGAGGGGGAAGAAATGACTAAGTGCTAGATTTAAATTCTAAAAAAATGCACATGTAGGGGTTGGGCACATTTTTTATGTGCCTAACATTCCTCACCTCAAAGCGACATGAGGGACATCAATTTACATAGCAATCCTGGAAGAAACACGTGTCATTGATCCGACGACAGGGAATGAGTTCTCAAAAATTAGCTTTAAAGCACTGAGGGGCTAGAAGCGGGTCACATGGGTGACCAAAACTCTCTCCTAGAGGGTTGGGCACATTTTTCAAGGTTTGATGTCCTTCACCTCAAAGGGACATGAGGGACATCAATTTCCAAATAAATATTTGATGCAAAAATGGCTCTTGATCCAATGGTAGAGGATTTGTAGCTCTGCAAGCACCTGGAGGGACGGGGCTAACATGTGTCCTCCCAAAATTTGGCTAAGTCCCGAACTTGTGACGGTGATAACTTGAGCTCCCGATGGAATTTTTCAAAAAAATTTTATATGATCCTAACTAGAAATGTTCATTGAATCCAATGGTGGGGGTATCATGTCTTGATTCTTCCATTTGATCCCTTAAAAACCAGATTTTTGATTTAGTACTCCACCTATGCCTGATAAAAACTACCTACAGACCTAATGCACCAAAGTGTTGTGAGAAATATAATTTCACCATCATGTAGTTCTTGGAATCCTATTTCTGTGATTTTTTTTTACTTCTAACTCCATTTGGAGCTCCCAAAATCTTCTTTTAAAGCCCAACAATTGTTTTAGGCCTGTGTACTACCTAGGCTTGTGAACCCTGTTTTCACTCAAACTGCTCCAAGTCTTTCAAAACTTCCCTAAACCTTCCAAAATAATTTCCATGATGTTTTAAGGTCTTCAATTCACCTCCATGTTGAATTTTGACCTTCTGTTCCACTCCAGGGGGTTTGATCCAGTCCTGGGAAGGCCAACGATAGCCCTTCCCAATACTGCCAGAAGATAGGATCTCTTTAGAACTCCCTAAAATCACCTAAGGGGAATGAATAGAATTTTCTAAATCACCTAGGGGACCAATTTTACATCAAATAAGGGGTGACTAGACTGATGATTTGACCTGGGATTCCTAGGAATGATAAAACATGAAAATTTTGACACAGGGGTATAGTTGTCATGTTTGGAAACCTCCAACTTAGCCGTTGCACATTTGCACGACAACAAATGGCTCTAGATTGGGGACATGGCATGGAATGATTGTAGCAAAGACATGGCATGGGAATCCATAATCTCAATTTTAGACCATATAATTCGTTGACTAGTGCCTTATCCATTGGGCCCTGCGGAGTCATGTATAACCTATAACAAGAGAGAAAGAGAGTGAAGAAGGATACACACACACACACACATGAAACAATGGAAAGGAAACACATGACACACAACATGAAGGGAAAAACATGCAACAAAAAGGAAAAACACCTAATAATCACCTATGGTACAGGGCGGGGGACAACCCGCTTTCACTGAAGCACTTTCCGTTTCTCAAAAGTTACCCGTGAGTGGGCAACACTGAGTGATGATGTTCTGCAAAGCCATTGACGGGTTCTAGAAAGTACCCTCCCCTCCTCAATTGTTTATGGAAGCCAAGTGCTTCCATGATTTTCCTTTTACTTTGTAGGAGTGATTCCATGTGAGCTTTTTGATGCTCAAGTCCTTGCTTGGAAATTCCACTACCTTCATGTTCTTTGAAGTCAGTTTCATAGTGCCAGTTGCCTTCCATGTTTATCGATATAGATGATTCTCCATTGAGCATCTCATTATTTCCTGAGATGATTTTTTTCCAATTCCTTTGATATTCCGAGTTACTTTCTTTCCCGAGTCTATGCTCATTGACATCTTCTTTATGAGAAACATTTGATTCATCCTTTATCTCTACTCTTTTTGAGGAATTTAAGTATTGATGGGATTATCTGAGGTGAAATCATACTTGTCTTGTATATCCACGACATGAGTGAAGATATCAAGAATCATCTCAGTGTCTTCCACAAATTCTACTGCATCCAAGATTTCTTGCATAAAGTTATGCTTTGTCGCTTTCTTGCAGCTCATCTTTATATGCCTTTGAATAATCTTTATTTTGTAGCTCAAGGAAACTATCTAGAGATATTACCTCATCATCTCAAGAATCACTACACTCTACCGATCCTTCATCAAAAAGAGCTTCATCTTTAGAGGTATCAAAACTCCTTGCTTCAATTTATTCATCATGGAAAGAGTATTCATCTTCAAATGGGAAATAAAATATATCCATTTTGGTATTGCATCCATCAATCATTAGCTCAAGAGTGGAATCATATTTTTCATCTTGCCTCATCTCAATATGGCAAACCTTCACATTAGTTAAGGCTTCCAAATCAGCTTCATGCTTGTCTTGCAGATTTTTGGCTTACATCAGGAGCTTGAGACTGAGCTCAAGATATTTAGTTTCTTTTGTGGCTCTAAGCATTTCTTGTACAGACATTTCTTTCAAACCTTTCACGAGCTCATCACAAGCTGATTTTGTCTCTCCATAGATGGCCTGACTGAGATCATCCTCATCCCCAAATGGGAATGAGAATAACTCCTCATCTTGGAAAAGCATATAAGATGATTTTTCTTCTTGAAAATCATCAAGCACCATTTCTTCTTCCTCATGGTATGCATCATCTGGAAATTTGGGGCTGTCCTCTTATAACTCGAATCTCCTCAATGATTCTTCAAATTCCAAATATCTTCGGAAGGCATGTCTAGACCTATCAAGATGGGGATATCCTCCTCCTCCTTGGTTTCCACAAAGTGATTCATCCACCTACTACCCTGGTACAAAATTTTTGCTTCTGGGCTTCTAGACTTTCGTACGGTGTACCTCATCTTCTTTTTGGGAACCAATTTATCCATGTCTCCCTTCACTAGTATAGTGGAAGAAGAAAAATTCATCTCGAGTTTTACCTCCCAAGTCTCGACAAAAATTTCTACTTAGCAAAATTCTGAATGAGGCTGGGATGTCTACTACCAAAATCATCACTGAAAATTTCTTTTCTGGAAATATGGTGAGAGCCACTTATGCATCTTTGACCTTCCCTACAAGTGAGACCTCTTTTGATTCCAAAGAGTAACAAGAGCCACTAGGTGGAGTCATGGTAATTTTAAGAGCCTTGGTGACCTTCAAAGGCATCATGTTGTCTGAGGCACCAGAATCTATTATGCAATTGTTCAATACATATTCTTCAACAAGAAGGGAGACGTAGAAAGGTTAAACTTTATCATTCTTTGATGCACTTAGAGAAAGCATGTTCTGTGAGGGAGGTGTAGGTGAGTTTGGTAGCATTCCTTTGGAAATAGAAGTTACAACATTGGGTGTTAGACTACCACTCTTGATATATCAGATGAACCTCTCAAATTTTTTAGGATGAGTCCGCAAATATTTAGTTTTGGTAATCTACACTTTGGATTTGTTTGTATATTCTATGAAGTCAAAAGGATCATATGTGGACAAGGGGGGTGAAGGGAATGATTTCGAGTCCTGGATAGGATTGGAAGTAAGATTTTATGTTTGAGGGATGGATGATATTTTGAAAGGTACACTAGGAGCTTTCAAATTACTAGATTTTATAGGAGTAAATTTAGATTTAGAATTGGAAGAGACATCAGAAGACTTACTTGGGATTACGGGAGTCTTCTTACTTACTACAGGGTCAGGCTACACTAATGCAGACTTCATGGAAGATGAAAGTTGGGATCCTCGATTGATTATTTTATTTTTTGGAGTCACCATAAGAGGATCATCAATCTTCTTTTCTTTTATGGCAGTGGAGGGAGATACTCTTTTCTCAGACTGAGAATGAGTGAATACTTCAAATGAGAAACTGGGTGCATCCTCTTCATCTTCTTCATCACATCTAGAATAATCACAAAATCTGATTTGTGTATCACTCTCAAACTCTTCACTTTCTAGGAAATTAACACCTTCACTTTATTTTTCAAAATATTCTTCACTTTCTTGAAATCTACAATTTACATTCACAAAGTGGGGCCTCTAAGGCGAGCCTTTGGGGTGCTCCTACAATCTGATATGTTTTACTTCTTTGAGAAGATACTTGTTCAAATAATTCCATCTTCAAAGATGCCATATTATTCGCCAACTTTTGCAAAGTGATGGATTGGTTCTATCATCTCTAGGATGTTGGTTCTTTCCTATGATGGGTTCTTGCTTTTTCTAGAGAGGATGAGATCGTCATCAAGTTCAATAGCCATCCTTTTTGCTTCTACAATGTTCCTTGGTTGGGATCCTCACAGAAAAATCCTACTTCGATGATTAAGCATTGAGGAAGAATCTCCCGATATTATTTTGAGATGGTGAATCCTCTTTAGGTATCCTATGAAGCAACCATTCAAAACGAGCCATGAAGTCTCTCATGGTTTTTTTTCTCCTTTCCTCATTTGAGCCAACTACACCAAGAGGTCTTGAAAGTATTTAGTTGATTTAAATCTTTCCTCAAAGGTAGTCTTGATTTCATCCTAACCAATGATGGATCAGGTAGGCGGGAGGTAGTACCATTCTACTTTGCTTTTTCTTAGAGAGACACCACGAACAATCTTACAACATCTTCATGCTTGGACACCAAGAATTCCACATGATGTTGTGAAAGCAGTGATGTGTTCTTCCATATGTTGCATGTTGTCACCTTTGAACTTTGGAAAGTTATCGCGGGAACCCGTTGGTAGATTATGAAGCGGTGGTTCAAGACCAAGCGGGCCTGTATTCCTTTCCCATGGAACAATGGGTTGAGGTATTTCTTCTTCCCCTTCCATTGTCATTTCTAATTTTTCTTCAACTTTTACTTTGGAAAATCCTTTTTCAAATTCCGAATTGAAAAAAATTGCAATGGGAATATAGAAAGACAATGTGGAATGTGAAAAGACGTGTAAAAATCAGCAATGTGTCTTTTAGCAATGAATTTTTCGTGAACTATGTTTTATTTTTTTCAATATTTTGTTTTGTTTTAATTTTTAGACCTTGCATGGTCGTATATTTGGTGTAGATGCTTTGCTAAATCTACCCCACGGTGGGCGCCAAAAATATTGGCGAGAAAAATTGTCGGGTGGATAAACTTGTGGATTTCTCACCAACGCTCTGGGAATCTAAGTCCCTCTACTTAACCAAGATAATCATGTCATATATGCATGCACACGAAAAGGTGGATTTCTGTGGTGGCCTTTAGATTGGGAATACAACAGAGGCACCATGACCCTCTGCAGAAAAGCTTGCAGATACTGTAAGAGATAACTTTGTCTTAAGATCGAGAAAGAGGAGTGAGAAAAGACATAGGAGAACTAATGCTGCAAGTAGGAAATCGATTCCCGCACACACTAGTCAAAATTATCATCACATGCATTTATGATAAGAAACAACTTTTTAAGCATCATTAAGACCAAATGAAATTTGATGAACACAAACTATCAAGAAATATCTTAGTCAAAGAAAGCTAGAAACTCCTTCTTGTATTAATTTCTCAAAAAAATTTATACATAATGGAGAAATGGAGGAAATTGAGAAGGGGGAAAGGAAGAATTTGGCCATCTCCATTGTTCTCTCAAGGCATAATACACTCTTGAGATTACAAGACTAATGACCAACCCTTGAAATGGGAATGGCGTTACAATTTATAGAATAGAATATGACACTTCATCTACCCCCTAATGCCTTTTCATATGTCCTCGCACAACTTAAAACTTTTCAACTTCCCAGGAAACTTTTAAGTTAACATAAAGGTGACTTATTAGATTATGAACATTAATACATATGAAAAAGTGCAACATCAATGCAAAATTAGAACATTTGAGAAGAGAGAGAGAGTTGGGGGAAAGAGGAGAGAGAAAGAGAGAGAGAAGAAGAAGAGGAGACATCATTCCTGATGAATTCTGTTAATCCTCATTGATGGAAATCACCAAATACAGTGAAAATATTAATCTTTTAACCCCTTGCACACTGTGAATATCCTTCAAATCAGCTCATGAATGTTTGCCAAGTTGAGTGAATTGTTCCGCTGATAACTACAACTCCCAGCCTGCGTATGATATACTATTTTTAGTGAGAGGTTTTTTTGCCTCTTCTCGACCATCATGATGTGATGAACTCCCTCATTCGATACTGCGCACCCTACCCTTACCTCAGCCGCTTCTTTGGGGTGACTTACTATTTTTAGTAAGCACCCATATAAGGGACTTATTATTTTTAGTAAGTGGTCATTTTCACTGTTTTCTGCTCTGGATACTCATTTTGACTTCCTCATGATCTTTCAATACCCATTTCCTTTGTCTTAGCTTCTTTTGATGATGAATTTCCAAACATAGTAAGTCTATATAGGAAAACTTACTATTTTTAGAAAGTGTGTTTCTAGTGGCTTCTGCACCGAGCTAACATGGCGGCCATTAATGGAGCTTGAAATTTGTAGGTCTAGTTTTTGTCTTGGTTTGAGATGAAAACAACTCCATTGCAATAGGTTTTTCATTTGGAGCTCGTGTGTAATTTTTTAGCTCACTCCTATTTTCGAATGATGGGAAATTTAATGAATATGATCCGGTTCACAAAGTGAGATTTTTGTTGGAACAAATGATTTAGAGCACCCTTTGACCTCTCATTTGTTGCATCGTGATCATATTTAAAAATGTGGAAGTCTACAGAATATGGAACCTCGATCCGATGTGTATCTTGTGAGATATGAAGATTTCTCAATCGGGTGACTTCACGGTTATCTGGCAAAAAACCTTCATTTTCTTCCCGTTCTTCGTTTCTTCAGCACTTTTGATCATTCCTTCCCCTAAAATCTATGTATTTTCATGAAATAGATGTTTATGTGGCCATGGTGAATCTAGTTCGGAGAAAAAATGGTGGATCAGGTGTCTGGACAATCATGCACGAGCCATGGCAAGGTATGAAGTTGTGAAGGAGAAATGAGGGGGAAGAAATGACTAAGTGCCGGATTTAAATTTTCAAAAAATGCACATGGAGGGGCTAGGTACATTTTTATGTCCTTAATGTCTCTCACCTCAAAGGTACATGAGGGACATCAATTTCCACAACAATCCTGAAAGTGACATGTGTCATAAATCTGACAATAGGGAATGAGTGCTAAAAATTAGCTTTAAAGCATTGAGGGGCTGGAAGCGGGTCACATGGGTGACCAAAACTCTATCCTAGAGGGTTGGGTGCATTTTTCAAGGTCTGATGTCCCTCACCTCAAAGGGGAATGAGGGATATCAATTTCCACAAAAATCTTTGAGGTGACACATGGCACTTGATCCAACCGTAGGGGATTTGTAGCTCTGCAAGCACCTAGGGGATGACATGTGTCCTCCCAAAATTTGGCTAAGTCTCAAACTTGTGATGGTGATAACTTGAGCTACTGATGGACCCTTTTGGAAAAATATTATATGATCCTAACTGGAATTTTCCTTTGGAATCCAATGGTGGGGATTGTAAATAGGGACAAGCATGAAGATTTTATTAATCAGAATCAACCATTTACACAGGAAGGAGCTGCAATGCTTATAGGTATTGTACAACTAAATACAAACAAGAAACTAAGTTGCATAGGTGCAACCACATTCCAAATTACATAAGCTTCCAATAACATCCGGGAAGCACAAATGAATAATTACAATTATATTGTTAAAACAATATAACCACACCCGTATGCAGACATAAATACAATTAGATCATGGTTATGAAGGAGTATAACCATATAACAACATTATTTAATTAATAATATTAATTAAATAATTTATTATATAATTCATAATTAATTATATTAGGTAAATAATTAATCTAACATTCCCCCCCTTAATTGTGCATTATCTCAAGGGATGTGGAGAGGAACTCTCTGAACAACTCGAACTAGTCACGTGCAAGTGACTTCACGAAGATATCTGCTTGTTGTTCAGCTGTTGGACAAAATTAAAGCTAGATGTTTTGCTTCAACACATGCTCACATATGAAATGAACTCTGTACCTCAATGTGCTTTGTTCTCTCATGAAACACTGGATTGTGAACAAGTTTGAGAACACCTTCATTTTCAACATACATGGTGGTCGGTTTGTCCTGTGGTATTCCAAGTCCTTCTAGTATGCGACGTAGCCAAATCACTTCACAAAAACTTCTCTTGTAGAATGATACTTGGCTTCTGTGGAAGAGTGAGAAATGAAGTGTTGTTTCTTGCTTCCCCATGATATTGGTCCAGATCCCATAAAGAATACAAATCCAAAAGTGGATTTTCTATCATCAATGTTACCATATGATCTGAATCCAAATATCTAGTCAAGAAGAAAAAAAATTTCTTCTTGTATTCTATACCAAGATCCACCAATCCTTTGAGATATCTCAACATGTGCCTTGCTACTTTCCAATGAAAAACTTTTGGTTCCTGCATGAACCTGGGTAAATAGCTCACTACAAAGCTAATATTTGGTCTAGTGTAGGTCAGGTAAATGAGACTCCCAATCAGCTACTGATAGAGAGTGGCACTTACCTTAGGAGATGGATCTAAATGAGATAATTGTAATTTTTTCTCCATAGGTGTAGCAATGGGTGTTTAATCCATCATCCTCAACTTCTCGAGAGTAGTCTTGGTATATTTCATCTGAGGAACAAAAATGTGATTCTCTTTCTTCCATACTTCCAATCCAAGACATTAATGCATCATCCCGAGATCACCATGTCAAACGATGGATTAAAATCTTTCTTTGTTGCATCGATCATCCTCACTCGAACTTTCGGTGATGACTAGATCATCGACATAGACACCAAAAATAACCATCTCCCCCCTTTCTTTTTGAGGTAGAGATTACGATTGTATGGATTTATAAAAAGTCCATGTTGTATGAGATGCTCATCAATCTTGATGTACCATGCCCGAGGTGCCTGTTTGAGGCCATACAGAGATTTCCCGAGTTTCCATACCTTTACTTCTTGACCAGGTACTACATATCCCTCAGGTTGAGTCATGTAGACTTCTTCTTGTAAATCTTCATTTAGGAAGGCAATTTTTATGTCCATTTGGTGGACTTTCCATCCAAACCATGCAACTAGAGAAAATATCATCCTCATCATTTTGATCTTAGCTATGGGAGCAAATGTCTCCTCATAGTCAATGCCTTATTTTTGTGTATACCCCTTTACTACAAGTCTTGCTTTATACTTATCTATTGTCCCATCTACTTTGTACTTTGTTTTAAATATCCATTTGCATCCAATGGGTTTCTTCCCTGGTGGAAGATCGACAAGATACGAAGTGTTATTCTTCATCACTTATTGATATTCAAAATCCATTGCATCTTTCCAAGATTTGGACTATAGGGCATCCTGGACTATAGAGGGCTCATCTAATTCAATAACTCTACTAATCAAAGTAAAGTTAACTTCTTCTCTTACTTTACTGCGAGTCCATGGTCCAGGGGTGGATGTATCTGGTGGAGCATCCATTCTTGAATCTTGTAATGTACTTGTACACCATTTAGGCATACACTGAACTGTTCCCATGGGTCGTGGTTCTATCTGATCAACACCATAATCCCCATCATCAATTTCATCTTCTGAGGGAACATCAACTTCAATATTTACAACAGGTGAAAAATCTACATCTTGTGAGTCCGGAGGAGGAGTCTTTGCTTCCTTCTTCTCGAAAAACTCAACATCTCTGCTAGTGTAGACTTTTCTGGTCTTAGGATCCATCAATCTATACCCAAGAGTCTCTTCACTATACCTAATGAAGACGAGTTTCTATGACTTCATGTCCAATTTCTTTATGTTTTGTCTAGGTATGTTCATGCTTTCTTTGCACCCGAATACTCTGAGGTGTGCAATAGATGGTTTCTATTCTGACCATGCTTCTTGTGGTGTTATTCCATCAAGAGAAGTTGTGGATGCTCTGTTCAACAAATACACTGTTGTCTTTGTTGCTTCTACCTAGAATGTCTTTGCAAGTCTAGAATCATCGATCATACATCACACAATTTCCATGATAGTACAATTTATTCTCTCAACAACACCATTCTGTTGTGGTTTGTGTGGAGGAGGCATTTGTCGATGAATCCCATGAGTTTGAAGGTAGTCTCTAAACTCATCATTGGTGAATTCCCCCCCTTGATCTGAGCAGAAAGTTCTAATGTGACGACCAATTTCTTTCTCAACTGCTACTTTGAAATTTTTGAAGGTTTCAAATGCTTCACTTTTCTTGTGAAGACATAAAATCCACATTTTTCTTGAATAGTCATCAACACAAAGAATGAAGTACTAGAACCTAGAATGACTTGGCTGCATCAGACCACAAATATCAGTATGAACCAGGTCAAGTTTACCATGATCTTGAAATGTACTCCTCTAGAACGAAGCTTTGTGTTGTTTTCCTGTTAGGAAGTGAGGACACTTTTCTGCATCCTTATGAAGAGATGGTAGCCCATGTACCATATTACATCGGTGAAGTGTTTCGAGATATTTGAAACTTACATGACCAAATCTCTAATGTGACAACTGTGCGGAGGTGGAGTTCTTAGGCACAAGTGCTTGATTGTCCCTGTGAACAAAATCAAGTTGGAACATGTGTCCCACATTGGAGGCTTTTACAATTAATTTTGAGCCTCTTGATTGGTCTCAAATCAAACACGTTTTCTTTTCGTATTGACTATAAAATTCAATTTTTAGGTTGTGATCTAGGAGTTGACTAACTGAAATTAGATTCTTTATCAACCCAGGGACATATAGGACATCTGATAGTTTGCATTTGCATAAACCAAGGGGTAGAGAAATATTCCCAATCCCCTGAACTGTATATGAAGAATCATCTCCCAACAAAACATGATTTTTCAATGGCGTGTCCCTCATTGAAATAAACCAGTCTCTATGGCTGGTCATGTGTTGAGTGGCTCCCAAATCAACATAACAGACATCACTAGATGACATGGATGGTTCACTTGATCGAGCAGTGAACAAGTAGTCTTCATTTTTTGGCTGTTCTTGTTGCTCAATAATATTACCTTGTTGATGGGGTCTTCTTTTCCAGTTCCCCTTTTTCTACCCGTGATTTTTGTTAGAATGTCCCTTGTTAGATTGTTTTGGAGGTCCAGAGTTTCTTGATGAACCTTTCTTGTAAGTATTATACCAACAATCTTGTAGGTTATGTCCTCTTTTACAGATTGGACATTGCTTCTTCTGTTGTCTATCCCCTTGATACTAATTTTGATTTTGGGATTTTTGATAGGAATTAGGTTTTCCTTTACCTTTTCCTTTCCATTTTTGATGTGAAGATAGTGTTTGCTCCTCTTCATCATCCTTATTGTGCATTTCTTCCTCTTGTTGCCATAAGTTTACCAGTTTGTCAAAACCAACTATCATATTTGACACATTTAGTGTTATGACAAAAATGTGATAAGAAGAGGGGAGTGCTCTTAGAATAATGGGAACAAGAGCATCATCTATGACCGGTTCTCCTAGGGCTAAAAGTGAAGCCCTCAATTCTGTAACTCTTCTTAAGAAAGCTTCAATTTTTTCATTTTGTTTGAACTTTAGTGTGTGTAACTAACTCTACAAATTCAGTATAACATTCTTGTTCTTGGCCTCGTATATTGTGCTCAATTTATCCCATGCTTCTTTCATTGTTTTGGAATCTTAAATGCGGGGTTGCATATCGTCAGACACTCTAAACAAGATGATGAGTTTGGCCTTCTGATCTACTTTATCAAACTGCCGTTGTTGTGTTGTATCAGTAGTTGATCTGGTTAGAGTACCATTCACAGCAGGCCAGATTTCTTCAAACTCAAGTTGTGTCTTGATTTTTTCTTCTATGCAACGCATAGTTGTTTCCTCTAAGTAGTTGTGAATCTGGAAGAAAGAATTTGGGGGCATTGGTTCCCATTTTTCAGAGATAACTGACAGGGTTTGGCTCTTATCACTCCAGGTATAAGGTCTCCCAATCTATACACTGTCAATCCAATATACCGAACCTTTCTATATACCCTCCTTCCGATATACCCGGCGGTATGTGGAAGAAGCTTTCCCTTTCTATATACCCGGCAAGATGTGAAAGAGGCGTTAACATACGTAAAATAATTCAATACATGGTACCAAGATAATATCGATGGGGTTTGTGCGATTATTGACACCGGATCAAAGACATATCCTCATATGCAGGTGTAACTTTGCTATATACTTGGATAGTTTCTTAGTCTCGATTTATGTCATGCAATCGTTCACAGAAAGATGGGATGGTTCATAGTGTGTGCACTGTGACCTTGTTACTACCCGTTGATTTAAAGAGTTAATGCCTAAACAACGTTGTTGCAGCTATATTAGGTGTTAAGTGTTGTAGTAGTCGCGATGAATTTACCTGTAAGTGCTTCCTAGAGGCACTGTATATACTGAATGTTGCAAATGAGCTCTAGGATCTCATGAGTGTTACAGGAACCAATTTTTAGCTTTTTTTATTACGATTCTACCGCTTTAAAGCGAGCTTACAAAGTTTGAAGTTGACTATAACAACCTATAAATTTGTACAACATAATGTAGTATACAAATTACATTCAAAAATCTGGAAAAATTAAATGGCATGCAAAAAAAATATTATTTCGCAAGCCCTGGTGGCCTCCAGAGCCCAAAATGACTGAAAATACCAGAAACTATTAAAAAGAGGCCCAAGATGAAGTTTTTAAATGGACTTCCTTTTCCAAAAAATGCCCGAAATGAAAAAATAGGCTGAATGGGGGAAATTGTTTTTTACCCTAAATTAGGAATTTCCCCACTAAATATTTAGCGACTGCTTAGTTATAACTAACATGTTTTAGTGAAGGTTTTTTGGTTTAAAAATCCTCCATACTTGGCGATTTCACTAAATTTTCTCCAAATTTCAAAATTGAAAAAACTTGTGTTATTTAGTGTGATTGGACCCATGCACCTCCCTCTACCAAGAATTTTCCACTATCCACTCAGGCTCTATGAGCGCTCATGCAAGAAACTGAGAAAATTATATTTAAACAAGATGAAGTTTGAACTCACCTCGAAAATGACGACTTGGCTATAGTGGAGATCCACATGGTTGGATGATCGTATTTCTGGCATTAGGTCTTACACAGAAAATGGAGCTAAACTCCTCTATATAATCACCTTTGTATATTACACCACCGTGTATTGATTTGTTCGTTGTTATTTGGTTGATCTCCACCATTTTGAGTGCAGGATTTCTTTCATTTGTCATTTATGTGCAGGTCCAGCCAGAAGAGGATGGCTATCATTTTTATTGGTGTACCCAAGACTTGGTGCTCATGGCCTGGACTTGTGAGCAGTCGTGTGGAGGTGAACAAGGGCTCGCTATTTGTTTAAAAGGGTTGGTTTGAATTCAGGTGCCATTTGTTATGTTTGCAAGAACATAATGTAGTTACCATCAAAGGTCATTATGCCCATCTTTGAGCTTACCATTGAATGCACAAGGTTGGATGGAGATCTTCAAACTCATAGCTCGATGCCAGATGTAGTTGCTTCACAGTAAACAAATGCTCAGAAATGACTTCCTTCTTGTTTTGCAAGTGCTTGACTTTTCTTGGTCTCGATGGTGTTGTATGGATTGATAATGGCCTGACGTGGTTTGTTGGTTGTGCACAATGCTCAATTTGTTGGAGGTAGGGGCTTGTATGGATGGATTGGTCAACACACAAGCCTCCAATCTAACTCTACAAAGTAGTTTACAGGCCTCCAAATTTGATAACAAACAGATAATACTAGTTGTACATAAGCCATCCTCCTCTAGATTTAGAGGTAAAATTCCTGAATCGGGAATATTAATCGAATCAACCATTTACACAGAAGGAGCTGCAATACTTATAGGTATTGTATATCTGAATACAAACAAGAAACTAAGTTGCACAGGTGCAACCACATTCCAAATTACATAAGCTTCCAATAACATCCGGAAGCACAAATGAATAATTACAATTATATTGTTAAAACAATATAACTACACCCATATGCAGACATAAATACAATTAGATGGTTATGAAGGAATATAACCATATAACAACATTATTTAATTAATAACATTAATTAAATAATTTATTATATAATGCATAATTAATTATATTAGGTAAATAATTAACCTAACATTCCCCCTTAATTGTGCATTGTCTCAAGGGATGTGGAGAGGAACTCTCTGAACAACTCGAACTTGTCACGTGCAAGTGACTTTGTGAAGATATCTTCTCATTGTTCAGCTTGTTGGACAAAATTAAGCTAGATGTTGTGCTTCAACACATGCTCACATGAAATGAACTTGTACCTCAATGTGCTTTGTTCTCTCATGAAACACTGATTGTGAAACAAGTTTGAGAACACCTTCATTGTCAACATACATGGTGGTCGGTTTGTCCTATGGTATTCCAAGTCCTTCTAGTATGCGACGTAGCCAAATCACTTCACAAAAAACTTCTCTACAGAATGATACTCACTTCTGGAAGAGTGAGAAACAAAGTGTTGTTTCTTGCTTCCCCATGATATTGGTCCAGATCCCATAAAGAATACAAATCCAAAAGTGGATTTTCTATCATCAATGTTACCTACATGATCTGAATCCAAATATCCAATCAAGAAGAAGTTGTCATTCTTCTTGTATTCTAGACCAAGATCCACTGATCCTTTGAGATATCTCAAAATGCACCTTTCTACTTTCCAATGACAAAATTTTGGGTTCCTGCATGAACCTGGATAGATAGCTCACTACAAAGCTGATATCTGGTCTAGTGTAGGTCAGGTAAATGAGACTCCCAATCAACTACCGATAGAGAGTGGCACTTACCTCAGGAGATGGATCTGAATGAGATAACTGTAATCTGTTCTCCATGGGTGTAGCAATTGGTGTGTAATCCATCATCCTAAACTTCTCGAGCAGTAGTCTTGGTATATTTCATCTGAGAAACAAAAATGTGATTCTCTTTCTACCATACTTCCAATCCAAGACAATAATGCATCATCCCGAGATCAGTCATGTCAACGATCGATTAAGATCTTTCTTCATTGCATCGATCATCCTCACTAAACTTCCAAGTGATGACTAGATCATCGACATAGACAAAAACAATCACCATCTCCCCCCTTTTTTTGAGGTAGAAGATTGGGATCGTATGGATTTCTAACAAATCCATGTTGTACGAGATGCTCATCAATCTTGATGTACCATGCCCGGGGTGCCTGTTTGAGGCCATACAGATTTCCTGAGTCTACATACCTTTTCTTCTTGACCAGTACTACATATCCCTCAAGTTGAGTCATGTAGACTTCTTCTTGTAAATCTCCATTTAGGAAGGCACTTTTTACATCCATTTGGTGGACTTTCCATCCAAACTAGCAGCTAGAGAAAAGATCATCCTGATCATTTTGATCTTAGCTATGGGAGAAAATGTCTCCTCATAGTCAATGCCTTCTTTTTGTGCATACCCCTTTGCTACAAGTCTTGCTTTATACTTGTCCATTGTCCCATCTACTTTGTACTTTGTTTTAAATATCCATCTGCATCCAATGGGTTTCTTCCCTGGTGGAAGATCGACAAGCTACCAAGTGTTATTCTTCATCACTGATTGATATTCAAAATCCATGGCATCTTTCCAAGATTTTGACTATAGGGCTTCCTGGACTATAGAGGGCTCATCTGATTCAATAACTCTACTCATCAAAGCAAAGTTAACTTCTTCTCTTACTTTACTTGTGAGTCCATGGTCCAGGGGTGGATGTATCCGGTGGAGCATCCATTCTTGCATCTCGTAATGTACTTGTACACCATTTAGGCATACGCTGAACTATTCCCATGGGTCGTGGTTCTATCTGATCAACACCATCATCCCCATCATCACTTTCATCTTCTGAGGGAACATCAGCTTCAATTTTTACAACAGTGAAAAATCTACATCTTGTGAGTCCGGAGGAGGAGTCTCTGCTTCCTTCTTCTCAAAAAACTCAACATCTCTAGCTGTGTAGACTTTTCTAGTCTTAGGATCCATCAATCTATACCCAAGAGTCTCTTCACTGTACCCAATGAAGACGAGTTTCTTGTGACTTCATGTCCAATTTCTTTCTGTTTTGTTTGGGTATGTGCATGCTTTCTTTGCACCCAATACTCTAAGGTGTGCAATAGATGGTTTCCATTTTGACCATGCTTCTTGTGGTGTTATTCCATCAAGAGCAAGTTGTGGCACTCTATTCAACAAATACACTTGTCTTTTTGCTGCTTCTACCCAAATGTCTTTGCAAGTCCTAGAATCATCGATCATGCATCACACCATTTCCATGATAGTATGATTTCTTCTCTCAACAACACCATTTTGTCTGGTGTGTGGAGGAGGCATTTGTCGATGAATCCCATGAGTTTGTAGGTAGTCTCTAAACTCATCACTGGTGAATTCCCCCTCGATCTGAGTGGAGAGTTCTAATGTGATGACCAGTTTTTTCTCAACTACTACTTTGAACTTTTTGAAGGTTTCAAATGCTTCACTTTTCTTGTGAAGACAGAAAATCCACATTTTTCTCGAATAGTCATCAACACAAAGCATGAAGTACTGGAACCTAGAATGACTTGGCTGCATCGGACCACAAAGATCGGTATGAACCAGGTCAAGTTTACCATGAGCTCAAAATGTACTCCTCTAGAATGAAGCTCTATGTTGTTTTCCTACTAGGCAAGTGAGGACACTTGTCTATATCCTTCTGAAGAGATGGTAGCCCATGTACCATATTACACCGGTGAAGTGTTTCGAGATATTTGAAACTTACATGACCAAATCTCTAATGCCACAACTATGCTGAGGTGGAGTTCTTAGCCACAAGTGCTTGATCATCTCTATGAAAAAATCAAGTTGGAACATGTGTCCCACATTGGAGGCTTTTGCAATTATTTTTGAGCCTCTTGATTTATCTCGAATCAAACACGTTTTCTTTCTGGATTGACTATCAAAGTCAATTTTTAGGTTGTGATCTAGGAGTTGACTAACTGAAAGAAGATTATCTTTTCAACCTAGGGACATATAGGACATCTGATAGTCTATTTGCATGAACCAAGGGGTAGAGAAATGTTCCCAATCCCCTAAACTGTATATGAAGAATCATCTCCCAACAAAACATGATTTTTTGATGGTGTGTCCCTCATTGAAATAAACCAGTCTCTATGGCTGGTCATGTGTCGAGTGGCTCCTGAATCAACATACCAAACATCACTAGATGACATGGATGGTTCACTTGATCGAGCAGTGAACAAGAAGTCTTCATTGTCTAACTGTTCTTTTGTTGCTCAACAATATTACCTTGTTGATGGGGTCTTCTTTTCAGCCTTCCCTTTTTCTACTCGTGATTGTTGTTAGAATGTCCCTTGTAAGATTGTTTTAGGTCTAGAGTTGTTGGATGAACCTTTCTTGTAAGTATTATACCAACAATCTTGTAGGTTATGTCCTCTTTTACATTGGACATTGCTTCTTCTTTGTCCCCCTTGATACATACCGATTTTGATTTTGGGATTTTTGATAGGAATTAGGTTTTCCTTTACCTTTTCCTTTCCATTTTTGATGTGAAGATAGTGCCTGCTCCTCTTCATCATCCTTATTGTGCATTACTTCCTCTTGTTGCAGTAGGTTTACCAATTTGTCAAAACCAACTGTCGTATCTGACACATTTAGTGTTGTGACAAAAATGTGGTAAGAAGAGGGAGTGCTCTTAGAACAATGGGAACAAGAGCATCATCTATGACCGGTTCTCCTAGGGCTAGAAGTGAAGCCCTCAATTTTGTAACTCTTCTTAAGAAAGCTTCAATTTTTCATTCTGTTTGAACTTTAATGTGTGTAACTCGACTCTACAAATTCAAAGATAACATTCTTGTTTTGGCCTCGTATACTGTGCTCAATTTATCCCATGCTTCTTTCATTGTTTTGGCATCTCAAATGTGGGGTTGCACATCATCGACACTCCAAACAAGATGATGAGTTTGGCCTTCTGATCTACTTTATCAAACTACCATTTGTTGTGTTGTATCGCATAGTTGATCCGGTCATAGAGTACCATTCACAAAGCCATTTTTCTTCAAACTCAAGTTGTGTCTTGATTTTTGTCTTCCATGCAAATAATAGTTGTTTCCTCTTTAGTAGTTGTGAATCTGAAGAAAAAATTTGGGGGCATTGGTGCCCATTTTGTAGAGATCACTCAAGATGGGGGTTTGGCTCTTATCACTCTAGGTATAAGGTCTCCCAATCTATATACCATCAATCCGATATACCAAACCTTTCTATATACGCCCTTCCGATATACCCAAGGCGGTACATGGAAGAAGCTTTCCCTTTTATATACCCTAAACAAAGAAAGAGGCATTAACATACGTGAAAGAATTCAATACATGGTACCAAGACAGTACTGATGGGGTCTGTGTGATTATTGACACCGGCTCAAAGAAATATCCTCATACGTGCACATAACTTTGCTATATACTTGGATAATTTCTTAGTCTAGATTTATGTCATGCAATCATTCACAGACGGATGGGATGGTTCATAGTGTGTGCACTGTGACCTTATTACTCCCCATCGATTTAAAGGGTCGATGCCTAAATGATGTTGTTGCAGCTATATTAGGTGTTAAGTGTAGTAGTAGTCATGATGACGATTTACCCGTAAGTGCTTCCTAGAGGCACCGTATATACCGAATGCTGCGAATGAGATCTAGGATCTCATGAGTGTTACAGAACCAATTTTATACTAGCTTTTTTTATTACAATTCTACCAGTTTCAAAGTAGTTACAAAGTTTTCAGTTGACTATGGCAACCTATAAATTAGTACAATATAATGTAGTATACAAATTACATTCAAAAATCTAAAAATTGAATGGCAGGCAAAAATTTTTTTTTTTGCAGGGCCCCGTGGCCTCCAGCCCAAAATGACCTGACCCAAATGCCGAAAATTGCAAAAAAAAAGCTGAAGATGAATTTTTAAATAGGACTTCCTTTTCCAAAAAAATGTCCAAATGAAAAAGGCTTAATAGGGAGAAAAAAATTTTACCCTAAATTAGGGATTTCCCCGCTAAATTTAGTTAGTTATAACTAAATTTGAATTTTTTCAAAAGTTATACTTGGCGTTTTCACCAAATTTTCTCCAAATTTCAAAATTGAAAAAACTTGTGGGTGTGGATTTAACCCATGCACCTCCCACTTCCCAAGTCTTTTCCACTATCCACTTGGCTCTTATGAGCGCTTGTGAGAAATGAAGAAAATTATATTTAAACAAGATGAAATTTGACTAACCTTTAAAAAATGCCTTGGCAAGTGGAGATCCACATGGTTATGTCTCGTGGCCTATGAATAGGGCTTTATGAAAGAAAAATGGAGCTAAACTCCTCTGATTTTTCTCTCTTTTGTATTTTTCCTTAGGAAGGACTAACTCTTATTCATTTTTCTTTTTTATTTATTCTTTTTTTTTTTAAACATCTTTCATTTTTATTTCATCTTGAGTGATATTTTCTTTTCATTTTTTCATTTTATGTGCATTTCCATTCCCTCATTGGATGGCTTCATTTTTTATTTATAAGTTTCCCATTGAAGTTCATGCTCATGGCCTCATTGACTTGTGGTGGATCTTGGAGGGTATGTTTTGAGCCTTGAAATTTTTTTTACTAGGGCTAATCTCTTTGCACCCAACTTTTTCATCCTTTGTTTGTTTTAGCACTTCATTATCTAGTTATCATTTTTTGCCCATTATGGCATTCGAGCTACACACATGTTTAAAGGTTGATCCAAGATCTTCAATCATCTTTCATGCATTTGGATGTAATGCTTCAAAACTCAAATTGCTCTAAAATGGTACTTCCTTTTGTCTTGCTTTTGCTTCTTTTCTAAGGATATTATGGTGTTGTCATGGATTGATAACCTCTTTTGTTCAAAACCAAATCCATCAATTTGCCTGGTAATGGCTTGCATGGATTTTCGGTCAAACACTTGAGCCTCCAAAAACTCTACAAAGTTTTACTGAATGAGGCCTCAAATTTCCAAATTTGATAACAAAAACAGATAATATAGTTGTCTATAGCCATCTCTATCTAATTTAGAAAAAACCCCTAATGGGGAAAAATTTTTTTTTCTTTTTAAATTTTTACTTTACATGTCCTTTTTTTCTCTAGAGTGTTATCACTTGTTAAAAAAAATTTTACTTCAAACACTTGAATGAATTCAAGAGGTGAGGAGGCAGGGATGGGGCTGGGAGGTCACAAGAGGCTTGCACTACATGCTCTCTCCTGTACAAATTCTTTCTCCAAAACTCCTCTATCTCATGATTCTCTAACTCTTCTCCACCTCAAAATAGGTTCACAGTCCAAATTTTCACTTTGGTACCAAATGTAAACAGGGGACAAAAGCTTGAAGATTTTATTAATCAAATCAACCATTTACACAGGAAGGAGCTGCAATACTTATAGGTATTGTATAACTGAATACAAACAAGAAACTAAGTTGCACAGTGCAACCACATTCCAAATTACATAAGCTTCCAATAAATGGGAAGCACAAATGAATAATTACAATTATATTGTTAAAACAATATAACCACACCCGTATGAAGACATAAATACAATTAGATGGTTATGAAGGAATATAACCATATAACAACATTATTTAATTAATAACATTAATTAAATAATTTATTATATAATGCATAATTAATTATATTAGGTATAATAATTAATCTAACATTCCCCCTTAATTGTGCATTATCTCAAGGATGAGGAGAGGAACTCTTCTGAACAACTCGAACTTGTCACGTGCAAGTGACTTTGTGAAGATATCTACTCATTGTTGTTCAGCAGTTGGACAAAATTGAAGCTAGATGTTGTGCTTCAACACATGCTCACATATGAAATGAACCTAAACCTCAATGTGCTTTGTTCTCTCATGAAAAACTAGATTGTAAACAAGTTTGAGAACACCTTCATTGTCAACATACATGGTGGTAGGTTTGTCTTGTGGTATTCCAAGTCCTTCCAGTATGCGACGTAGCCATCACTTCACAAAAAACTTCTTCTCTTGTAGAATGATACTTGGCTTCTGTGGAAGAGTGAGAAAAAAGTGTTGTTTCTTACTTCCCCATGATATTGGTCCAGATCCCATAAAGAATAAAATCCAAAAGTGGATTTTCTATCATCAATGTTACCTATATGATCTGAATCCAAATATCTAGTCAAGAAGAAGTTTTCATTCTTCTTGTATTCTAGACCAAGATCCACTAATCCTTTGAGATATCTCAAAATGTGCCTTGCTACTTTCCAATGACAAAATTTGGGTTCTTGCATGAACCTAGGATAGATAGCTCACTACAAAGCTGATATCTGGTCTAGTGTAGGTTAGGTAAATGAGACTCCCAATCAACTACCGATAGAGAGTGGCACTTACCTCAGGAGATGGATCTAAATGAGATAATTGTAATCTATTCTCCATGGGTGTAGCAATTGGTGTGCAATCCATCATCCTAAACTTCTCGAGTGTAGTCTTGGTATATTTCATCTGAGAACAAAAATGTGATTCTCTTTCTGCCATACTTCCAATCCAAGATAGTAATGCATCATCCCGAGATCAGTCATGTCAAACGATCGATTAAGATCTTTCTTCATTTGCATCGATCATCCTCACTAAACTTCCAGTGATGACTAGATCATCGACATAGACAACAACAATCACCATCTCCCCCTTTCTTTTTGAGGTAGATATTGGGATCGTATGGATTTCTAACAAATCCATGTTGTATGAGATGCTCATCAATCTTGATGTACCATGCCCGGGTGCCTGTTTGAGGCCATACAGAGATTTCCTGAGTTTGCATACCTTTGATTCTTGACCAGGTACTACATATCCCTCAGGTTGAGTCATGTAGACTTCTTCTTGTAAATCTCTGTTTAGGAAGGCACTTTTTACATCCATTTGGTGGACTTTCCATCCAAACTATGCAACTAGAGCAAAGATCATCCTGATCATTTTGATCTTAGCTATGGGAGCAAATGTCTCCTCATAGTCAATGCCTTATTTTTGTGTATACCCCTTTGCTACAAGTCTCTGATTTATACTTGTCCATTGTCCCATCTACTTTGTACTTTGTTTTAAATATCCATCTTGCATCCAATGGGTTTCTTCCCTGGTGGAAGATCGACAAGCTACCAAGTGTTATTCTTGATCACTAATTGATATTCAGAATCCATGGCATCTTTCCAAGCTTTTTACTCTATAGGGCTCATCTGATTCAATAACTCTACTCATCAAAGAAAAGTTAACTTCTTCTCTTGCTTTACTATGAGTTCATGGTCCAGGGGTGGATGTATCCGGTGGAGCATCCATTCTTGCATCTCGTAATGTACTTGTACACCATTTAGGCATACACTGAACTGTTCCCATGGGTCGTGGTTCTATCTGATCAACACCATCATCCCCATCATCACTTTCATCTTCTAAGGGAACATCAACTTCAATTTTTACAACAGGTGAAAAATCTACATCTTGTGAGTCCGGAGGAGGAGTCTCTGCTTCCTTCTTCTCAAAAAACTCAACATCTCTGCTAGTGTAGACTTTTCTAGTCTTAGGATCCATCAATCTATACCCAAGAGTCTCTTCACTGTACCCAATGAAGATGAGTTTTATGACTTCATGTCCAATTTCTTTCTATTTTGTTTGGGTATGTGCATGCTTTCTTTACACCCGAATACTTTGAGGTGTGCAATAGATGGTTTCTATTTGACCATGCTTCTTGTGGTGTTATTCCATCAAGAGCAGTTGTGGGTGCTCTGTTCAACAAATACACTACTGTCTTTTTGCTTTCTACCCAAAATGTCTTTGCAAGTCTAGAATCATCGATCATGGATTGCACCATTTCCATGATAGTACAATTTCTTCTCTCAACAACACCATTTTGCTGTGGTGTGTGTGGAGGAGGCATTTTCGATGAATCCCATGAGTTTGTAGGTAGTCTCTAAACTCATCATTGGTGAATTCCCCCTCTTGATCTGAGTGGAGAGTTCTAATGTGATGACCAGTTTCTTTCTCAACTACTACTTTGAACTTTTTGAAGGTTTCAAATGCTTCACTTTTCTTGCGAAGATAAAAAATCCACATTTTTCTTGAATAGTCATCAACACAAAGCATGAAGTACTAGAACCTAGAATGACTTGGCTAGAGTGGACCGCAAAGATCGGTATGAACCAGGTCAAGTTTACCATGAGCTTGAAATGTACTCCTCTAGAATGAAACTCTATGTTGTTTTCCTACTAGGTAGTGAGGACACTTGTCTATATCCTTCTGAAGAGATGGTAGCCCATGTACCATATTACACCGGTGAAGTGTTTCGAGATATTTGAAACTTACATGACCAAATCTCTGATGCCACAACTGTGCTGAGGTGGAGTTCTTAGCCACAAGTGCTTGATCATCTCTATGTGAACAAAATCAAGTTGGAACATGTGTCCCACATTGGAGGCTTTTGCAATTATTTTTGAGCCTCTTGATTTATCTCAAATCAAACACGTTTTCTTGCCAGATTGACTATCAAAGTCAATTTTTAGGTTGTGATCTAGGAGTTGACTAACTAAAATTAGATTCTTTGTCAACCCAGGGACATATAGGACATCTGATAGTCTACATTTGCATGAACCAAGGGGTAGAGAAATGTTCCCAATCCCCTAAATTGTATATGAAGAATCATCTCCCAACGAAACATGATTTTTTGATGGCGTGTCCCTCATTGAAATAAACTAGTCTCGTGGCTGGTCATGTGTTGAGTGGCTCCCGAATCAACATACCAGACATCACTAGATGACATGGATGGTTCACTTGATCGAGCAGTGAACAAGTAGTCTTCATTTTCTGACCGTTCTTGTTGCTTAGCAATATTACCTTGCTGATGGGGTCTTCTTTTCCAGTTCCCCTTTTTCTACCCATGATTTTTGTTAGAATGTCCCTTGTAAGATTTTTGTTATTGTGGTCCAGAGTTACTTGATGAACCTTTCTTGTAAGTGTTATACCAACAATCTTTTAGGTCATGTCCTCTTTTACAAATTGACATTGCTTCTTCATTGTTATCCCCTTGATACTAATTTTGATGTTGGGACTTTTATAGGAATTAGGTTTTCCTTTACCTTTTCCTTTCCATTTTTGATGTGAAGATATGTCATGCTCTCTTCATCATCCTTATTGTGCATGTTTCCTCTTGTTGAACATGAAGGGACCATTTACTCTCAAAACCAATGCCTCATATTTGAAGAATTTTTGTGTTATGACAAAAATGTGATAAGAAGAGGGGAGTGCTCTTATTTGAATAATGGGAACATAGCATCATCTATGACCGGTGTTCCCTATGGCTAAAGTGAAGCCCTCAATTTGGCGCTCATAACTCTTCTTAAGAAAGCTTCAATTTTTAATTTTTGTTTGAACTTTAGGATGTGTGTAACTAACTCTACAAATTCAAGTATAACATTCTTGTTCTTGGCCTCGTATATTGTGCTCAATTTATCCCATGCTTCTTTCATTGTTTTGGATCTAAATGTGGGGTTGCACATCAATCGACACTCTTAAACAAGATGATGAGTTTGGCCTTCTGATCTACTTTATCAAACTGAATAACCGTTGTGTCAGTATCGTAGTCATCTGGTCACCTACCATTCACTCAGGCCATTTCTTAAAACTCAAGTTGTGTCTTGATTTTTTCTTCCATGCAAAATAGTTGTTTTTCCTCTATAGTAGTTGTGAATTCAAGAAAAATTTGGGGGCATTGGTTCCCATTTTTAGAGATAACCGGATCTAGGGTTTGGCTTTATCACTCTATATAAGGTCTCCCAATCTATATAACAAGTTTTATACCAAACCTTTCTATATACCCTCCTTCCGATATACCCAATAGTATGTGGAAGAAGCTTTCCATTTCTATATACTCTAAAACACAAAGAGGCGTTAACATACATAAAATAATTCAATACATGGTACCAAGATAATATCATGGGGTTTGTGCGATTATTGACACCGGATCAAAGAAAATATCCTCATACAATGTAACTTTGCTATATACTTGGATAATTTCTTAGTCTCGATTTATGTCATGCAATCATTCATAGATAAGATGGGATGGTTCATAGTGTGTGCATATGACCTTATTACTATACATTTAAAGAGTTAATGCCTAAACAACGTTGTTGCAGCTATATTAGGTGTTAATGTTTAGTAGTCACATGAATTTACCCGTAAGTTATGTAGGCATATATATATATATATATGTATGCAAATGAGATCTAGGATCTCATGAGTGTTACATGTAACCAATTTTTAGCTTTTTTTTATTACGATTCTACCGCTTTCCCTAATGCTTACAAAGTTTGACAGTTGACTATAACAACCTATAAATTAGTACAACATAATGTAGTATACAAATTACATTCAAAAATTTGGAAAATTAAATGGCATGCAGAAAAAAAATATTATTTCGCAAGCCCTGTGGCCTCCAGAGCCCAAAATGACCCAAAATCAAAATATTAAAAATAGGCCCAAGATGAAGTTTTTAAATGGACTTCCTTTTCAAAAAATGCCCAAATGAAAAATATCTCTCAATTATCAAATAACGTTTTTTACCCTAAATTAGGAATTTTTCCACTAAATGTTTAGTGCTGCATTTAGTTATAACTAACTATGTTTTAGTGAAGGTTTTTAAAAATGCCTCCATACTTGTGCACATTTCACTAAATTTTCCCAAATTTCAAAATTAGAAAAAATGTGTTATCTATTCAACCCCATTACCTCCCTCTTCTAAAGAATTTTCCACTAAAATGGGAATCCTTGAGCTTTTGTGCCAAAAATAAAGAAAATTATATTTAAAACAAATGAAGCACTTTGAAAAGAACCTGATTGAAAATGACGACTTTCCTATAGTGGACTCCACTCAATGATTCATTTTTGAGTTTCCTCCAAGAACTTAAAGTAAATGGAATGCTAAACTCCTTTATAATCACCTTTGTATATTTGTCCTATGTGTATTTTTGTTCGTTTTATCTTTCAATGGTGTATATTTCATCACGAGTGATTTTTCCTTTTCATTCTACACCATTTTGTGCCATTTTTTATACCATTCCCTTTATGTGGAGTCCATTTTCTACCTATAAGTTTCCCAAGTTCATTCATTTATATTTGTGTGGATCAAGGCTTATGTAAGAGCCTTGAAATTTTGGTTTACTGTGGGCTAATCTCTCTATGCTTAAAAGGGTTTTTCATTCTTTATTGCCTTTGTTCATTATGCAAGAACATAATGTAGTTATAGTTTTATTCTTATTATGGCATTCGAGCTTACACACATGTTTAAAGGTTGATCCAAGATTTCAAACTTGGATCATCTTTGCTTTGGAGTAATGCCTCAAAACTCGAAATTTTCCTAATCAATTGTAGCCCTTTCTCTTGATTTTCTTTTCGGGATATTATGGTGTGGTCATAATAATGTCGTCTTTGTTGGTTGTGCAAATCCAATTTGTTGGAGGTAGGGTTTTATTAATCAGAATCAACCATTTACACAGGAAGGAGCTGCAATACTTATAGGTATTGTACAACTGAATACAAACAAGAAACTAAGTTGCACAGGTGCAACCACATTCCAAATTACATAAGCTTCCAATAACATCCGGGAAGCACAAATGAATAATTACAATTATATTGTTAAAACAATATAACCACACCCGTATGCAAACATAAATACAATTAGATGGTTATGAAGGAATATAACCATATAACAACATTATTTAATTAATAACATTAATTAAATAATTTATTATATAATGCATAATTAATTATATTAGGTAAATAATTAACCTAACATTCCCCCCCTTAATTGTGCATTGTCTCAAGGGATGTGGAGAGGAACTCTCTGAACAACTCGAACTTGTCACGTGCAAGTGACTTTGTGAAGATATCTGCCCTTTGTTCAGCTGTTGGACAAAATTGAAGCTGGATGTTGTGCTTCAACACATGCTCACGTATGAAATGAACTGTACCTCAATGTGCTTTGTTCTCTCATGAAACAACTGGATTGCAAACAAGTTTGAGAACACCTTCATTGTCAACATACATGGTGGTCGGTTTGTCTGTGGTATTCCAAGTCCTTCTAGTATGCGACGTAGCCAAATCACTTCACAAAAAACTTCTCTCCTGAATGATACTTGGCTTCTATGGAAGAGTGAGAAACAAAGTGTTGTTTCTTGCTTCCCCATGATATTGGTCTAGATCCCATAAAGAATACAAATCCAGAAGTGGATTTTCTATCATCAATGTTACTTGCATGATCTGAATCCAAATATCCAGTCAAGAAGAAGTTGTTTCTTCTTGTATTCTAGACCAAGATCCACTGATCCTTTGAGATATCTCAAAATGCACCTTGCTTTACTTTCCAATGACAAACTTTGGGTTCCTGCATGAACTGGATAGATAGCTCACTACAAAGCTGATATCTGGTCTAGTGTAGGTCAGGTAAATGAGACTCCCAATCAGCTACCGATAGAGTGGCACTTACCTCAGGAGATGGATCTGAATGAGATAATTGTAATCTGTTCTCCATGGGTGTAGCAATTGGTGTGTAATCCATCATCCTAAACTTCTCGAGCGTAGTCTTGGTATATTTCATCTGAGAAACAAAAATGTGATTCTCTTTCTTCCATACTTCCAATCCAAGACAATAATGCATCATCCCGAGATCGGTCATGTCGAAACGATCGATTAAGATCTTTCTTCATTGCATCGATCATCCTCACTAAACTGCCAGTGATGACTAGATCATCGACATAGACAACAACAATCACAATCTCCCCCTTGCTTTTTGAGGTAAAGATTGGGATCGTATGGATTTCTAACAAATCCATGTTGTACGAGATGCTCATCAATCTTGATGTACCATGCCCGGGGTGCTGTTTGAGGCCATACAGAGATTTCTTGAGTCTGCATACCTTTGCTTCTTGACCAGGTACTACATATCCCTCAGGTTGAGTCATGTAGACTTCTTCTTGTAAATCTCCATTTAGGAAGGCACTTTTTACATCCATTTGGTGGACTTTCCATCCAAACTAGCAACTAGAGAAAAGATCATCCTGATCATTTTGATCTTAGCTATGGGAGAAAATGTCTCCTCATAGTCAATGCCTTCTTTTTGTGCATACCCCTTTGCTACAAGTCTTGCTTTATACTTGTCCATTGTCCCATCTACTTTGTACTTTGTTTTAAATATCCATCTGCATCCAATGGGTTTCTTCCCTGGTGGAAGATCGACAAGTTGCCAAGTGTTATTCTTCATCACTGATTGATATTCAAAATCCATGGCATCTTTCCAAGATTTTGACTATAGGGCTTCTGGACTATAGGGCTCATCTGATTCAATAACTCTACTCATCAAAGAAAAGTTAACTTCTTCTCTTGCTTTACTGTGAGTCCATGGTCCAGGGGTGGATGTATCTAGTGGAGCATCCATTCTTGCATCTCGTAATGTACTTGTACACCATTTAGGCATACATTGAACTATTCCCATGGGTCGTGGTTCTATCTGATCAACACCATCATCCCCATCATCACTTTCATCTTCTAGAGGGAACATCAGCTTCAATTTTTACAACAGTGAAAAATCTACATCTTGTGAGTCCGGAGGAGGAGTCTCTTGCTTCCTTCTTCTCGAAAAAACTCAACATCTCTGCTGGTGTAGACTTTTCTAGTCTTAGGATCCATCAATCTATACCCAAGAGTCTCTTCACTTGTACCCAATGAAGATGAGTTTTATGACTTCATGTCCAATTTCTTTCTATGTTTTTTGTTTGGGTATGTGCATGCTTTCTTTGCACCCAATACTCTGAGGTGTGCAATAGATGGTTTCCATTTTGACCATGCTTCTTGTGGTGTTATTCCATCAAGAGTAGTTGTGGGTGCTCTGTTCAACAAATACACTTTGTTGTCTTTGTTGCTTCTACCCAGAATGTCTTTGCAAGTCCGAATCATCGATCATGCATCACACCATTTCCATGATAGTATGATTTCTTCTCTCAACAACACCATTTTGCTGCGGTGTGTGTGGAGGAGGCATTTGTCGATGAATCCCATGAGTTTGTAGGTAGTCTCTAAACTCATCACTGGTGAATTCCCCCTCGATCTGAGTGGAGAGTTCTGATGTGATGACCAGTTTCTTTCTCAACTACTACTTTGAACTTTTTGAAGGTTTCAAATGCTTCACTTTTCTTGTGAAGACAAAAAATCCACATTTTTCTTGAATAGTCATCAACACAAAGCATGAAGTACTAGAACCCAGAATGACTTGGCTGCATCGGACCACAAAGATCGGTATGAACCAGGTCAAGTTTACCATGAGCTTGAAATGTACTCCTCTGGAATGAAGCTCTGTGTTGTTTTCCTACTAGGCAGTGAGGACACTTGTCTATATCCTTCTGAAGAGATGGTAGCCCATGTACCATATTACATCGGTGAAGTGTTTTGAGATATTTGAAACTTACATGACCAAATCTCCGATGCCACAACTATGTTGAGGTGGAGTTCTTAGCCACAAGTGCTTGATCATCTCTGTGAACAAAATCAAGTTGGAACATGCATCCCACATTGGAGGCTTTTGTAATTATTTTTGAGCCTCTTGATTTGTCTCGAATCAAACACGTTTTCTTGCCGGATTGACTATCAAAGTCAATTTTTAGGTTGTGATCTAGGAGTTGACTAACTGAAAGAAGATTCTTTGTCAACCCAGGGACATATAGGACATCTGATAGTCTGCATTTGCATGAACCAAGGGGTAGAGAAATGTTCCCAATCCCTTAAACTATATATGAAGAATCATCTCCCAACGAAACATGATTTTTTGATGGCGTGTCCCTCATTGAAATAAACCAGTCTCTATGGCTGGTCATGTGTCGAGTGGCTCCCAATCAACATACCAAACATCACTAGATGACATGGATGGTTCACTTGATCGAGCAGTGAACAAGTAGTCTTCATTGTCTGATTGTTCTTGTTGCTCAACAATATTACCTTGTTGATGGGGTCTTCTTTTCCAGTTCCCCTTTTTCTGCCCTTGATTGTTGTTAGAATGTCCCTTGTAAGATTGTTGTTGTTGAGGTCCAGAGTTGCTTGATGAACCTTTCTTGTAAGTATTATACCAACAATCTTGTAGGTTATGTCCTCTTTTGCAGATTGGACATTGCTTCTTTTGTTGTCTATCCCCTTGATACTGATTTTGATTTTGGGATTTTGATAGGAATTAGGTTTTCCTTTACCTTTTCCTTTCCATTTTTGATGTGAAGATAGTGCCTGCTCCTCTTCATCATCCTTATTGTGCATTGCTTCCTCTTGTTGCAATAGGTTTACCAGTTTGTCAAAACCAACTATCATATCTGACACATTTAGTGTTGTGACAAAAATGTGGTAAGAAGAGGGGAGTGCTCTCAGAACAATGGGAATGAGAGCATCATCTATGACCGGTTCTCCCAGGGCTAGAAGTGAAGCCCTCAATTCTGTAACTCTTCTTAAGAAAGCTTCAATTTTTCATTCTTGTTTGAACTTTAATGTGTGTAACTGACTCTACAAATTCAGTATAACATTCTTGTTCTTGGCCTCGTATATTGTGCTCAATTTATCCCATGCTTCTTTGGTTTTTGGCATCTCGAATGTGGGGTTGCACATCATCGGACACTCCAAACAAGATGATGAGTTTGGCCTTCTGATCTACTTTATCAAACTACCCATTGTTGTGTTGTATCAGTAGTTGATCTGGTCAGAGTACCATTCACAAGCCAGATTTCTTCAAACTCAAGTTGTGTCTTGATTTTTGTCTTCCATGCAGCATAGTTGTTTCCTCTGAGTAGTTGTGAATCTAGAAGAAAAATTTGGGGGCATTGGTGCCCATTTTGTAGAGATCACTGATAGGGTTTGGCTCTTATCACTCTAGGTATAAGGTCTCCCAATCTATATACCATCAATCGTCGATATATACTGAAACCTTTCTATATACGCCCTTCCGATATACCCGGTGGTACATGGAAGAAGCTCACCCTTTCTATATACCCGTGGTACGTGAAAGAGGTGTTAACGTACGTGAAAGAATTCAATACATGGTACCAAGACAATACTTGATGGGGTCTATGTGTGATTATTGACACGGCTCAAAGAAATATCCTCATACGCGTGTAACTTTGCTATATACTTGGATAATTTCTCGTCTGATTTATGTCATGCAATCATTCACAGATGGATGGGATGGCTCATAGTGTGTGCATTGTGACCTTATTACTCCCCATCGATTTAAAGGGTTGATGCCTAGATGACATTGTTGCAGCTATATTAGGCATTAAGTGTAGTAGTAGTCATGATGACTTTACCCGTAAGTGCTTCCCAGAGGCACCATATACCGAACACTTGCGAATGAGATCTAGGATCTCGTGAGTGTTACAGAACCAATTTTTACTTTTTTATTACAATTCTACTAGTTTCTGAGCAGTTACAAAGTTTTAGTTGACTATGGCAACCTACAAATTAGTACAATATAATGTAGTATACAAATTACATTCAAAAATCTAGAAAAAATTGAATGGCAGGCAATTTTTTTTTTTTTTTCTTTGCGGGCCCTGGTGGCCTCCAGAGCCCAAAATGACCCAAAATGCAAAAAATTTAAAAAATAGCCCAAGAAAATGAATTTTTAGATATGGACTTCCTTTTCCAAAAAATGTCCCGAAATGAAAAAAAAATAGGCTTGAATGGGGAGAAAAAAAATTTTTTTTACCCTAAATTAGGGATTTCTCTCACTAAATTTAGTTAGTTATAACTAAATTTGAATTTTCCACTAAAATACCTTAGTGGCGATTTCACCAAATTTTCTCCAAATTTCAAAAATTGAAAAAACTTGTGTTGGTGGTGGGATTTGAACCCACACCTCCCACTTCTAAGACTTTCTCCTTATCCACTCTTGGCTCTTATATGCACTTGTGATAAAAAATGAAGAAATTATATTTAAATAAAGATGAAAACGACTGACTAACCTTTGAAAATGAACTTGGCTGGCAGTGAGGATCCACGTGGATGATTAGGAATTTGGGATTAGGGCTTTTTCAGTTGCCTTTCAAAATGGATCTAAACTCCTCTATTGAGCTTATGCCTCACCTTTAAGCCACTTTTTTTTTATTTTCCTTTTGTTGTATTTGATTTTTCTTTTTTTTTTTAGGTTTTGATTTTTTTTTTTTTTTATTTTTTTTTCACCTTTGTCATTTATTTTGCAGTGTGCTTTGTGGATTTTGATGCAAATGGCTTTTTTTTTGTTTGATGTGCTAAGGACTTGGTATTTTTGTGGGTCATGACTTGTTGAGGCTTGACAGGTGTGGAGGTGAACAAGGGCTGCATTGTTTGTTTAAAAGGGTTGTTTGAATTCAGAGTGCCATTTGTTATGTTTGCAAGAACATAATGAATAGTTACCATCAAAGGTCATTATGCCCATCTTTGAGCTTGGTAATTAATCACAAGGTTGGATTGAGATCTTCAAACTCATGAAAATCTTTCTGAACTGATGTACAAGTTGTGATTCTCAATGATATGGCTGAAACAAATGCTCAAATGACTTCCTTCTTGGCTTTCAAGTTTGACTTTTTCTTGGTCATGGTGTTGTATGGATTGAAATGGCCTAACGTGGTTTGTTGGTTGCCATGCATTGGCAACTCAATTTGCAATGCTGGAGGTATGGATTAATGGATGGATTGATCAACAACACAACTTGCCAATCTCTAACTCTGAAAAGTAGTTTATAGGCTCTCTCAAATTTGATAACAAACATTTAATAGCTAGTTAAAATATGCAAGATATATCCTCTAATAATAGAGAAAAAAACCCTAATGGGGAAAAATTTTTTTTTTTTTTTTTAAATTTTCTATACATGTAGCAAATTTTTCCTGCTGCTGGGTGCACCAGTGAAAAAAAAAATTGTTTGCAAACACTTGGAATGAACGGAAGGGTGTGAGGAGGCAGGGATGGGGTTGGGAGGTTGCAAGAGGCTGCACAGGCTCTCTCCATGCTGCAAATTTCTTCTCCAAAACTCCTCTATCTCGCTGCTCTCTCCAACTTTCACTCCTTCACCTTCAGTTCTCACTCTTTGTCCAAATTTTCACTTTGGTACCAAATGTAAATAGGGACAAAAGCTTGAAGATTTTATTAATCAGAATCAACCATTTACACAGGAAGGAGCTGCAATACTTATAGGTATTGTATATCTGAATACAAACAAGAAACTAAGTTGCACAGGTGCAACCACATTCCAAATTACATAAGCTTCCAATAACATCCGGGAAGCATAAATGAATAATTACAATTATATTGTTAAAACAATATAACCACACCCGTATGCAGACATAAATACAATTAGATGGTTATGAAGGAATATAACCATATAACAACATTATTTAATTAATAACATTAATTAAATAATTTATTATATAATGCATAATTAATTATTAGGAAGGCCAATGATAGCTCTTCCCAATACTACCGAAAGATAGGATCTCTTCGAACTCCCTAAAATCACCTAGGGAAATGAATAAACTTTCCTAAATCACCTACGGGACAAATTTGACATCAAACAAGGGGTGATTAGACTGATAGATTTGACATGGGGTGCCTAGGAATAATAAAACATGAAAAATTCGGCATATGGGTAAAGTTGTCAAGCTTGGAAACCTCCACTTTAGTTGTTGCACATTTGTATGGAAACAGACATTATAAATATTTTGATTACGGATATGTGGTGACTCATAGTGTGGATTATATGCATGGATTTACATTTCAGTATTGATGATGATCTAGAGTTACTACCTTCTATATGTACTTGACATATTGGATTTTGCTTTGCATAGATTTTGTTAGGCACGGTCAGCTAGTCTTGTGATCTTATTGTTGATTGATGAAATGATAGAATTAAAATATTTTGAAATTTTGAATAGTTTGTGAGATTTCATGATTTTAGTTATGATATAGTTATGTTATTAGATTATGTGAATTTATATGTGTATGTGTGTTTTATTTTTTCGATGTTATTAATATGGCCACCAGGTCAGAGAGGTATTGTTTCGATTTTGCAGAAAATTGTAACACAACAAAAAAAAGGGGATAGGAGACCAACAATGAAATAATTTTTGGTATTGGCAATAGGTCACCTTGGCAACTTGTGTTTTTATGTATGTTGTTATGTTGTTGATAGATTGCTAGGACGTCCCCATTGGGGGGTGTCCTCAAATGTGACCTTGGGTAAATGTGTTGTTTTCCTTTTGGTTTTAATTATTTGTGAGTATGTGGTTTATTATTGTAATGGGATCTACTTTATTAGTGTTAGTTATGGTTCTCTATTTAATTTGATTAATCTTTATTAATTATTGTAATTTGGGATGTGACCAAAGGGGTATTTAATTTTGGTAGATTTTCCTTGATTTTATTTTGGAATTGAAAGGATTTAATTGGTTTTAGTGTTGTGTACTCAACCTTGAATTTCAAACTCATATTTTGGCTTAAGGGCCTTTTTTGGAGGCTTGTGGGACAAGTTAAACTTTTTCCACACCTCTTAAATTCATCTACAAAATATACCTATGGGATAAGGGGTCAAAATTAGGCCCCATTATGTGATTTAGAGGCTAAAAAGGTTATATTATTGCACCTTCTTACATGATCTTTTAATTTTGTCTTTTGGAGTATGGATTTTGGTTTGTGTGTGTAAGGAGAACTTGTCACATTCTCACCCAAAAATTTACTAAGCTTTGGGTTTTGTGTTTGACCATGTGATGTGGAGTTGAGGAGAAGTGATGTGGCATCCTACATGGATCCAAATCATCCTCCTCTTCCATTTTTCTGTTTATACAAGTTTAATTGATGGTTTTGGGGTTAGATGTTTTATTTTCACTCTTGCATTTTTTGAGAAGCTTTATTTTGGGATCATTTTTGAAGCTTGGAAGATTGGTTTGTGCTTCTTTGGAATTGGAAAATCTTGGAGCTTGTGCTTGTGGATTGGATAGGTAGGGACTTCACCCATGCATTTTTATTTCTATTTTGTTGTGTAAATGGTTATAAATGAATGAATGTTATGTGTTTTGGTTTTGGGATAGAATGACCTTAAGGTTATGTAGGAGAAAGAAAATGGGGATTTATTAAGGGAGGTATAATATTTTATATTATGCATTTGGAGGGAGTTTTGGGTTGGATGTCTCACCTTATGATAATAATAAAGATCTCTTAACTATCTTGATATCTTTATTAAGGGAGGGATAAGAGTTGAGGGAGACATAAGAGAAATTGAGGGAGGGATAAGAGTTTGGTTGTGGTTGTGTGAATAAAGTTTTGGAGGATTTTAAGGTGGACACCTAAACCCATTGGGAGGCATAAGTGATTCCCCATGGTTTTTATTTTTCTTCACTTGAATTTGAGCCTTTGTGCTTGGGAAAATTATATGTTTGTTATTATTTTTGTAATGTGCTAGTTGGGTTGAAATTGTTTGTGTGAATGGTGGTTGTGGAAGCCTTGTAAATGTTTTCATGGTTTTTTGATACCCTTTATTGCTTCAAAGTGTTGGGGCTTGATGGCCAATGAGGATGATGGCTTCTCCTTCTCATTGGACTATAGGTTGGGTGGAGAGTGTTGTCTAATCCCCTTTCTCATGTTGTTGTGTTTGGTTAATGAAGACAAGAAAGAGCTCAAGTCTCATTTTGGAAAGTTTTGGGTTGAAGAAGATCAAAGAAGGAGATAGTTATTTTTGTGAAATTTAGCCATGTTGTTTCCACTTACGCGGAAGGCTTGTATGCTCTTATCATTTAAAAAAGAGTTTCTTGTAAACTTATTATCAAGTTATGTATTAGAAATGATTGAAGAAAGAAATTTGAAATTTATAAGTTATTCAGAATGTATTCCTTTAAAATCCAAATGTATTGTAGGTACTTGTGCTTTCATTTAGTAAAATGGTTGTGTTTGTGTTAGAAGAATGTATGAAAATTATACTTGATTTTCCTTGTTGAAATGGTTATCATTCTTCTTGTGAAAAAAAAAATTGTACTTAGTAAATGGTTATATTCCTTTCTCTTCTTAAAGCTTAAATGCATTGTAGTTGGAACAAAAATTGTATTTAAACTTCATACCTTGTAGTAATAAAAAGGCTACTCATTTGGTTACCTTGTAGTAATAGAATGGTTACTCATTTGGTGCATTTAATCAAAGAAAGTAGACCTTTGCACTTATAGTTTTTGTTATAAAATATCATTAACTTAGAAATAGGATTGGATATATATATATATATATATATATATATTACTCAATATATATGTTTATATATATCCTTAAAAAAACTATTTTTACATAGTGACCAATGTCGGTCTCTATGAAGTGCTCACAGTCTTATAAAATCAACTATTACTTAGTTGTAGGAATCTTGTTGCTTATAAAATAATAAAACAAAGACTTATAACTATCTTGAAACCTGTAGAAACACATACAAATGTATATATTGAAAAATATATACATTTGTGTGTGATTTGACAAAATGGGTCGATTTACGAATCGACGCCGGTAGCCCTACCGACATCAGTAGGAGAGTGCAAACCGTAGTCGGTTAAGTGATCGATTATTATCTAAAATTCACCCTTGAGGTAATTTTGATAACTTGCACAATTTATTTAGGCTTGAGCAAGTAGAAATGGTTCGAGGCCCAAAATCAGGTTTTGAGGGATCCTTTGGCTTTTCTCTAACTTCCCTATCCAAAGAAAAATCCAAGGAGTTAGTAAAAAATTGCAAAAGTGAAGTCAAGGGCCTATTTTAGTATAAATCAGGTTTGAGGGCTATGGATGGAACCAATGCGAATCGTATTAGGGTTTGTCATACCAAGTTCGGGCATGAAATGTTAAGGAGCTAGTGTATTGCGAGAAAAGTAGAAAAATTTGTCCCGCACGGTTTGTGGGATAGTTGGGACAAAATTACACATGGGACATGAAATTCTGAAATTTCCGCAAGCTAGTGTATTGTGGGTATGGTAGAAAATTTTGTATTGGATAGTTGGGCTTCAAAAAGTTGAAGTAGTTGATCGAGGAGTGGTCCTAGTGTATTACGGAAAAAGTAGAAAAAGTTGGCCCAAGTCATACATAGAAAAGTAGGAAACTCAAACCCGAAAGCACCACACTCAATGCTAAGTAGGTAAGGTAGAAGTCAACGTCCCTGACGGCCCAATCAACATTAGGCGACATGGTGAAAAGAGGCCGAATAGCCCACAAGACACTTGTGCAGCTTAAACCTGAAATAGTTGATTTCACCGATCAAAGAAAGAATTGGAAGAAGTGGAGAATATTGGCACGAATGTCCCGGGAAACATGGGACACAAAAATCTACCATACCCGCATTAGAAGAACATCATGAGCCCGAACTTTAAACGGGCATAAATTTTGACCCGAGTTCCGTTTTTCAAAAAAAAATGAATTTTTGGAAAGGGCACAACATCCTCTACACCTCAAAATTTCTAAATAAGGGTAGTTGAGTGAAAATAAAAGAAAAATATCTAGTTCCAAAAGTTAAATACTAAGTCCCATGAAATGCAAGAAATCCCTAGCAGACTCAAAATAGCTGCTCACACTCAGATTGCCATATCTTTTGCATTTCTCAACGAAATCATGCAAGGTTGGACTCGTTGGAATCGTGGCTTCGAGTACAACACAAAAAAATCAAGAAATTATGTAGAAATTAATGAATTATTGATTATATTGTTTCTGAAAATGTGTCTAGGTTTAGAACATTGATTTTATTGGTGGTTGTGAGAACAATTAATGAAGTATAGGCATACATTTTTCAACTTGCTAAAATTATGGGACGGTATGGGGATTCTTTGAAATAAACATACCATCATTTTACTACAATTATTACCTCTTGCAAGTGGTTGAAAGGAATATTTTGGGATTTCAATCCTCTCTCTTCCAAATTCTATAAATTAGAGTGTTGGTATCATTGTAAAATTAGATAGTTTTTAAGTAGCAAAACTCTACCAAACTGGTTTTGTGAAGCCAATGTGCTGTAGGAATTTGGAGTGGAATCCTTGCATGGTGATCCAAACCCTTATTTTGTAACAAATTGAACTGTGCATATCATGAAGCAATAGATGCAATTTTGTGGATGTATCTTCCCTTGTGTTTTTTTGCATTCTTCTTGTCCTTTCAACCTCATTGCAAATATATTGTGTCTATTTTATGCTCTTGTAGGGATTAATTATCATTGTGTATGTATGAAATATTGCTGTAAATACAATTTATAGACTGTGGGGAACTGTTATCACCCTCCATAGTATACACTTCACTTCCATTTTTCACACATTGGAAAGCTATTCTCATTCCCTCCTTTTCTAGTGTATCACCGCTTTAGTGTAGGCTCTGTTTTCATGCACTCTCTCCCTCTGGTCCCTGGAAAGTTAGATTAGGATAAGATAGTTTTGTCTACAATAGAGGGTAAGTGCACCAAGTTGGGGGGCCAAAAGGGGGTCTTAAATGGATGCATTTTTCTAAAAAATAAAAAACTTCAACTTGTATGAATTTTTTTGAAATAGTTACACTCAAAATTGGAAGATGTTGTGTAAACATTAATTGTAGAATTTTGAGTCTAGTTCCTAAAATACTCAATTTTATAAAAATGGATAAGTTTAAGTGGGTCAAATAACTAAAATACCAAGAAGTGATCCTATTTTTGTTAAAAAAACATAACAGAGTGACTTTCGTGCCCCCACCATTTTTTTAGCACCATTTTGTAGTTTTGAAAACCCTTTGGTAGAAGGATAGCTAGGAGCATCTAGTTTGTGCTAGAATTTTTATAGATTTTTTTTATGATTTTTTGAGTACAAAAATTTTATGTTTTGAAAATTAACAGAGCTCCAACTATGCCCCCTAACTACCTTAAAAAAATTTGAAAATTAATTTTTTTTTTTAATATGTATAGAATTAGGCCTAGTTTGTGCTAGTATATATTTTTTTCAATTTCAATCACCCAAAAAAAAGATACACGATGAAAGATAGACATATTTAAACTTCAAAAAATATCTATAAAAAGGCATAATTAGAAAATAAATAATATAGATGCCTTATATTAGTCTAAAATTTGAAAATTTATATTTTTAGAAAGAATAAAATCTACTCTACATCATGGTATATATTTTTTAAAACAAATCAATTGTTTTATGTTGATTTATCATGGAAGAAGTAGCATTTTTACATTTTTCTGCAAAAAAAAGTTGTTTCCAATGTTTATGCAGCCCATGCCTCCTCAGGCTTGGGATCCAAACTAGATGCCAAGCCTTGAGGCATGGCTTGGAAAAAGTGAAAACGTAAAACACGTACACATTCTTTATAGTATAAACATTGTATATGCTTTTAGCATGCTTCTATCTACAAAAATAAATGTTCAAGTGTAAGTTTTTCATTTATTATTATTTATATTTTATTATTTCTTATACTTTAAATTTATTTTAGTAAATATAATAAATTAGGGTCACTTTGCACCTTATGGAACTAGTCTCACAACTCCATTAGTCACGGTTTAGGAGATAATTTTTTATAGTATAATTTGGTCAGTACATAGGTAATTTTTAGGATTTCAGCATTCAACCTAAATATTTTAGCATTTAAATTCTACAATCAAAACCCTAAACCCAAGGCCCTAAACCTAAACCCTAAACCCTAAACCATGATCCCTAAACCCTAAAACCTAAACCATAAACCTCAAACCCTAAATCCTAAGCCCTAACCCCCTAATCCTTAAGTATTACACCCTTACCCATGATCCCTAAACCCTAAACCTTAAGTCTTAAGCCCTTAACCCTAAACTCTAAACCCTAAACCTTGATGATGAACCATGAACCTTAAATGTTCAACCTTAAAATCTAAACCCTAAAAACTAAATCCTAAACCCTAAACCCTAACCCATAAAACCTAAACCCTAAACACTAAATCCTAAACCCTAAACCCTGAGCTCTAAGCCCTAAATCCTAAACACTAAACCCTAAACCATGAACTCTTTGACCTAAAACCTTAACCCTTAACCATGAGACCTAAACCCTAAACCCTAAAACCACAATAATAAATCCTAAATCGTAAACCCTAAATCCTAAACCCTAAGACCTAAACCATAAACCCTTAACCATAGACCATAAACCCTAAACCCCGAGCCCTAAACACTAAATAGAGAGCCTCTATCTTTAACCCCTAAACCTTAAACCAAGAACTCCAAACCCCAAACCTTAAGCCATAAACCATGAACCATGAACCCTAAACCCTAAACCCTAATCCCTAAACCATAAACCATAAACCTTAAGCCTTGAACCCTACACCCTAATCCTTGAGCCATAAAACCTAAACCTTAAACCCCGAGAAATGAGCCCTAAACCCTAAATCCAAATCCTTGAGCTCTAACCCCTAAACCTTAAACCCATAACTCAAACCCCAGAACCCCGTGTCGTAAACCCTAAACCATGTAACCTAACCCCTAAGCCCTAAACCCCGACCCATGATGCCTAAACCATAAACCCTAAACATTAAGCCCTAAATGTTAAATTCTAAAGGTCCCAAACCCTAAACATGAACCATGAACAATGAGCCATAAATTCTAAACCCTAAACCGTAAGCCCTAAACCCTAAACATTTGAATCATTCACCTTAAACCTTGACCCCTAAACCCTAAACCATAAGCACTAAATCCTAAATCAAAACCTTGAGCCCTAGACCCTAAACATTAAACCTTAAACCCTAAGCCCTAAACACCGAACCCTAAACCCTAAACCCTAAACTCTATGACCTGAACCCTTAACCATCAACCCTTAACCCTAAGACCTAAACCCTAAAGTATAAACCCTAAACCATAAAAAAACCTTAAACCTTGAACACTAAATCTAGAACCCAAAACCCCAAACCCTTAACCCTTAACCCTAAGCCATAAACCTTGAACCCCGAGTGTTGAGCCATAAATCCTAAAAACTAAATAAATAACCCTAAGATCTAACCCCTAAACCTTATATATTTTGAGTAGGTCTCATGAGTGAGCTCATCTTTTTTAATATCTTAGGACCATATTTCCTAGTCTTGTTCCTAGAACCATCATTAAGTTTACTTTCACAACTATCTTGTTTATGAGAGGTGGGAATTTCCCTCCTTCAAAATATCAACAAATGAAAGACATCAAATTTTGATGGATCTCTTTGAATTTTTTTCCTACGAAGTCGATGAAAATTTTTCATTTGAATAATCTCTTTCAATGCTAATAAGAATGGGTAAGACACGAACATTACAATGAGTGAAATAGTTCGCATGCAATGGGAAAAATAAGATAGCTACATTGGGTAAAATTTATTTGTACCAAATATTTCTTGGATATCTCTAATTTACCTCCTTTAAAATATCGGTAGATGAAAGGCATAAAATTGTGATGACTCCTTGAATGTTATTCCTATGAAGTAGATGAACTCTTTTTGTTGAATACACGATCATGTCAATACTTATAAGAATGGGTAAGACATAAAACATTACAAGTGAGTGAATGGGCGAGCCTAATCCACGAGCCTTAGCCTAACCCTAAGCCATAAAACCCAAACCTTAACCCCTAAACCCTAAACCCTGAACCCTTTTCTCTAAACCCCAACCCCGACCTTTAAACCTTAAACCCTAATTCCTAAACCGTAAAATGTAAACCCTAAACCCTTAACCATAAAAATTAAACCCCGAGCCATAAACCCTAAACCCAGAGTGTTAAAACCTAAACCCTATACCATAAACCCTAAATGTTAAACACTAAACTCTAAGACCTAAATTCTAAACCCTAAACCCTAACACCTAAACCTTGATCCCTAAACCCTAAACCGTAATCCTTGAACACTAAGCCCTAAGCTAAAACCCTAAATCCTAAAACCTCAAACATAAACACTCAACCCTAAACCATTAAAACTAAACCCTAATGCCTAAACCATAAACATTGAGACATAAACCCTAAATGTTCAACCCTGATCCCTAAACCCTAAACGTTGAACCTTGAACCATAAACCCTAAACCCTCAATTGTGATCCCTAAACTCTAAACCCTGAACCTTAAACCCTAAACCCCAAACCCTAAATCATAAACCCTCAACCCTTCACCCCCGAGCCATAAACCCTAAACTCTAAACCCTAAACCCTAAACCTAAACCATGAACCCTAAGCCCTAAGCCCTAAACCCAAAACCCTAAAATTTGAGCTATGAGCCTTTAACACTAAACCTTAAACCCTAAAATCTAAACCTTGATTCTTAATCCCCGAGCCCTAAATCCTAAACCTTGAGCCGTATATCCTAAAACTTAAATCATAAACCCTCACCCAAAAGAAATTTTTAATAAGATCATTTAGAGTGTTTTAGTGTGCAGGAATAGTGTCTAAGATGATCGATTAACTCATTTAGTTTTGATGAGAGATTAATTCCTCTCGAGGCCTAAAAGGCATGTTTGGCCATTCTGTAGCTAATTGAACACCCTTCGAACAAGCTAAAATGAGCTAGTCATGTCACTAAGGTATCAAGGATCATCATGTGGGAAGTTTTAAGGCATCAATTGTCTCCATAAGAGACATATGAGCAAAAACATGTATGAGAATTATGAATTTGATTCCATCAAAGGGTGATTTTAGAGCTAGGAAAGGTGAGGGGATGATCTTTATATGTAGCACCATGTTTCTAATAATTAGCAATCATCCGAGTTCACTTAATGCAATTCACTTAGTACTAGTCGTAAAAAACCATTCAACACCTAGTAGTGTTATCACACCTTAATGAGGAGGCACATTAAAATCACCTCATTTTGGCCATAGGACATGAATCCCATTCAGGGAACAATCCTCTATCTACAAAGTGAGGATATCCTTTTAGTAAGAAGTAGACAAGCATCATAGAGTTGATTGATGGTCACTAAAGTGAATTAGGGACCAAATTTAAATATTGGTACCAATTCAAGCAGTGGTAGGGCCAAAATCCAATTTAGAAGGTCAAAAAACCTAAAAATGACTATATGCTTTCCCAAAACAAAGACCGACTACAATATATATGCCCTAAACATTTTAGGTCCTTTGTCGAAATCCTGAAAATGAGTAAGTACTGACCAGATTAGATTTTGAAAAACTATCTTCTAGATTATAACTATTGGAGCTACGATACCACTTCCATTAGGCACAGAGTGGCCCTAATTTCTTATATTTACTAAAATAAATTCAAAGTATAAGAAATTATAAAAGAATGCCTGTGCATTTTGACTTCTCTAAGATGTGTATGCTTAAAACGCGAGTGCATTTTAGTGTTTCGTATGTTTTTCAAGTTTTTGTCCACTTTTTGGCCCCCCAACTTTGTGCACTTACCCTAGAGTATATTGTGGCGGTAGTTTCGGAGTAAGAACCATCTTTCTTTGGAGGTCTATCTCAAGTAGCAAGTGCCACAACTTGGATATAGCCCCATGTTACCCAATCATGCCATGAGATCAAGCACACGCACTTATGCAAACCGAGGGTTCTGTGATTCGATGATAATACTAGTACCAGATCGCCATGCATGGATCATTTTATAAAAAAACTTGTTTTTGATCAAACCAATAGCTTAAATGATTATTTTTGAAACCAGATTGTAGATCCACCCAAATAATGGGTTTATAAACATATATATACATATATACATGCATGTATATATGTATATAGGTGTTTATACTTCTAGATCAAACAAAATGGGGTTTTTCCCCAAATAATGAACTCAAGAAATGAGAATAACTTAATAGAAAAACCAGATCCATGGTGGAATCTCTACAACAAAGAAAATGTATAACTTTGCAATAACAAACCTAAGAATAAACTAAACTAAAGGAAGAGAATATTGGAGGAATATTTCCCCATCTGTAAACTAGATCCAAAGAAATTTCTCCATGGTTTCACTTCTTTCTTCCATGGCTTCCACTCCTCCAACTCAGCAAATAAAATGGAACAAATGAATGAGTTTAGGGTAAAAGAATGAATAAGAAGACCCCATAAGGATGTTTAGGGTTCATTTGAAAATACCTAGATCTAAGGGTGCAAAACCATTTAATCTAAGGGTTGAGGATTAACCCTACATATTTCAAGTTGGGTCACTTTATGGGGTTGGGTAATTTTAATTAAGGTATGGGTATCTAATGAATGGGGCCACTTAATGAATATGATAAGTTGAGACATATAGCCTTAGAATATTAAGGATAAATTAAATAATTGTGAAGGAGTAACTTAGCTAATGAATTATAAGGGTTAATTAATTGGAATTTAAAATGTTTAGTTAGATAACCTCATGAGGGGCATTATTGATAATTGTTGTGAGAAGTAAGAATTAAACTAACTTAGGAAATATTGACCTAGTTGATATTTTAAATAAGGTGAGTTAATGGAAACCCTAGAAAGGGATTTATCCCAAAGTGGCCTTAATGTAAATTAATAATGTTAATTATTAATTTAATATTCAAAAACTTTAAAAATGTGTGAAATTTATTAAATAAGAAATAATTAAACCTAGTTGATAGTATCTTGTTGCAACCCTTTTAAACAAAAAAACGTATTTTTCCTAATTAATTATTAGTTTTTTCTTGGGTTTCATGCATCGAAAATGTGGTCATTACACTTGGTATCAGAGCCATGGGTTCAACACTTAGATCCTTGGGATACTTGTAAACACAAACAGTAAACTTAGCGTGACTCTAAATTAGAACACATGACATTGTGGACAACTAAAAACATAGAAAAATTAGAAAACTAAAATGAACCTAGATGATGATGAACTAAATCTTGCCTTGGTCTGTGCAGGAGGCGTGGACTAGACGATGTGTTATTGCACATCAAGTTTAATCTATGACCTCTAGAGTAGATTGTTGTCGTTATACAATCATAGATCCTACAGACCTTAGAGGAGCTCAATGTAACTATACGAGGTGGAGTAGAAGTGGGACGACCTAGCCAACATGATAGGGAACCATCACATGAGCCTCAATACCCTTCATGACACAAAGGTGAGGAGTATAGAGTAAATAAATCACATACGGAGTCGATAGACCAAATTTACCACTAAAAGGTTATGAAGGTAGGGATGAGAGGGATAGAGAGAGATCAGGAGCCCTAGACAAAGATATGGTCAGTGGTGAGAGACCTAGATGTAGGAAGACGAAAACAACATATCATACCAGAGAGAGATTATGAAGCTTCATCCATCTCATTTTTCTAGAGACACGGGTGGATTTTAGGCTGAGGCTTGGCTAGTTAGCTTGAGTGGATGCTTCAAGGTATGCCCATGTACTAGCAACATGAAAGATTGTGTTTCGATTCATCTTTTGAGATATAGGGTATAATTTTGGAGGCGTAATGAGGAGCATAAACTACATGTAGATTCAAAGACTATTACTTGGGAGCTCTTTGAGAAGAAATTCATGAGTTGATACTTGTCTAGATAGTTTATTCAAGCAGAGGAATGATGAATTTCATGACCTGCGATAGGCATCTTTGACAATGGATGAGTATGAGAGTTAGTTTTTGGAATTGCTTTAGTATGTCAGCTACATGTAAGATGAGTAGGTTAGCATTCATAGGTTCATCATGGGCCTGAATTTTGGATTAGGGAGGGGCAGTGTGTATGCATTTTCCACTTACTTTAGCTGAGGCCATTGAGAAGGCCTACATTGCAAAGGAAAATATAGGGAAGACTTGGCAAGCTAGAGATGGAGTGAAGAGTTGTATTCAGTAGACACATGATAATAGGTCGAGGGGGCCAGCTCCTCCTCCTTGTTGTGGACATGGTTAAACTTAATTTTATTTTAAGACACCATAACAACAATAGTAGTAGTAGACCCATCCACCATTTAGACCTCCACAGAGATTTGATACACAGAGGGGATTAAGTATGGGGCCTCCTCCTGAGGACCCTTCAAGACATATGGAGCACCTAGAGCTCACCAACTAGAGTGAGTCGAAGTGGTCACAACAGTCCATGGTAGGATCATCGGGAACTACTCCATAGACCACTAGAGCACCGGGAGAGCTACCTCTTATTGGAGAGAGTCCGTGAGTTGTTACGGGTGCGGTGTACATGGATGACATTAGAGAGAGTGTCCACATAACCCTAATAACAATGGTAAGGGACTTGTTTCAAAGCCTATAGTTGGTGACATGGAACAAAGTCACAATATTTATGTAGCGAAATGAGAACTGCCATGAAGAGAATCAAGGTACAATGATAGAGACTTCAGTATCATTGGTGGTTTCCTACCTCTATATTATTTGATTATGGCTCTTTTGATTCATTTATTATACCATCATTAGTAGAACGATGTGGACTGGTGGTAGCTAGGCAGGGCCTTAGTTGGGATGTTGAGATGGCTTCTAGAATCAAGCTCACAGTGGAATCTTTAGTCAAGGAGTGTGTAGTTAACCTTGGACCCTTCACTATGACCTTCGATCTTCACATCCTTCCATTGGGTTCTTATGGAGTCATTGTGGGTATGGATTAGTTATCTCCACACAGAGCTAGAGTGGAATTTTACAAAAAATGTATCACTTGTGTAGATGATTTGGGGTTGGAGTCAGTGTTAGTTGGGGTTAGGAAACCCATATCTATTCACACTATTTCCGCTTTGCAGCTCAAGTGGTGTGCGCGGCGTGGATGTCAGCTATATGCTATCACAACTAATGACCGATCGGAGGATGTGACTCATGGACCGTAACTTGATGATCATAATATTTTTAGGGAGTTTGTAGATGTTTTTCTAGATGATTTACCTATTTTACCTCTGCCAAGTGAGATAGAATTTCATATTGATTTGGTTCCTAGAGCGGAGCCTATCTCACGTGTGCCATATAGGATGACTACCCCTAATCTTTGTGAGCTCAAGTTGTATCTGGAGGGCCTTCTTGAGAAATGCCTAAATCATCCTAGTGCATCCACTTGGGGTGAACTAGTGATATTTAGGAAGAATAAGGATGAATCGATGCGTTTGTGTATTGATTATAGACAACTAAAAAAGGTAATGATCAAGAATTGTTACCCCCTTCCACACATCGATGATTTGTTTGATCAGATGAAAGGGGAAAAAAAGTTTTCTAAGATAGACCTTAATTTAGGTTATCATCATCTAGGGATTACGATATACTCGATATTCATCGAAAGTCTTTCACACGAGATATGGCCACTATGAGTTCACATTTGTGTCATTCGGTGTGACAAATGCCCCCACAATGTTCATGAGTTTGATGAATGGGGTATTCAAGAAATTTTTATATCGTTTCATGTTCATATTCCTTCATGAAATATTGATATACTCACACACATGTGAGGATCATGAGGCACACATTTAAAAGGTTACGTAATGTTTTCGTGAGAAACAACTTTATGGTAACCTAGAAGTGTGCATTCTTTTCGCCTAAGGTTCAGTATCTTGGCCATATTAATTTTGGGGAAGTTATCTCTATCGATCCTTCCAATATTAGAGCTATCATGGAATGAACAGACCTACCACCAAAGTGTAACTAAGGTCCAGTAGCTTCATGGGATTGGTAGGTTATTACATGAGATTTGTTCATGATTTCTTACGTATTACGCATCCCATCACTTCCCTACAACAGAAAGTGAAGAAGTTTGTTTGGTCAAATAGATGTGAGAATGCCTTTAGGAAACTGAAGGAATACCTTACAACAACACCTATCCTAGTAGTGCCAGATCCACAAAGGGATTTCTTTGTGTGTACAGATGCTTCATTGGTAGGAATAAGAGGAGTATTGATGTAGGATGGCCATGTAGTATATTTTGAGTCTCACAAACTCAAGAATTATGAGCTCAATTATCCAACTCATGGCCTTGACCTTGTAGAAGTTGTGCATGCCTTGGTTTGATGGAGACATTTTCTTTTAGGTAGGAGGTTCATTCTCAGGACATATCACTTGAGCCTTTGGCACCTCTTCACACAACCCAATCTCAACTCCTTTCGACAACGTTGGATGGAGCTATTATGTGAGTATTATATCAAGATAAAACATGTGAAGGGGAAGGATAATTTGGTTATAAACACTTTGAGTTGTCGGAGGAATTTTGTTATGGCTACAATAGTTGGTACAAACTTGAGGAGCAGGATCTTACAATAACTTCCACACAACAACTTCTACCTTTCAACTAGAGTAGAGATTGAGTCTCAGAGACCCCTTGAGGGAAAGTTTGAGGGATTGACATTAGAGACAGATGGAATTATTAGACACAAAGGTCAGATTTATGTACCTAGGGATGGAGGTTTGAGGCAGGATATATTGATAGAGGCTCATCGTGCACCTTATTCAACCCATCCAGGGGTGAAGAAGATGTATGCCACATTGAGACAATTGTACCATTGGAGAGGACTACAAAGAGATGTATCTCATTTTTGTATTGATGTTTGGATTGTCAAAAGGTGAAGGTCGAGCATCAACATCCAGTTGTCCTTCTCTATCGGTATGTCATACCGAGTGGAAATGGAACACCATTTCCATGAATTTTATAATAGGGATACCTACGTCGAGATACTACCATGATGCCATCATGGTTACGGTGGATAGATTGACGAAAGTGGCTCATTTTTCTCATGTAAAGACCACTTATACAACTATTGCAGTGACACAAGTGTACTTAGATGATATTTTAGAATTCATGGGACTCCCAGAAGATTATTTGTGACCGCGATCCCTTGTACACCTCTCCTTTTTGGAAAAATATACAATCGGCTCTCGGGATGGATATTAATTTTAGTATAGCCTATCACCCTAAGAAAGATGGACAGATAGAGTGGGTGAATTAAATTTTATAGGACATTCTACATATGTACGTCATGGATCATCAATCAGAATGGGAGGATTATTTTTACTTGGTTGATTTTTCTTATAACAATAGTTTTCAAAGTTACATCGGTATGGCACCGTTTCAAGTGTTATATGGTAGGGAGTGCAAGACTCCACCGAGTAGGGATGGGTTGGAGGATAGAGTATCTCTTGAGCCAGCTTTACTACAGGACATGGAGTAGTAGGTTGTCATGATTAGAAAAATATTGTAGGAGGCACAAGATATGCAAAAGAAGTATGCAGATTAGAGGGAAGTTGACTAAAGTTTTGAGGTGGGAATGAAGGAATTTCTTCATGTCAGTCCTATCCATTACAAAAATTCTCTAAGCTAGCTCTTAGATTTGTGATCCCCTTTGAGATCTTAGAGTGGATAGTTCCCTTAGCCTATAGTCTAGCATTACCACCCATCTTGTCTCATGTCCATGATGTGTTTCATGTTCCTATTCTTAAGAGATACATTCTAGATCCTTCTCATGTATTGGATTGGACTGCATTGTAGGTGTAGGAGTAGGGAAAGGTGATGGTTGAGCCTATGTGAATTTTAGAGCGCATGACCCCGGGCCTTCGAGGCCAAGAGATAGATCAAGTGTGCGTCTAATGAGAACGATACGATGAGGCAACAACCACACAGAGGATTCCACACCTTTGAGATTAAATTTCCCACACTTATTCTAGTGACTTCTAGGAGGAATTCGAGTCTAAGGGGGGAATGTAGTTCCCACTCCTCTTTGACATTGATCTTACTATGATTTTTCTTACTTTGGACTGTAGGCATAACCTTTGTTATCATATTTGATTAGTAGACATTGATAGATGGACATTACTATATTTGATTAGCATTTTGATAGACATTATAGATAATTTAATTATAGATATGTGGTGACTCATAGCATGGACTATATACATGGATTTACATTTCATTGATGATGATCTAGAGTTATTACCTTCTATATGTACCGGCATATTGGGTTTTGCTACATAGATTTTGTTAAATGGTGTAAAATCTTGAGATCTTATTGTTGATTGATTAAATGATATAATTAAAATATTTTGAAATTGTGAACAATTGGTGAGATTGCTTGATTTTAGTGATGATATAGTTATGTTATTTGATGATGTGAATTGATATATGTATGTTCATTTTATTGTTTTGATGTTATTGATATGGCCACGAGGCTAGAGAGGTATTGTTTCAATTTTGTAGGAAATTGTAACACAAAACAAAAGGGGATAAGAGACCAACAATGAAAGAATTTTGGGTATTGACAACAATTCACCTTGGCAACTTTTGGTTTTGTGTATGTTGTTATGTTTTGATAAATTGCTAGGAGGTCCCTGTGACGATGGAAAAGTGACATGCGAGGATGATAATCGACAAGTGACCTTCCCCGTACCCGACCTCCCGAGGTCGTGCCGAGACAGCCGGTGGTTTGAAATGCGGGTGACTTAGATGAAGTCACAGCTGGGATTATGGTCAGTTTTCTATGATAGAAAAGCTACAAGCGAGGATGAGAATCGGCAAGCAACTTTCTTATGGCTAACCATGGGAGGATCAGTGACTAAGATCTGGTAGTGTGATCTCCTGGTAGCTAAAATGACAAAGGGGAGATTTAGAGGCTATGAGCGGGTAGCATAAATTCCCTAGTGATTTATCCTCCTAACTAGAATTTAAGCGTTTAATCTAGTTATGAAGTCTCCAAATTAACTTAAACTGAAAATAACAATTTATACTACTATTGAAAGGGAAACTAATCTAAACAAAATATATGATTGAAACATTATAATTACAAGCAACAATTAAACTACTTTATACTAAAACTAAACAAGCGAGATAACCCGGTGTGGTTATTCACCTGTGCAGATGTGTGAATCTAAATAAAAGACAACTAATTAACTTAATTGAAAACCTTCAATCCTACCTCAGAAGTGAGGAACAAATCATAGTTTCTCAGAAACTATCATTCCCCACAGCTTCCCTGGCAATATTGAAAGCGAGCTTAACTGAAATAAAATGATTCACTACTCTATTTGATATGAATCGACTAGAACTTTGAAATGTAAAACCTGGATTCCGCAGAACAGTGGCGAATCCGATGGTGTATGTGATCTCATCCCCTCGGTATGATCTTCTCGTTCTTTCGTGTTCACTTGGATCCAGAAAAGTGTGTAATGCTAGCACCGATAGGAGTAGATTTTGGGACAAGGACAGCTCGGAACGCACGAGAATGCGAGTAGGAGAGGGATAGTGCAAGAGTACGAGCTTGGATTATGCGATTCCTAGCGGGATTTTACCGTGAGTCATGCAACGTGAAGCGGCCGTAACCTTTGACTATCCTATACGAAGAGCAAAACCTGCAACTTTAATGGCTTCCTAAGCTATTCCATTCCAAAATAAAGACACTGCTTGCACAAGTTGGATATGTGGCTTACCAACAAATTGAATAATACTAACCAGTATATAATGAATTGAACTAAGAACTCTAAGTCACAAGAAAAACAAATCTATAAAGAAAGAGGAATTCAGAGGCAAGCTTCTAACCTGGATTGGGTGGAACAACAAAGACCGCCTCGCACAAGATGGTCTCGTAGCTTACCAACAGCTGAGCAATACTAACCAAGTACGAAATAAACTATGCTATCAATCCTAAGCAAGCTAACCAAAACACTAAAAATCAGAAGACTCTAACAAGAAAAAATGGTGACCAAAGCTCCAGCTCAAATTCTTCATCCAAACTCAGACCAAAAACTCCAGCCCATTTGCATGTGCACAAACCATGCATTTATAGGAATTCAAACATCCAAGAACCAAAACCAAATTGAACTCCTAAACAATAAACAAAGGTAAAACACTGTTCCAGGGGACCAAAAACATTAATGCATGCTCAAGTCGGCAAAGAAAATCTGGTGAAACATGATATTTCACGCGAGTCACGTCAAAAGAGCGTTCTGGAAAACGCGCACAGGACCGCCGCTCTGAGCAGGGCGGCGGTTTCGTCACTGAAGGTCAAGAGGCCAAGGAAAGAGGGAAAAAGGGGAAAACAAAGGGCGCGGGGGCTAAGCGGGGCATGCGGGATGTTAACACATACTCCGAGGGCTTTTCCGGATCCCGAACACCTTGCGAGGAGACCTGTATCATCATCGGGGCACTTGTTACAATGTTCTGCAATGATAAGACCTTATAATTTTGGGTACGTACATATTGCCCCCTCGGAGAAACGTTTTAGCCATGAAGAGGCATAAAATGGTGGGTCCGAGTATGGCCGTCCCGAAATGGGGAGTTAGAAGTTATACCTTACACGTCCGTGTGTTGAAATGACGCCATTCCAAAATTCCCGCTACCTGCAAAATGAAAAGAGAACTCAAGTGCAGATAGATACAATAATTTGGAAAACAAACACTAAAATAACAGGGAAAGAGAACGTACCATTTGTGCGGGGATAGAAACTTACCTCCAACAGTGCTCCGAACCTGCGAAAAAGCCATTTTAAAATGAAACAGAACGATATATATATGAAAGTGGGCCCATTTTCCTATTCATTTGCGCGAGTTGATTCGATTGATTTTGAGCTCTGGGACCCACGGTGATGGTTTCTTGCGTGAATAGAGTCAAAACGTCCAGAGCGAGATAGCGACCATGCCCCCACGTGCGGAACGCCACCCCGCGAGATCACAGGTCGGTTTTCTTTAATTTTGCATTTTTCCCCCTTCAAATTTGAAATGGCAAATTCTTTGTAATGGGGGGGTTATTTTTGAAAATGTTAGGTTCAAAAGGTCCACCTAGGGGGGGCGCCTACTGGGTAGGCTTTGTTTTTAGTTAAAAAGGTCATTTTTGCTCATTTTGGGCTTTTTAGGTTTAAAACCCGCGCGGGTTTTCGGACATGACCGCCGCCACGGCCGGCCAGTGGCGGTTACACAACCACCGCCCTGACCAGGGCGGCGGTTACGTGACCGCCGCCTTAAAGGTGGTGGTTACAGAACCGCCTCCCTGCTCAGGGTGGCGGTTTTGCACAGAAAGCAAAAGGAGCTTGCTTTAGACATTGCACTTGTATTTTTATCATTTCTATATGTTTTTACGACTCTCTCGGCATTGATTAGATACTAACTTGCTCTGTTTTGTGTGTTTTTGGGTGTATGCAGGTGAGATAAGAGTACATCAGATGGAGTCGAGAGAGGGAGTGTGATTGGTTGCCGGGTATTAGATGCCCTCTCACCAGATGAGGAGGACACATTGCGAGGGGCCGCATACTGCGTATATCGCGCGTGCCTCATGTCGCACCATCTAGTCACATCCTTTGTGACTTGTTTTCTTATTGGGATGTAGATCGGAACACTTTCCGACTACCAGGGGTCCGCGGTGAGTGGACGATTACTTTGGAGGATGTTTACCGTATCCTGGGGGTCCCGATCATCGGGAGGAGACTCACACTGGAGACAGCAGGGTCCCGAGCACAGATTGCACAGTGGGCAGGTTACATGGGGGATGCAGCCATCTCCACGGGGCCGAAGAAGGGAGTGAGAGTTAGATCCATTCCTTCTTTTCCCATCCCCGTATTTCGACAGGCTATCATGGGGATCCTTGCTTCGAGGCTGATCGGGGACAAGGGAGGGGATACCTTACTATACTGCTGGGCCCCTATCATTGCACAGATAGAGGGGCACGGCCGGATATACGCCTGGGGCGCAGATATTATGGGGACCACCTACCATGACTTATACAGGGTGGTCCGTCTATAGGGACAGTCTTTGAGTCACCCTACTCTAGTTATGAGTCATGGGTGTACGAGTATTTTATTCCTTATGGCAGAGGGGTAGAAGTGGAAAATCCAGGGGCTTTGAGGGCAGCTAGATGGTCAGATATGTCGGTGCTTAGAGCACCTCACTAGCCAGTTGCCTCCCTTACCACAGCAGATATGGAGGCGACGCCGTACCGGCTTATGGCCGGCATATGGGGCGAGGAGACCCTTACATTGATCTCCTGCTCCACCACAGGGCAGCTTATCGACCGCGTGGGATGGGTGGAGGTACACCCTTTTGGCAGAGTTCCTCAGCAGTTCGGCCTTCCATATGCGGGCATGCTTCCCCAGCCCGGCACCACCGCTTTTATAGATCACCGTGAGGCTGAGGGGGCCTAGAGGCCGTCGTTGGATAGTGATCACTCCCGGTATTCCTATTGTAGCCGGGGGATTGTTCGGGCCGAGGGAGAGCTGGTGCGCCTCGGACACCTTTGCTTCAGATTGTCGCGGGTCCCGCTCATAGTAGCGATGACCCCATATAGATATCGACTCCGATTCTGAGGAGCTTACAGAGGGAGGGCCGAGGAGCAGACGGATGATAGTGATCCCGAGTGGCATGACACTCAGGATATTTTGCAGGCAGAGAGGGCCGAGCAGAGTGAGAGAGAGACTCTAGTTTTAGAGGAGCCACTCTCCCAGGGCCATGGTGGAGAGGATGAGTCAGTTGCGGGGCGTCATGTTGCTCCTACTACAGAGCAGCCCCAATGGCAGCGGCATCTCGCGGCGGCGCTGGCCCAACGACCCATCTTGGAGGCCCGGTGATCCGAGTAAGTTATCCTCTCATCTTTTCAATGTTTGTTTAATTTAGGATTTTTAATTGCTATCTCTCCTTATGTTTTGATATTGTATCTTTTAGTCTCTTGCCTAGCTTCTAATTCGTTTTTCTTCTTTGTTTTGCAGAGACTGTTGACGAGTGGCGGGATCTAATCCGTAGGGTATGCACTGATTCTCTGATGATCCCTATGGATAAGACCCGTGCGGAGCTATCTGTAGATGTCGGGGAGCCTTCAGCAGCTGGTAGGCATACTGACGTCTTCGCTCCCGTTTGGCATGTGGCCAGGATGGTGTCGACTCTCCGTACAGAGTTGGCAGGCTATAGGACAGCCGAGCGTCTTATGAGGAGCCATTCTCATGGCGAGACCGCGGCTGCTCCTCGAGACCCTGAGCCCTCCGTGCATTCGAACGCCGGCGTAGCCGAGTCCCAGCGAGGGCGTGCACCCTCGGAGGGGTCGCGTAGGGGTTGAGAGGCGACTTGGCCCTTGTATATTTTGTATCATGGATTCTTTTGTATATCACGCGCTCTTTGAGCGTTTTGACCATGCCTAATGCATGATGGCATTGTATACAAACATTGATTATTTATATATATGCATTGATTTTAGATCAAAAGCTTGTCACTCACGTTTGTCCTTTCTATTTCCAACTGCTTTGTGTATACTACGATGTATGTTTTATATGCTTTCTAGAATGTATGCAATGGAGAACAGATGATGCAAATGCTTGCTTTCTTTTTGTGTTTCATGATGCTGATACATGATATTGTAGATATATTGTGATCTTAAATCTTAGCTTCTGTGAGCAATTTGGATACCTCACGTTTGTTTTGGCAAAGTGATGAAAATAACCAGTATGATGAACAGATTAACTTGCCCCACTCCTAACTCCACGCAACTAGTAGGATGCGAGGGCTCATCACCAAGAGCCAAGAAGGGTGCAAGTGTATGAAATATGGTGAAACGATAGTGATGAAAGACAGACGAAGCTTTGGTGGAACCAAATTGAAAACTACAAGCTTACTCCACCCGAATGACTTCATAGTTTTGGGTGCAACTTGCTTTGCGGTTTATCCAGACTTAGACCCGTAGATGGCCACATAGTAGACAAAATCTGGTTTTTAGGATTTTTAACTCTCTTGGAATTTTGAGCATCTGATTCATTCGTTTTTGACTCAAAGTTTGAATAGTTTGTTTATGACCTTTTAATGTTTGCATTGTCTAGAGGACCCCCTACACTTTGCCCCATGCTACTAGTAAGAAGCGTGGGTTTATCACCGTGGGCAAGGCATAGGTGAGTAAGGGAATTTCCATCCTTTCCCAACCCTACGTCACTAGTAAGAGACGCAAGCTCATCACCGAAGGTTGGTAGGGCAAGGAAATGTGTAAAAATAAAATTTTCTATTTAATCACTTTTTGACTTGTCTTTTTGAGTAAAATGTCGGTATATGCTTGTTTCCAAAGAGATGTGTATATGGGATAGATGTGACACCATGAAGCTTCTAGAATAGACCATAGGCAAGACACCAATCCTAAGAAGAAATCAAAGCGAGAACAAACTTGCAGATCTTGGTATGGTTACCATTAAGACTTCGTCATGTTTGATTTTATTTGATAAAAGATTCTGAAGTGATTGATGATATCGCGAAAATGGAGAGATATGATTAGAAAGTTTTGTGCCAACAACATCATGAGTTTGTAATGAATTACTTTGAGAATAGATTCCTTGATCACAATTTGTGTAAGAACAAGTGGACAAAATGATCTAAATCTATATGAAGATGCAATGTAGATAGTTATATAGGTAGTGCTAGCTGCTTATGCGTAGAAACGCTTGAGGTGAAGGGAATTGACTGCTTTTCCAAATTCCTCACCTTCTAGCGTGCATAAGAGGTATGCACCATTTCCATAGTCCTTCGTGACTCGGTATGGGCCCAACCATTTGGGCCGAATTTCCTTCCTTCGCTGGTCTTCTTGTCGATCCGGTGCCTAGTCTTAGAACTAGATCACCTTCGTATATATCGCGTTCATAAACCTTCTTGTTATACTCGCCGGCATTCGGTCAAAGATAAGCTCTACGCCGTTTTCAGCATCTAACCTAATTTCATCTAGGCTTTCTAATTGGGAAAGACGTACTTCTCTGTAAGCCTTCATCCAGAATCCCTTGTAGTGAAATGTGGAGACTGGGTATTTCGACCTCAAGCGGGAGAACTGCTTCTGCCCCAAATACTAGCGAGAAAGGAGTTGCTCCCGTTGGTGTTCTTATTGAGGTTCGGTGGGCCCACAAGGCCGGATATAACTTCAAATGCCAATCTCGCTTGTTTTCTTTCACTATTTTAAGGAGAATGGCTTTCAGCGTTTTGTTTGTTGCTTCACTGCCCATTGGCTTGGGGATAATACAAGGAAGCCGTATGATGGCTTATTTTAAATTTGTTGCATAGTTCACGAACTTCTTCATTCTTGAAAGAAGTTCCATTATCTGAGATAATGATTTGTGGGATACCGTACCTGCAAATGATTTGATTTAAAATGAACTTAGCGATTACAGAACCAGGTACGGTAGTAAGAGGCATGGCCTCCACCCATTTGGTAAAATATTCAGTGGCCGTAATTATAAAATTGTGGCCGTCTATGGATGAGGGAGAGAATTTCCCTATTAAGTCTAGGCCCCATGTAGAAAAGGGCCATGGAGTAGCGATTGGTTGCAGAGCTTGTGCTGGCATGTGGATCTCGTGGGAGAATTCCTGGCACTTATGACACCTGCGTGCAAACTCTATCGCGTCATGTTCTAGAGTGGGCCAGAAATAGCCCATTCGATGTATTTTTCGAGCAGTGGCATGGCCACCGAAGTGGCCTCCACATATACCGCTGTGGGATTCATGGAGAATCCTCTTGGACTCTTCTGTGTCGACACACCTTAAGAGCATTCCATCGAATGCTTTTCGATAGAGCACCTGCTCTATAATGACATATTTGGCTACGATTATGCGTAATCACCTTCTTTGTTGCGGTGTCACTGCATCCGGGTATGTATGGTCCATGATATAATTAATGATATCAGTGTACCAAGGGCACTCAGAAATAGCAGGTCGAGTTTCGATGTAGTATACGCATTCATCTAGAAAATCCAAATCTACTAGATCGCCTCCGTCTAATGGGTTGTCAGCTAACCAATCCGTGATGATTTGTCCTTTAACTGACTTCTGATTTACAAATGTAAATTTGATCTCTCCCATTAAGGTTATAAAACGTCCAAATTTTTTGGATAAGGAACCTTGTGTGAGAAAAGTCCGTAAATGGTCTGTCTTTACCATGACCTTTGTTTCTTGATTCATCATGTAATGTCTTAGACGTTTAGTAGCAAAGACTATGGCAAGACATTCTCACTCTGCTTGTGTATAGCGTGTTTCATAGTCGAGTAGTGTTCGGCTAATGAAATAAATCACACGTTCTCTCTTGTCATCATCTTCTTGGGCCAACATACAGGCCAGCGAGACATTGGTAGCTCGCGAATATAGGATTAACGGCGATCCAACTTAGGTGGCATTAGCGTAGGTGGTGACAACGCAAGAAACGTTTAACTACGTTGAAAGCTTCGTTGCAGTCTTCGGTCCAATCAATGCTATAGTCTTTCTTGAGTAAATTGTTGATTGGATGAATAGTGAAGCTTAAGTCCGGGATGAATCTCTGGATTGCACCCAGCTTCCCAAGAAATGATCTGATTCCAAATTCACTCAAAGGTGGGACCATTTTGAGGACAGCCCGAATTTTGGTTGGATCAACGTCGATCCCTCGTGACGATATGATGTAACCTAGGAGCTTTCCTCCTGTTACACCAAAGACACATTTCTCTGGGTTTAGCGTGACTCCGTATTCTATTAGGCGTGAAAGAATGATGCGGAGTACTTCGGGATGGTCACAGCGCTTTTTGGCCTTAGCCAATAAGTCGTCTACGTAAGATTCCACGATTTTATGAATTAGATCATGAAATATGTATGTCATGGCCCGCTGGTACGTAGCACCGGCATTCTTAAGACTGAATGGCATAACAACAGAAGAGCAATAGGTTCCCCAAGGAGTTATAAACGTGGTTTTAGCTTGATCTTGCTCGGATATTCTAATTTGATTGTATCCCGAGAATCCATCCATGAGAGACAAAAGTTCAAAACCAGCTGTTGCATCAACAATAACGTCTATGGATGGTAATGGGAAATCGTCTTTAGGACACGCTTTGTTGATGTCTTGGAAATCTATGCAAATGCGTATCTTTCCATTCTTCTTGAGAACGGGAATGATATTAGATACCCATTGGGAGTAGTCAACTGGCTTGATAAATCCTACCTGAAGGAGTTTTATTACTTCCTCTTTTACCATGAGAGCTACTTTGGGTTTCATGGGCCTTGATTTTTGTTTAATTGGCTTTGCATCCGATCTAGTGATGAGGTTGTGTACCGCAATGTGGGGTGCGACTCCCGTCATCTCCTTGTAATTAAATGCAAACACCTTCTGATGTTCTTTGAGAACCTGAGTATGTATTTCCACTTCTTCTGGTGTCAATGAAGAACCTAGTTTCAATATTCTTGGTTCATCTTCTGTCCCAATGTTGACATCGATTGTTTCTTCGATTAAAGAGGCGTTACCCTCTTTGAACTCAGGTGGTGCTGGAGGTAAATCTAAATCATCCCCATTTTCTATTGCGTATATGTTAGGTTCCCTTTGTGACGGAAGATCCGTTACGGGATTTCCGAAGTAGGAGGACGAATGTGGGATCAGGGATAAATCTAGCATGTGATAGGAGAGATGTAATGCTGCATAGGCATTTAAATAATCCAAAGTAGCCGCATCATTTCCAACATGGTCTAGGACGGTAGATTCACTTCCGCTTAAAAGAGGATTTGTCATTGTTTTTATTAATGGCTCGTCACGAATGGATACTGTGAAGTGAGTATCTTCTAGCTCATTGCTTGGAGTAAAACGTGATGCCGAGGTTGCTATTGAATCGGCGAGAAGATTTTTCTCTCATGGGATCACTTCAATGGATATGAAGTTAAACGACTTGCTTAAATCTAATATAGCATTTTTGTAGAGTTGTAAATGTTCAGCTTTAGTTTCATATACTTCAGAAACTTGGTTTGTTACTAATTGTGAGTCTCCCAAGAATCTGATGTTATTAATACCAATTCTTTTGGCTAAGGTGAGGCCAAGGAGGAGGGCTTCGTACTCAGCGCCATTGTTTTTGCATTCAAAGTTTAACTTAAATCGAGAATGGGAGGACCTTCTCCTCGGGCAAAGTAAGAATTATACCCGCCCCGCTCCATAACGACATTTAGCTCCATCAAATGGAGAGTCCAATACTTAGCCGGGAGTGTAGATGTTGGGGCATCTCGCCACTTTGCACACTCTACTTCTATCATACGAGATCCTCTTCCTAGGTAAGGAACCAACACCTAGGGAAAATCCTATGCCTACCGAATCGAATGGTAAGAACATTGGTGAATCTTGTTCTATCAATTCAACGATTTTCGCAGAGTCCCTAATGATACTGCTTTTTAGTTTTACCTTTAGGGGTTGGAGTTTTTTGGCTATGCTGGTAGTTTCAAGATCCGTTGTAGGTATCAACTTTTCCTCTGGCTTTGGGTCAGAGGGTTTATTAAGTTGGTTTGTTGGCAGCTCAAATTCTGAGTGCATCCCTGATCTTTTCTTTAAATCAGCTAGGTGTAAATCGAAAGGTTTTGGATCGCCTTTGGCTACAAATACCTTTCCCAGATGCAAGAATCTTACTTCTTGAAATAGCGTGGAAGGGATTGCCTTCATTCGATGTATCCAAGGTCGGCCGAGGATCATATTATAGTTAGTTTCCCGATCTATAATGTAAAACTCATTCAAGATGGTTTTGGGCCCTAAGGTGACTGGCAGTATTATAGTTCCTATCGAAGTGGCTTTAAGGCTATCATAGCCTCTCAAGGTATTTCATGTAGTGGAACAGTTTGTTTCTCCATATCCAAGTTTTTGGAGGAAAGAGAAAGGGACTATGTTAACTGCAGCCCCATCATCAACCATTACCCGTTTTACATAGTTATTATAAACCCACACTTGCAAGTGTAAGGCTGGGTCACCTCGGCATGCGATCTCATCATCTGATGGGCATTTTACTTATTTCAAAGATGAATTCGACATCCTTGTCTCGGCTGCCCCGGAGGGTGGATATCAAAATCTACGTGATTTACTTGTGTTTCGGGAGGTGGAGTGATGTTAATTAGATGGCCTAGACCTAATGCTTCTAAAAGAGCAGCTCTGTGAGGGGGAGAGTTCTTTAGTAAGTCCAAAAATGAAATGTGTGAGAAGGTCTTTGTTAGGTCACTAATTAAATCATACGCACCGATGGGTTTTTCAACTATTTGCTGACTCTTATCTGCCTCTGGCAAATGACTTGGGCTTGGTTGAGAGAAATACTCTCGTGTTCTCGTTATAGCTTCGATAGGTAGTTCAACGTCTAATTCTACCAAACTGACTATCTTAGGTCTCGGTTGAGCTCCCAACTGTGGTGCGACTGACGGATTTAATGAAGTCGAGGCTTCATGGTCATTGTTTCCCGTCACTGCACCTTTGTTTGTTCCAGTTGGATTCAGCCTATTGCTGTCATGATTTGGGAGTGGATCATTAAAGATCTTGAGGGGAGCATTCTGAGGAGAAACTACCCCTGCGAGAGTATTTGGTGATGATGAGACGGGATCTGCCAAAAACAAGTCTGTGAAGAACTGTCTTTGTTCTTCTGGCAAACGTTGCATAAATTTATTGTAGTCACGGCACGTTCTAGTGTCGTGACCATGAATTTTATGGAAACCACAATAAGAATTGGGATTATAATTCCCGTTTTGTTGGTTTGGTGTGTATTGTGGCCTAAAATTCTGATCAAACTGTTGCCTATTAGGACCAAAGTTTTGGAATTGTTGTTTTTGGTTTTGACTTTGGTTTTGGTAACCAAATGAGTTTTGGCTTGGCCCTTGTATGGGATTTCGCCGTTGTTGTTGTTGTTGTGGATGGTTAAAATCCACTGTATTGACCGTTGGGGTAAAGTTGTTGTTTCACTGGTTGTTTGTTTGTGACAGAGTATTAACAACATTTACCCTCTTGGGCTGGTCGGTTACCCCATCCGTTGTTACCCCACGATTTTTGTTAAGGATTTTGGGTCCTTGATTGACGTTTGTGGTAGTTGTAGTATTTTGAGTGGAGGTGATTAACCTCCCGTTTGCTCCATACGTCTTACGACCACTATCTATTGCTGCCTGGTCTATTCGTAGAGCGCTCTCAAGTACTTCATCATAAGTCCTTAGTGGGAACTTCTGGACTTCTTCCTTCACTTCTCTGCTGAGAGAATGAAGGAATAAATCACATAGTTCCATCTGATCCATGTTTGGAGCACTTGCTGATGAATAAAGAACTGTACGCCACCTCTGGATGAAATGAGTGACAGATTCATTGTGTTCTTGTTTGATATGCAAGAATTCCCTGATTCCTGTTCTCAGTAGTTTGTTCATGTCGAAGGCTTTGATGAACTCTGACACGAGTTGTTTAAATGAATGTATGGAAGCCTCAGGTATTCTATAATACCAATCGAGAGCAATGCCCTCCAGTGTTTTGGGAAATATTTTAGCAACAACCCCATCCCAAGGGAGTAATTCTCGTATGGCTGTAGCGTAAGCTTTGATATGTGCGTTTGGATCTCCTTCACCCTTGAACTTGGGCAAATCAGGGAGAGGTCTTGGAAGCATGACGCTTCGTATGGTGAAATCTAAGGGTTCCTTTAGATATTCTGAATACGTCCCTATCGCATAGCTTTCGACCATTGATGGTGTTTGGTGAGGGAGTGGTGGTGGGATGGGTTGTTGATACGGTGCAGCGTACGCATTGGCAGGGGCATAGGGAGGTCCCTGCGTTTGAGCAAACATGCCGGGAGAGGAGAACATATCTCCTTGTGGTGATTTAGAGTACATGTTTAAATAGGACGGGGTATTGTCGAGGAACGGACTGTTCGACACTAGACCGGGAGGAGTAGTGTTAGAGATGATAGGCCTTGTTGGCGTTTGCTGTGGATATTGAGGAGGCATGCCTAACGTGCCTACTCCCGTAAGGAGATCTACCTGACCAGAGTGGTATGGAGGATTGGAACTTCCTGTTTGTATGAACGGAGAATTTTGACTTGCTTGAGCCAGTTCTAACCCTCTCACTCTTTCTACTAATGTTGAAATGACTTCATTTGGTGAAGCCACGGTACTTTGCCTGAGCGGCGTTTGTTGTATACCTTGGTGTTGTAAAGGTACGTGATATCCTGTCATAAACTGATCGCTATTTTGCCAAGTTTCTCCTAGAATATTTCCTGTATGCAGTGGCATAGAGGTATTTTCTTGAAAAGAGATTTCGGGTTGTATTTGTAAACCTCCTATAGATGGGTACATTCCCCGGGAGTGTTGTTCACTCCTAGGATAACGTGTTGACTGTCCATCATCTAAGACCAGGTATGGATCTGATTGCCTACTAATTTGTGGTCTGAGTAACATTTGAGGAGATGAACCAGATTCTCCTCAGAACGTTATATTGTTGGAACCTGAAGGTTCTGTTTGTTGGGTTCGAGGGGTTGATCTAACTCCTCAGTTTGAAAAGACGAACTATATCTGATTCTTGGGGTTTGTGTTGACAACTGATTAGTTGAATAGTTGTCACCCCATACTGAGAGCGAGGGTGATGATTCCCTATTCTGTTGGGCGTAGTATGCCTCAAGACCCAGGAGGGGTCTGCCATATGCGTCGAATCCCGACATATTCGGGGGGTATATGAATACCCGTAGAATAATGGGAAGGAGCAAAGGTGGATGAGAGAAGATGAAACTTCTCAAAGAGAAGGTGAAATAGTTGTTTGTTTCACGTCGGGTTCACCAATTTTGTACGATGGAAAAGTGACATGCGAGGATGATAATCGACAAGTGACCTTCCCCGTACCTGACCTCCCGAGGTCATGCCGAGACAGCCGGTGGTTTGAAATGCGGGTGACTTAGATGAAGTCACAGCCGGGATTATGGTCAGTTTTCTATGATAGAAAAGCTACAAGCGAGGATGAGAATCGACAAGCAACTTTCTTATGGCTAACCATGGGAGGATCAGTGACTAAGATCTGGTAGTTTGATCTCCTGGTAGCTAAACTGAAAAAGGGGAGATTTAGAGGCTATGAGCGGGTAGCATAAATTCCCTAGTGATTTACCCTCCTAACTAGAATTTAAGCGTTTAATCTAGTTATGATTAAACTGAAAATAACAATTTATACTACTACTGAAAGGGAAACTAATCTAAACAAAATATATGATTGAAACATTATAATTACAAGCAACAATTAAACTACTTTATACTAAAACTAAACAAGTGAGATAACCCGGTGTGGTTATTCACCTGTGCAGATGTGTGAATCTAAATAAAAGACAGCTAATTAACTTAATTGAAAACCTTCAATCCTACCTCAGAAGTGAGGAACAAATCATAGTTTCTCAGAAACTATCATTCCCCACAGCTTCCCTGGCAATATTGAAAGCGAGCTTAACTGAAATAAAATGATTCACTACTCTATTTGATATGAATCTGACTAGAACTTTGAAATGTAAAACCTGGATTCCGCAGAACAGTGGCGAATCCGATGGTGTATGTGATCTCGTCCCCTCAGTATGATCTTCTCGTTCTTTCGTGTTCACTTGGATCCAGAAAAGCGTGTAATGCTAGCACCAATAAGAGTAGATTTTGGGACAAGGACAGCTCAGAATGTAGACCGAGAATGCGAGTAGGAGAGGGATAGCGCAAGAGTACAGAGCTTGGCTTATGCGATTCCTAGCAGGATTTTACTGCGAGTCATGCAACGTGAAGCGACCAGAACCTTTGACTATCCTATACGAAGAGCAAAACCTGCAACTTTAATGGCTTCCTAAGCTATTCCGTTCCAAAATAAAGACACTGCTTGCACAAGTTGGATATGTGGCTTACCAACAGCTGAATAATACTAACCAGGTATATAATGAATTGAACTAAGAACTCTAAGTCACAGTAAAACAAATCTACAGCAAAGAGGAATTCAGAGGCAAGCTTCTAACCGGATTGGGTGGAACAACAACACTGCCTGCACAAGATGGGTCTGTGGCTTACCAACAGCTGAGCAATACTAACCAAGTACGAAATAAACTATGCTATCAGTCCTAAGCAAGCTAACCAAAACACTAAAAATCAGAAGACTCTAACAAGAAAAAAATGGTGACCAAAGCTCCAGCTCAAATTCTTCATCCAAACTCAGACCAAAAACTCCAGACCATTTGCATGTGCACAAACCATGCATTTATAGGAATTCAAGCATCCAAGAACCAAAACCAAATTGAACTCCTAAACAATAAACAAAGGAAAAACATTGTTCCAGGGGACCAAAAACATTAATGCATGCTCAAGTTGGCAAAGAAAAGCTGGTGAAACGTGATATTTCACGCGAGTCGCGTCAAAAGAGCATTCTGGAAAACGCGCACAGGACCGCCGCTCGAGCGTGGCGGTTAGAGGTTATAGGACCGCCACCCCGTTTAGGCGGTGGTTTCGTATCAAGGTCAAGAGGCCAAGGAAAGAGGGAAAAAGGGGAAAACAAAGGGCACTGGGGCTAAGCAGGGCATGCGGGATGTTACGCATACTCGAGGGCTTTTCCGGATCCCGAATACTTTGCGAGGAGACTTGTATCATCATCGGGGCACTTGTTACACTGCTTACGGTGGTACAAGACCTTACAAGTTTTGTTACGTAAAGTCCCCATTGGGGTGGCCTCAAATGTAACCTTGGATAAATGTGTTGTTTTTCCTTTTGGTTTTAATTATTTGTGAGTATGTGATTTATTATTGTAATGTGATCTACTTTATTAGTGTTAGTTAATGTGCTCTATTTAAGTTGATTAATCTTGATTAATTATTGTAATTTGGGATGTGACCAAAGGGGTATTTAATTTTGGTAGATTGTCCTTGATTTTATTTTGGATTTGAAATTATTTAAATTGTTTTAGTGTTGTGTACTCAACCTTGCATGTCAAACTCGGATTTTGGCTTAAGGGCCATTTTTGGAGGCTTATGGGACAAGTTAAGCTTGTCCCACACCTCTTAAATTCATCTACCAACTATACCTATGGGGTAAGGGGTCAAAATTAGGCCCCATTATGTGATTTGGAGGCTAAAAAGGTGAAATTATTGCACCTTCTTACATGAGCTTTTAATTTTGTCCTTTGGAGTATGGTTTTTGGTTTGTGTGTGTAAGGAGAACTTGTCACATTCTCACCCACAAATTTATTGAGCTTTGGGTTTGGTGTTTGACCATGTGATGTGGAGTTGAGGAGAAGTGATGTGGCATCCTACATGGAGCCACCTCACCTTCCTCTTCCCTTTTCTATTTATACAAGTTTAATTGATGGTTTTGGGGTTAGATGTTTTATTTTCGCTCTTGCATTTTTGAGAAGCTTACTTTTGGGAGCCTTTGTTAAAGCTTTGAAAATTGGTTTGTGCTTATTTTGGACTTTGAAAATATTAGATCTTGTGATTTTGGATTGGATAATCTTGAGATGGCAAGGTAGATACTTTACCCATGTATTTTTATTTCTATTTTGTTGTGCAAACAGTTGTAAATGAATGAATGTTGTGTGTTTTTGTTTTGGGGATAGAACAACCTTAAGGTTGTGTAAGAGAAATAAAATGGGGATTTATTGAGGGAGGGATAAGAGTTTATATTATGCATTTAGAGGGAGTTTTGGATTGGGTGTCCCACCTTATGATAATAAGAAAGATTTCTTATTTATCTTGATATGTTTATTGAGGGAGGGATAAGAGTTGAGGAGACATAAGAGAAATTGAAGGAGGGATAAGAGTTTGGTTGTGGTTATGTGAATGAAGTTTTGGAGGATTTTAAGGTGGACACCTACACCCATTGGGACGCATGAGTGATTGCCCATGTTTCTTCTCTCCCTCGACTTGAATTTGATCCTTTGTGCTTGGGAAAATTATATGTTTTTTGTTATTTTTTATTGTTCTTATTAGGTAGAAATTTTTGTGTTAATGGTGATTGTGGAAGTTATGTAAATGTTGTCATGGTTGCTTGATACCATTTATTTCTTCATTTCTAGATGTTGGCGGCCAATGAGGAGGATGGCTTCTCCTTCTCATTGGATTATAGGTTGGGTGGAGAGTGTTGCCTAATCCCCTTTCCGTTGTTGTGTTTGGATAATGAAGAAATGAAGGAGCTCAAGTTATCATTTTGGAAAGTTTTGGGTTGAAGAAGATCAAAGAAAGAGATATTTATTTTTGTAAAATTTAGCCATGTTGTTTCCACTTAAGTGGAAGGATTGTATACTCTTGCATTTTAAAAAGAGTTTCTTGTAAACTTATTATCAAGTTATGTATTGGAAATGATTGAAGAAATAAATTTGAAAGTTGTAAGTTATTGAGAATGTATTCCTTTCAAATATGGAAATGTATCATAGTTACATGTGCTTTCTATTGGTAAAATGGTTGTTTTTCCTTGTTGGAATGGATATCATTCTTCTTCCTAAAGAAAAGAAATTTGCACTTAATAAATGGTTATTTTTAATTCTCTTCTTAAAGCTTAAATGCATTGTAGTTGGAAAGAAAATATTGTAGTCGAATATCACACCTGTAGCAATAGAAAGGTTATTCATTTGGTGTAATTAATCAAAGAAACTAGACTTTGCACTTGTAGTTTTTGTTATAAAATATATGTTAACTTAGAACTCGGATTGGATGTATATAAATATATATATTACTCGGTATATATGTTTGTATATATCCTTTTTAAACAAACTATTTTTACACAATGACCAATGTCAACTCGACCAACCGCAATGGTAGACCGAAATTGACACCGGTCTCTTGAAGTGCTCACAATCTTATAAAATCAACTTTTCATTAGTTGCAGGAATCCTATTACTTATAAAATAATAAAACAGAGACTTATAACTATCTTGAAACCTATAAAAGCACATACATATGTATATATTGAAGAATATATACATTTGTGTGTGATTTGACAAAATGGGTCAGATTTATAAGAACCGACATTTGTAGCATAGTGTGAACCATGGCTAGTTAAGCAATCGGTACTTTGGTCTCCTATGAGTGGATGCTTTTATATAAAAACATGTTTTTGATCAAACCAATATCTTTAATGATTATTTTTGAAACCAAATTGTAGATCCACCAAAATAATGGGTTTATAAATAGATAATGTGTGCTCCATGTTTTTTTCACAATGTTTCCCAAAGAACTTACCTTCTCGTGACTCCAAAATGCACTTCCTTGGATTTAGAGAAATGCCATGTTTCCTACACCTTGCAAGGACTTGCTCCAAATGACAGATATGATCTCCACTCCTGTTTGAAAAAAACATGAGGTCATCAAGGTAAATGGCAATGAAATGTTTTAAATCTTTGAAGGCCAAGTCCATTGCTCTCGGAAAGTGGCTCCAAAGCATTGATCAAGCCAAAAGGCATTCATTGTAGGCAAAATTTCCCCAAGGTGTTGTGAAAGTTGTTTTGTTGTAATTCTCTTCTACCACCCCGATTTGGTTGTACCACGAGAATCCATCAAGCAAAGAGAGAATTTCAGATCTAGTGACTACTTGCGTAATATGATCCATGATTGGAAGAGGGTATTTTTCCTTGAGAGATGCCTCGATTCATATTTCGTAAGTTTACAAAAATCCTTATTTCCCGTTCTTCTTCCTTATTGGAACAATGTTAGCCACCCATGTTGAATGGTGGATGGGGAAGATGATTCTAGCATTGAGCATCTTTGTCACCTCTTCTTTGATAACATCGACAATATTTGGATTATAGGGCCTTTGTTTTTTCATGAAGGGCTTAGCTCCTTGCTTCAAAGGAATGGAGTGATGCATTTCCTTTGGCTGAAAATATTTGAGTTTATCATAGGAATAGGCAAGGACATTTGAGTAATTTTTTAGCAAAGCAACAAAATTTCTCTTCTCTTCTGGTGAGTAGCATTTACCAATGTTAACCATCCTTGGATTCTCTAAAGTTCCAATGTTTTCTTGATCAAAATTAGATGGACATCGAGAAGACTGCTTTTATTTCTCTTGGATGAACCTGTCATGCTTATAAAAGAGGTCTTCTAGAGAAACTACGCCTTTGGGGATTTTTTTCCTTTCGCTTTGATTACTCCCTCTTCATGAATTCCCTCAATTCCTTCCTTCTCTTCTTTGGGGACTGATTCACGTGTAGGTTTTCACTTCCTTCAAAGAAAATATTATTGAATTTATCCCTTTGTTCTAAGAAGGATAGGATATGATTGTCATCATTGAAGACCTACCGGATTTGCATTGTCTGCTACGCTAGGTCCGAACACCATCTCAATGGTCTCTTTATCCTTTCCAAAAGAAGGATGAGGTGTCACTAATTCACTGGTGTGGGTTTTCACTTCCTTCAAACAAAATATTATTGAATTTATCCCTTTGTTCTAAGAAGAATAGGATATGACTTGTCATCATTGAAGACCACATCGGTGATTTACATTGTCTCATTCTACGCTGGGTTTGAATACCATCTCAATGGTCTCTTTATCCTTGCCAAAAGAAGGATGAGGCCTTTGGGGATTTTGTTTCCTTTCAATTTGATTACTCCCTCTTCATGAATTCCCTCAATTCCTTCCTTCTCTTCTTTGGGGACTGATTCACGGTGTGGGTTTTCACTTCCTTCAAAGAAAATATTATTGAATTTATCCCTTTTTCTAAGAAGGATAGGATATGATTGTCATCATTGAAGACCTCGCCAGATTTACATTGTCTGCATTACATTGGGTTTGAACACCATCTCAATGGTCTCTTTATCCTTGCCAAAAGAAGGATGAGGTGTCACTAAGGAAATTGACACTTTGCTAGAGAATCATCCTTTTCATTCTTCTCCCTAGGGATAGCTTCAATGGAGAATGCATCAAAGGATTCAATGCAATCCCACACTCTATTTCTATAGTGCCTGATTCTGGGGTTTTTCACCTGATATTACTGGCGGAACTACTTTACCATAACCTCTGCATCACCTTTGCATCTAAACTTCTTGATTCCCATGTCCTCTATTTTATTCATGCCTAAGAGTAATTCTTGATACTCTACTTTATTATTTGTATTGTCAAATTGCATCTCATAGGAAAAAGGATAAACCTCATTAGAGGGAGAGTATATTACTACACTAGCTCCTAAACCTTCTCTGGAATGACTGCCATCAAATTCCATTATCTAGATTTGGTATTCTTCTTCCTCCATGAGAAGTGGCAAGTCCTCTTCCTTTTGTTATGTAAGGAGGTAATTTCCAATCCCACAATTTCGAAAAAGGATATCGATCTTGGATCAACATACTTCCCTTCTTGTGAAATTCATTTTTGGTACTCGATGACTTCTTCATTTCTCCTTTCACTAGGATAGTTGTAGATGACCAATCCATTTTTATTTCTTCACCTAGACCTCTGCAAAAAATTCTACTCAACAACATACCAAAAGATGCTAGGATGTCTTGTCAAGGTAATCACTAGTGCAACCTGAGCATCCTTAATCCTTCCTACCAAAGAGAACTTGTTTGGATTCCATTGAGTAGCATGTGCCATTTACCTTGGTTAAAGTGAGGCCAAGATAATTTTCAAATTTTGCTTTGGCATCACATTATGTAAGGCTCTAGAATCTATAATGCAATTGTTCAAATTTGAAACCTTTGATGAGAAGTGACAGTAAAAAGGCTCAACTCTGTGGTGGTGGAAGCACTAAGGGATAACATGTTTTGAGAAGATGGTGTGGATGATGTGGGAAGTACACCTTTAGAATTAGAGATTGGGATGTAGAGTTGCCACCCCGGACTGCCTTGATGAATCTTTCAAATTGGGCAGGATGTGTTTGCAGGTATTCAATTTTAGAGAGATGGAATTTAGTTTTGCTAGCATGCTCTACAAAGTCAAATTAAGTTATGGTACATGAGGAAGAGGCTTCAACAGTGGATGAGGACTTAAATGGAAGATGCATCATTACTTTTGGTGTTGGGTTATCCTTTTCAAATGTACCAATTGAATTGTAAGGAGATGGGGGTGTATCCTTTGGTTGGAATTTAGATGTTCTTGCAGAACCAATATTTAGAAAAGAATTGCTCTTAACAACTTTTGAGTTGGGAGAAGAATCAGATAACTTACTTGGCACAATAGTGTGATCCTTGAAAATTGGTGAATCTGATTTCTCTCTAGTTGATTCCATGGAAGGTGGTAATGGTGATCCCTGCACATGATATTGTTCAAGAGGCTTTGGAGAGCTATATTCTTTGTTCTTCCTACTCTCAGTTCTGAACTGTTGAGGCTGAAACACCATTCTTGGATTGTGCACGAGTGAAAACAACACATGAAAAACTTGGAGCTTCTTTATCACCTTCATCCTCATTAGTAATGTATTCAATCAGGGCCATTATGCATGCCAAAACCTCTTCAATTTCAAGATAGTTTTCATAGTCATCCATGCTTTCTTCTTCAATTTCCTCAATGTCTTCTCCTTCTTCTAATTCCCAATTATCACGGATGGCATTGAATGGTGGTGCTTTAAGGGAAATCCTACGAGGAGGTGGAGAAATTCTTGGTCTATCAGGAAGATTTGGTCTCCTTGGAGCATTCCTCATTGTGATTTGTGACAGCTTTCTTCAAAGCAACTAGGTCATTTACCATTTTTTGGAACATTGGATCAATGGTGATTGAATTTGAACTCTAAACTTTTTTCTTCCCATTTGGTCCTTTCACTTTTCTAGAAAGAATTAGATCATCATCAGTCTCAATTGAAAAGTCTTTAGCTTCCCTCAATGTTCTTGGTTGGGCTCTTCTAAGGAAGAAACCAACTTCTGATGGAAAATCACTGATGAAGAACCTTTTCAAGTTGTTTTTAGAGGGTACCACATCTTCTAGGGATGCTTCTTGTCAACCTATCATACCTTTCTACAAAATATCTAATTGATTCAGAGGTTTCCTTCTTCATCTAAACCAATTGGACCACTAGATCCTGACAATCTTATGTGATCTTGAACTATATTCAAACGCACTTCTTGTATCTTCCTAGCATGTGACAAATCTTGGAGGCAAAATGTAGAACCATTCAATATATTTTTATTGGAGTGACTCCACAAAGATCCTAATTGAAACATATTTATCTTTAAATCCCAACACTCAACAAGCGGTGATGAATGCTATAACATGTTCTTACGGGGAGCCGAGAACCATCCCCTTTGAATTTTGGGAAGTTCTTTCTTGAGTCTCTTGGGAGCTCATGAAGTGGTTGTGGAAGAGAAAGTGGACCAGTATTTCTTCCCCATGGTACATTAGGCCTACGTACTTAATGCTCATGATCACCCATTCTATTATTGTCTCTAGCCTCCGATCTTGCTAAGGTTGCTTCTACTGCTTCTCTTTCTTCTGCTTCGATTTGGATTCTTTCTATTTCTTCAATTTGAGCCCTTATCTCCTCTTGAACTCTTTCCTCTCTTTCAAGCTCTTAAAATGTGAGATCAATTTGTCCTCCTTGCATTAGTTGCTAAGTGTATCTTTTATCAACCACTTAAAAGTTTATTCTCTTCTCTGGGGTGTTGGAATTTATCTCTACCTTTCCAATTCAATACAACGTTCCTCTTCTAGGTCCAAAATCCTTACGACAATGAAGTATTGATTGAAACTTTTTCTATTATGCCAAATAGCTTCTCTCGGATCGGAAGCAATGTCTTATTGGATGTGAAAGAATAAATTAGGTCTCTCAACATGAGGATTTCTAAGAATAGCCATGATTTACATCCATGTAGTTTGTTTGATTATTCAATCTCCGAAAATTTTCTTCAAGAATATCTTTTTTTGTATTTTATAACCTTGAGGTCGTTTTTACGTGCATATGCTACAAAATCGCCTACAGTGGGCGCCAAAACTCTGTTGGCAAATTTTTTTTTCTTGTGGAAAAATTTGGTGGGTTTCAAGCCAATGCTATGGGAATCTAAGTCCCTCTACTTAAATGGTGTAGCTTCCGTATGTGCATGCGTGAAAAAGTGGATTTCAATGGTGGCCTTTCGACCAAAGATCCAACAGGGGCACTCCACTGACCCTGTGGCAAAGCTAGCAATGTATCACTAGAGAAGAAACTTTGTCTTGGAAAGGGGAAGGGGAGTGGAAATGGAGGTAGGAGAAAACTAATGTTGTGAGTAGAATATTAGATGCCCACACACATTAATTAGAAATTTCATTTACATGCATTTATAGTTAGAAGAAAAAGAAATCCATGCAGGAGAAGCTACAAGACCAAATAAAATTCATTGGTCACAAGGTACCAATCAATCCCTCAATCAAAAAGGAAAAAATTCTTTCTTTTAATGTTGAAGCTAAAGCAGATTTTGTACAGAGCTTTGAGAATAGAGGAAATTCTAAGGAGAAGGTAAAATAGAAGAAGTGTGGCATTTTCTATCTTTTCCAGGTACAAAGCACTTTGATAGTTTTTGAAATAAATCACCAACCCTTGGAATGACGTCGAGAAGCCATTATATTCTTTGTAAGAAACCATTACAACTTCACAAATCCTCAACGCCTTTTCAAATTCCTCTGTTGTGAAGAAAACGCTCATGGCGGGTTAAAACCAAATCTTGCAAAGCAACCATTACATTTGATTTACCAGTTTAAATATAGACCATTTGATTTTCTCCTCTAACTCAAATTCATCGTTCATGTGGCAGGAATGGATTGGAGCGGTTACTGGGGGAAGCCTTTCACATTTTGTGATTTTTCATGAGATTTGGCAATTTGGAACAAATTGGCCCGCAGATCCCGCTTTGAATTTTCAACTTAGACATGTGGCACGTTCTTATTGGAAATGGGATCGCGACCCTTTTCTCAACATTTTAACATTTTTTGGAAAAAGGCTTAAAAACTCAATTTCCTCTACCATGGCCCACTGCTCTGATTTGACTAGGACACGTGGCACATTTTGGTTGGAGACGGGGTCATAGCTCTTTTCTAAACATTTTAACCTTTTTGGAAAAAGGCTCAAAACTCAATTTCCTCCGCTAGTCCGTTGCTCTGATTTGACTAGGACATGTGGCACGTTCTAGTTGGAGACAGGGTCATGGCTCTTTTCTAAACATTTTAAACTTTTTTTGGAAAAAGGCTCAAAAACTCAATTTCCTCTGTTGGCCCGTTGCTCCGATTTGGCTTTTGACACGTGGTATCCTCTGATTGGTTGTGGGATTTGGGGAAGCGGTGAACCTTTATCCTTTTTAACCCTTTTTTAGAAAAAGGATAAAAACTTTGAAGTTCTCCATTGGCCCGCCCTCACGCTTTTGAATTTTTCAGCGATTTGGCTTTTCGGGTCCCAAGTGTCCCAATTGAACTTGTGCAGCCTAGGACAAAAACTTCCATTTTTTCGCAATCAGCAATTTCAGATTTTTGGGTCCCAACTGTCCCTCGTGAACTTGTGTAGCCTAGGACAAAAATTTCACTTTTTCCATAATGAACCAAAATCGGCAACTTCAAACTTTCCAGGGGCATGGGAAAATTTACCATTTTTGCCAAAAGTGACCAAAAGTGTTAAGTTCACCAAAAATCCCGTTCCTCACCATCCAAAAGGATCTGACCACGTACCTGCATTCATTGGGGTCAAAATTTGACAGGGAAAAGATGCCTGTCATCCCAACTATGGAAAATATGTAGAGGAAGAAAACTTCATCATTTTGAGTCCAATTTTCAAATTTCCTTCACAAACCAGAGGCATGGAGGAAAAACAATGATTTGACAACCTAGGCCATAGAACAAGTGAATAATTTTGATCAAAAATGGAAGTTGCAAAAATGATATTACATGCACATACCGGAAATGGAGGATTTCTAAAAATGAGCAAAACAGAGGTTTAAACAACACTAGGGCATGAATTTTGCTAATTTCTTGAATCTCTAACTTGGCTTAAACACCAACGAAGGGCATGAGCTTAAAAAATTGAATTTGGCTATGAAAACGTGGAGTATTTTTCGGAGACAACAAGGTAAAAGAATGAATAAGGAGACCACATAAGAATGTTTAGGGTTCATTTGAGAATACCTAGATCTAAGGGTGTAAAACCATTTAATCTAAGGGTTGAGGATTAACCCTACATATTTCAATTTAGGTCACTTTATGGGTTTGGGTAATTTTATTTAATAAATGGATATCTAATGAATGGGGCCACTTAATGAAGAGGATACATTGAGACCTATAGCCTTAGACTATTAAAGATAAATTAAAATATTGTGAAGGGGTAACTTAGCTAATGAATTATAAAGGTTAATTAATTGGAATTGAAAATGGTCAGTTAGATAACCTCACGAGGGGAATTATTGATAATTGTTGTGAGAAGTAAGAATTAAACTAATTTAGGAAATCTTGACCCAGTATGATTTTTTAAATAAGGTGAGTTAACGGAAACCCTAAAAGAAATTTATCCCGAAGTGGCCTTAGTGTCAATTAGTGATGTTGATTATTAATTTAATATTTGATAACTTTACAAACATGTGAAATTTATTAAAAATAATAATTAAACCTAGTTGATAGTATCTTGTTGCAACCCTTTTAAACGAAAAAAAAATATTCCATATTTTTCCTAATTAAGTATTGAGTTTTGTCTTGGGTTTTGTACATAAAAAATATGGACGTTACACTTCATTAAAAATACTTAAATATTTGTTTGCGTAATTATTTTGTCACACTAAAAATTGAATAATATTACATTTTTAACTATAGTTGCTTTAATTTTTTGTTTAATAAACAATAAAAAAGAATCATTATTTTTTTCTTGTTTATTTTTATTTAACAATAAAATTCATAAAATTAATTTTACTTCAAATTTATAAATAATATTATCTCTAAAATATACATTTTTTTGTAGATATGATTTAATCCGTTTCAAATTCTTTAACCATTTCTCTTCGACAATTGAGAAAACTCTAATGGCCAATTAAAGTATACTTGGTGTTGGCATATTTCATTTTCCTCACATAACTCTCCCTCTCCCATGTGACATGTGACATTCCGATCCTCACATGTCTCTTCATTTCTCTATATGCTCATTCCATTTGTATATATTCACTTGTTTGTTGTTGATTAATCATTTATATAAATTAGGAAAATAAAACAACAAACAACAAAAATAAAATAAAGAATATTGTAAATAAACAAAGTATTCCAAACTCAAATCAATACTTCTATGCATATATATCTTCTTCCATGTCAAAGCTTCATCTCAATATAATTTTTGTATAAAAAAACTTACAATTGCCTCTAATATAAAGATGACTTTCATCTAACAATAGAAACACCAAATCTGAAAATAAAGCATCTTAAAAATAGAACTATCATCTACAAATAGCACATGCTTTTGTTCATGCAAAAATTTATTTTTTTATTTTATTTTATCCTAAAAATAGGGACATCTAATTAAAACTAACCTATGCATGGAAAAGCAAGTTACTTTTTACTTTTCTTAATAATAGAAAAAAGCATGTGAGGGGAACTTATCTATTTCCAACACTCCCCCTTAATTTCGACCTTCAAACTTTTATTATTCGGAGCTAAGTGTACACTTTTGGATCTGACATATCCCGATCACAAACTCCCAAAAACTTCTCAAATACTTGAAAACTTCATTTCCTAAAGCGGGTTATTTTTAGGATTAGGCGTGTGTAAGAGGTTTAAATGGGTGTAAGGGAGGTGGAAGGAATATTAGGAAGGGATAGGATGAGTGGGGGGAATCCTAGGGAAGGATTAATGAAGGGTAGTAATGAAGAGGGGTGGGAATCCCATGGGGGATGATTAAATGAGGGTAATTAGGATAATTAAATGATTTAGGATGTATTTAGGGTTTATTTAAATTATTTTAGGATTAATGGGATTAATGGGAATTTTTAAAATGGGAATATGGGAATTAAGTTAGATAAGGGGGATAAATTTTTTTATTATTGGTAAATAGTTTTTATAAGGGGGATAATAAGATGAGGGGGAAAAAAGAAAAATTTAGTAGGGAAAGAGTGGAATATAAAAATAAAATGGAAATGAGCGTGCTAAGTGAGGGTGGAAGGCGAACATGAGGTGAAGGCATGAAGAGGTACCAAAAAATAGGTGTCTCGCACTATCAACCAAGAAAATATAACCTCTAGATAGAAAATATAACCCTTAGGAATGGATAGATCATTACAATATCTCCAAATTAAATGGCTCTTCACATTCCCATGTGACTTTTCAACTTAACGTGAAATCCTCAATGAATAAATAGAAAATTTAAGTGACTAAAGTCAATTTTTACAAAATTTTCTCCTCAACAAGGAAATAAAAACCTAGAGAGAGAAATAGAGTAGAAAAGATGAAAGAAGATAGTGAGGAGAATCTCCAAGATCGAATGAAGAAGGATGAAAAAGCTCCGATCCTAAAGAAAATCCACTCCTGATCCTAGACTAGTGAAATGCTCCAATATAATGATGAATTCTAGATGAATAAATATGACCCCTTATGTAGTATGAGAAGCATCCTCTCAAATGATTAACTATGTAGCTTTGAAAAGTAAATTGAGAGAAGAAGTGAGAAGCACATGATGAATGTACCATTGAATAAAATGAATGATGTCTTCCCTTAAACAAAATTTTCAATCCTTGAAACACTCGTGTGATACCTTCTTGATCAATCATTCACATGGAATGAAATTAAAACAATTTCCCACATAATGGAACCATGGTGATCCTTGATTCTGTCACCTTGATAAAATTGATGACGAATGAGATGTAAGACTATATCTTTCCAACATAGAGGTAGAGGAAGGGGAGAGAGATTTAATGCAATGTCATCTGAATTATGATCAAACACCTCATATGAGATTGAGTGAAATGTCCTTTAGGACTAACATGCACTCTGGGATCAAAATTGGGAATCAAGAGGGTTTCCCTTCTGCCTGAGTCACAATTCAATTTCCATTTCTTTGTAAGCATGAATTTGTACTTATCACTCCTATGAGGAAATATCCCGAGATGTGATAATTACATAGTGACAAGTGAATATTTGCAATTATTTCCAAATTCGACATGTTTACTCTAAGACATATTATGCTTACCACATCCGAAAATGTGGTAAGTGTTTCATAAAATGAAGATTTGACCTCCATAAAGACTAAACTAAGTGGGATGTGCAGGGGAGGAACATGTGTGACTATTTTGAGCTCATTATATATACTTACTATTTTTAGCAAGTCACACATGGGTGTCTATTTCTAAGAGTAATTTTTCCAATTTGATATTTTTAACTGTTTTGATCTTAGAGGAATGAAACGAGGTACTGAAAACCAACTATTTCTCAAAATTAGTTTTTTTAGTAGGTTTCCTAGTAGATTCTTACCAAAAATAAAAAATTACTTATTCTAGGAGTTGGATCATAATGAAATCAATTTTAGAAGTTTCCATTTTGCATTTCAAGGATTTGCTCCAATTTTTGAAATATTTCAATCACCAAGTTTTTGTAGATATGAGAAAATGTGTATTTTGCGTTGAAATTACATGTGGATGTAGAAAATTTTTGAGTGCGTCAATGGAGGTAAATAAACAATCTTCTCAAAGGAATTTTCATGAGGAAGATACAATCAAAATATTCGCAAACGGAGTTGGGTTTAATAAGTTATGAGAAAAATGAGATTTTGATGTCTAGGGCACAAAATGAGTTATTTGGTGTTTGAACGTGGTGAACCAAATTTAAAAACCTATTTAATGGATGACAAGGAGTCACTTTATGTTTTTAAGTTCATGTTTTATGATTTTGAGTTGTGTGAGCAAGGGTGAGTGAATTTATATGGTGGGAGTGGAAGAGAGAGAATGCACATGGGAAAATGGAGTGGGAGAGTGAGAGATGGAGGATGGAAGCCTCTTCACACTTGGGCATAATTTTTGGGTGCAATTTCACCTCAAAAAGTTTCCTTGGGTGCATGGAGGGCTGGAAAATGCGCCATGGGGATGGGGGATGGAGGAAACATGACAAACACATGCACATAGTGAAGCCTTTTCTTATGTTTTTAACATGGTATGACATGCATGCATGAAATATTCCAGCCAATGAGAGCATGATGCACTTATGGGGTGCAATTTCACCTCATAAGTGCACCCAAGGTGAAAATGGAGTTCAAAAATGTGCCTTGGAGGGAAGATGGGGCCCACCACAACTTAAAATCATCACTTAAGTCCTCCACATGCACTTTTTGACTTCATGTTATGTTTTTAAGTGAAGAATTCCAACCAATAGGAGTGAGGAACACTTATGGGGTGAAATTAAACCTCAAAATTGCATCAAGGGTGTAAAGAGACACCAAAAGTGCACCCAAGCATCCAAGTGTTCTATTGAAGCATGGTTTGCACCTCTAGCTTGCTTCTGAAATGTTTTCTTCACCCCATAGTTTAACATTGACGAATTTTGGAAAAATAATATATGAAGTTTCATGGAAACAAGACAATTAATCAAATGATACTATTTATAAGACTCGAAAGTGAGTTATTCAAAGAAATTTTACTTGTACCTTCAACTTTGCTTAAAGCGGTGTTTCGATGAGCCGAGTGTGCAAGAAGAGTTTGCTGAACCACCATGAATCAAATGATATTATGCACCATGAATAATATTGAATATAATTTCATTTGATATTTTTTTAGGATCCTAACTTTTCACTGGGTTTTCAAACATTTCAAGAAAGTTCCACCTTGTATAAGGAATCTTGTGTTGCACTAATGGATAGGTTTCCACATTTTTATTCTCCCAACATTCTTCCTTGATTATTGCACCATGAAGTAGGATATTTCAGGTTTCCAATTTGTGGGATATGAGATACCAACACTTCATGAGGCTCCTAAAACACTCCAAACAAGGTGACTAACTCTTTTGGGACTTGCATTTCCCATTTCCTTTGCAATAAGACTGGTATGGCTTAACTTGTTCCCGAACACAATTTCTCCACAAAATATTTCTAAACTATCTTGGAAAACTTTATGTATCTCCCACACATTTCTTTGATGATTTGAATCTTTCCTGTACACTTTTGGAGGATGTCCACCAATGACAAAAAGACCAAAAATATCCCTTTTGAAGCCTCTGGGAGCATTGTTCTTTCTTAGATCTCAGTAGCTTCAAGAACCAAGCTAGGTAAACTTCTCTGCACATGAAACACACTTGAAAATCATGTTAGCATGTTTCTATCATAGTTGAAATTTTGGCCAGAGGAAAGGTTTACATTGACTCGAGAAAAGGGAAAATTCAAGAGTAGTTTTAATTGTCTTGACCAAAATTTTAAATTTTGCATGTTAGAAATTTAGCATGAAAAAAATTATAAATACATACACCATATTATTATTTTAGGATGTAAAAATAACACACTTACCATTTTTTTGCCAAGTTAAATTGGTAACTATCCCACAAATATGGTTGATGAAATCTAATGGTTTGATTTCTGTTACAATTGATTTCCTTTCTTTCCAAATTTATTCTCCTAAAATATCTATTTACGATAGTATACCAACATGAGATTAATAAGAAAGATTTTTTTGAATAAGAAACCAAAGATTATTAGTTCTTGCAAAAATAAAATGGTTCCTAGAGTTAATAATTACATCGGAAGGCGTACCCCAGCTAGAAGCCTCCTTGCTGAATCTGACAGTTGTCATAAAATAGGCGGTTGATATCATTTTTACCATATATGTTGAAATCCAACGGTGGTGGTTGCGGTGCAGGAATGACCAGTCACAACAAAGCACATGGCAGCTGGCAGTTTTGAGGATGCATTTAAATACGTACATTGCAGAGTTTATCTCCACTCTTCTCTTCATCTAAGCTGGCGCCGTCTCGGCCATGGCATACGGTTTCTCTCCTCTGATATTCTATGTAAATACCTTTGAACCCAACTAGTTTGGTCATTGTTGCACTGGCTCATGCGTTGGTTAGGGTTTTCGACGTGCAGCACTATAGTTACGATCGTTACTACTACAGGTGACTTGCTTAGGGTTCATGGAAAAGGAGTTTATGCTCTGGTTTTAATTATAGAGAACATAACACTTAGTACGTATTTGAGAGGGATAAATCCATGCTATTCACCAACTTTATTTTTCAGGGTGGGATGCGCGGCCGTTATTTTATCGAGCAGGTCCAAGGATCGAGTCCAGGCGAAGATGGAGCTGCTTCATTCCTTGAAAACTCACAGGGGATCTAACAATAAATGTTACCTCAAAGCATTCCAGGCTGAAGAAACAATAGGATTGTGGTGCTTTTCTCACCAAAGACCTGATCATAGTGGCTGAGGAAGGTCTGCGCGTCCACATAACCTCCCGGGATCTTCTGGTTCTCCCTTTTTCCGAGAAGCTCAAATATTTGTGGTCTCTGGTGGCGATTAATCTTCTAGCATTTATGGGCAGGGTCTGGTACAAGAAATGCCCAAAGGGTGAAGGAAATCCATATAATACGCATCCATTGCTTCGAAATAGATGATAATTTAGTGAATAAGCATTTTGCATGTAAGTCTGAGGATCGGGATCTGAAATTGTGTGAATTCATTTAATAAATTTTCGGGTAGTTACTTTTTGAATGCTTAATGCATGAGATGGCTAGACATGTGCTACACAAGATCCAATAAGCTACCAATCTATTTCAGAAGACTTTTAAGAGAACCCATAACCTCTGAATTCGTTATTTCCTAATACAAAGATGTGTAGGTAATTCGAATTTCTCCTTTACAAGTTATGGGATTTTTTACAATACTGTACACCGTCAATGGATGGTGTAGTTTAGAAATTCTATTTTTTTAGAAAACAATTATCTTGAAAAATACTACAAAATCTTTACTTACATTCCATCATTTTTTCTTTTCTTTGAACAATATTACTAGATAATATTCTTCCATGTTAGTCTCCAGCTTTTCCCACCAATGTAATTAATATATTCTAAACAATTCCAATCCCTTGCCAAGTTCCTCTGTACAAGAAGAAAAATATTCCTATGAGACTCGATCCGCCACCAAAGTAGCCTATTGAAGCAACCATCAAAGCTACAAGAAAATCTTAACAATAGTGTTTTTAGCGTGAAAATTTCAGTGGGTGTTGTTGATGCGTAATCACAATACCCCTAAATGTTACAACTTGATAGATTGAAACTATTAGTGTGATTACATAACATGGATCTTTTCCTAAAGTGTGGGACTTTACAATCGGGAAAGCTCTCCAAATGAAGGTCGGTTCCTATTCCTCTATTCTGATACACACATTCAAATTGTAGAGGATCTATCCTAAAATCTACTCTAACTTGCCAAGGAGACAGGTTGAAAATATTACAAGAAATTAAACCTAATCTATAGGGGTGATGCACCAAGAGGAATGTTGAATAACTTTCCTTGCAAGGGAATAAAATTGAACAAGATTGAAGAGGATGAGCATCAACACATATCAATTTCTTGTCACAAATTTATTCACCATTAAACACAAAACACCAAAACATGTAACACAACCTAAAATGCACAGTTAACCAAAATTGTAATGAGAGATCAAAAAGATGCAATGAACACAAGAGAGGGTTGAAATTCATCCATAGACTTATATTATTTCTCCACAAATTTGATACAGTGCATTACAATGGCCAAGAGGAAAAAAATTGCATTTATAGTTTGAATGGGAGGTTTGAACTCCACAAATTCACTTACAGAAAAGAGAAAAAGGAGGGTGCAAAGAAAAATTATCCAACCCTTTGAAATGAGCCCTCCTTACAATATATAGGAAGAAAGAGAGAATGGAGAGAGAAGAATTCAAAATATTTCTTCAACCACCCAAAAGTGCATTAAAATCACCCGCAACAATGATGGGTGCCACTGCAAAACCCATGCCTCCATGTACTTTTCCTTTTTGGGAAGAAAGGAATCCCATACCTCATCATTTTGGCAGGTTGGAAATTTGGAAACACCCTCTAAAATGGAAGGTTGTATTTCCTAGTTTTTAAGTACTTAGAGATTTCCAAAAGTCATATTTTGTGCAAATCCGAGCTCCCAGTCAAACGTTATGGCCATCTAAAGATAAGGGTGCCATCTCATGATAAATGTGAATGGTTGGCTCTGTCATTTCGGACTCAAAATGCATCACACCCTCTGAAATATGAAATTTTAGACTTTCAAGATTTAGAACTTTGGGCTTTTCCACTTCGGAGATCACTTTATCTTTGCTCATCGCTCAAGTTGGCATGAGAATTCCAAAATGTCGAACCTTCGAAGTCCAAAATTTGGACTTCAGAGTTCAGACTCCGAAACCATGTTGCATGGCATTGTTCACCATTCGAGCCAAAATTTCTAAAATTTTGAAACCCTGAAGTCCGAAATTCAGACTTCGGGTTTCAGACCTTTTTCTTTTCGGGGGTTTGGGTTTGGGGTTTCTGGATTTGGGACTTTAGGTTTCGGTATTTGGGTTTGGGGTTTCAGGGACTTCGTGTTTCAGGGATTTGGGAATTTGGGTTTCGGGATAGATTATCCATCGCTTGGCATATGAAACCTCCAAAATCCACGAAACCCCAAAGATTGAATTTCGACTTTGGGTTTCATACTTTCTTCTCCCCACATGGCACTATTCACCACGAGCTCGTGAAACCTCTCGAAACTCTAAAACCCCAAAGTCTGAATTTTAGAATTTGGGTTTTGGAATTCCCACTCCTTTTCATGCTTCTTTCTCACGAGTCCCCAAATTTCTCTTCCACCTACCTCCGAAGGACCTCACCTTCGAAGTTAGAATTTTGTACTTTGGATCTTCTTTATTTCCCAAACTCCTTTGTAATGTGCTCACCGCTGTGAGCTTATTTTTCTCAAGCCCAAAACATGAGCTCCCATTACTGAATTGATCCTCCTATTTTCTCTGTACAAGGTCATGTTTGTCCAATTTTCCTGAGGGGAAAAATTGGATAACATGTTTTTAAGAGGAGTGGCTAGAAGTTTGCAACACTTTGCATTATCAAGGAACTTTGTTTCCAAATGGCTACTAACAGGCACTGATCTTGTTCTCAAATTGTCACAGAGTAGATAAAACCCTAAAAATTGGGTTTGAGGAGGTAAAAATTGTTTTTCCATGAGATCATTTGGCTGCAAATAGCTCCTCAAATTTCTCGGCAACACCTACCAAGAAATCTTACATGTGGCCGCTTCATGGAACTACTGCCTAAGTTCCATGATGTTGCACTTTTTTGGGCATGCCAAAATGAAGCGGGGTTTTTTTCTTGAGATTCTAGAATGCATTAATGGTAAGTGAGTCATAGTTTAAGACTAGGTTGGAGACAAAGTCATTAATAATGTTAGCATACGTTGAATAATTTATATTTTTAGGAGTCTATATTCTGTTCTATCCCTTTATCTTCTCCTTCTAGGTGTATTCCATTATTCTCTCCTTCTATTTTGTAACCTCTCCATTCATTTAGGGGAGTCTAGTTCAATTCCTTTCCTATAAATACTGTACGTGAGTTCTATGTTGAATAGAATAATATGAGATATACAATCTCTATTCTTTCTCCTTCATTTCTGCCTCACAGTTTGGTATCAGAGCTTTCTTGATCTCTGACTATGCATGTAAGAAGAATTTTAATCTTGCTTCTCCCTGAAAGGCGTCCTGAAAGAAGAGTTACAGTGGAAGGAAGCTACAATGGCCTGTAAGGTGCGTGGAGAGGAAATTTGCGCAAGAAAAGTGAAAACATTTTTTTAAAACGTGGAAATATTTTGTTGTTTATCTTTTCCTGCGTCTTTTTTTTTTTTTGTTCTTTTTTTGCGCTAAAAACCAGAATCAGCTGCCTCTCTCCCCATTTGCTATTTTTTTCCATGCTACGTGGAAGAGACAATACTCAACGTGAGTATTTATAAACCTGCGTGAAGAAAAAAAGGAGAAAAGACACGTGGATTCAAGGAAGGTGCGTGGAAAAGTGAAGTTTTTTTGTCTGCTGCATAGAAATTGAATTTCCACCGCGTAGGAAGTTTCCTTTGTATGTTGCTGTTGTCCTTCAAAACCTGCGTGGAAGGAAGGAAGCATTTAATTTGTTTTTTTTTCTGCCTACTGCGTGGAGGCATTAAAAATTGGAGCACCTACGCTTTTAGACAAATGAGAGGAAATCTTGACAATTTTTGTACTCCGCACGCATGGAGAAGAGAGAGTGGACTCTCCCAGATCTTCAACCTGCGTGGTGCTTGTGTAAAAGAATCCACAACCTAGCGTGGTAAGACCAAAAGCTACGTGTAACGACAAGAAGAAACTCACTTGCTGCCTGAAGTTTTTTTACCCTCTACGAGGAAGTTTGATACTGGCAACGTGGAGTTTCTTCAACACTACGCCGAATGTCGAGTGTAGACAACTCGATTGAGAGCGTCAATAACATGGTCGCCATAGCTGAAAGCCAGAATATCAACTCGCCAGCCAGAGAACACCGTGGAGAAGCTCCTGAGAGCTCTGGGTTCTACTTTGCTTTTTGAGAACGAGCTTCAAATTTTGAAAATCTTGCATTCGACAAACTAGTTCGAGAAGGACTTCTTGAATACTTTCTTTTCGACGTCAGCTACCAAGCAAAGCGAGTACGGGAAGAATTAGAAGCCGGATACGACGCCGATTGTGATGACGAAGAAGAATGCCCTACAAAGTGTCGTTGTCTCACAGCACGTGAATATCGCGAGCATCTACGAGCCAGTAATTCTCGTCAGTGAGTCAAAATTGTAATAACTTTTCAAATAAATAAATATTTTTTTATTACAATGTCTCTCTGAAGTTACTTCTGTCTGACACTCAGTTACTCAAAGGGTCTAATTTTGCGGCCTGGAAGAAAAAAATGAAGACAATCCTTCAGTTTGAAGGATTATGGGGAATTGTCACAGGGTCTGTGCCCGCTCCCATAGCCCCCGATGAACTAATAAAATATGACATGGCTAGTGCTAAAGCCTTGATGCTGATAATGCTCAGTATCAGTGATGATGTGCAACCGCATGTTCGAATGCGGAGAAACCCAAGGAGGCCTGGGACAAGTTGGCAACCATTTATGAAGCCAAAAATCAGACGAAGATACTTCATCTTCAGTCGAAGCTACACACCCTCTCTATGGGGTCTGACGAGAAAGTGGAGGAATTCTTGTGTCACGTGGCTGAGCTGAGATCGGAGTTATTAGTGCTCGGTGAAACGGTGGACGATAAACTTCTCGTCCCAATCACCTTGAGAGCACTCCCTTCTCAATTCTGAGTGTTTGTTACAACACTGAATGTGTCTAAACAAACAGTGACATTCGAAGAGCTTGTGAATTTGCTGCAGCAGGAAGAGGCCATCACTTCATCGCATGAGGAGTCTCAGGACAAAGCCTTGTTCTCAAAGCCTAACCGTGGCCAGAAGAATCGGAAAGGTCCCCCAGAGAAGCCAAATCCAGCGCAACCCAAATAGAAAGATCAAAATTCAAAGAGATGGTGTCACATTTGCAGAACCAATACTCACAAAACTGATCACTGCTGGCACAACAACTTGAAACAAGGGCCTTCAAGCCATACAAGCACATCCAGTACGAAGATTTTCAAAAGTCCAAATGACGTCCCCACTGGAGAAAGCAAAAGGGACATCTCGTAGCCCAACAAGAAGATGATGACTCTGATGAGGAGACATCAGAAGGAGCCCATTGTAGTAAGAATCTTGTACTCGTCTCTCAAACTTCTCAGCCCACAAAGAAAGTCTGGTTGATAGACTCTAGTGTAAGCAAGCATATGTCAGGTGACAAGAAGTTTTTTGATTCACTACACAAAGAGCCAACTGGAGATCGAGTTCGGATAGCAGATGACAAAGAGTACATTGCAGAAGGAATAGGGAATGTGACCATTCCTCTGGGGCCATGAAAATGTACACTTACAAAGGTACTATATGTTCCTGGCTTGACTAGCAACCTCAGTTACTCAGCTCTTGAATCATCACCTTAAGGTATAATTTCTTGTTCAAAATGGCATTAAATCATGCTTAATCTCCCGATAAGGTATGGTTCTTGCTAAAGCTTTTGTAAAAGATAAGTTATTTACTTTAGATACTGTTTCATCTTCTGTGGTAGCTTTATCTGCTTCAACAATAGAATCAACTTCCCTATGGAATTTTAGATATGGACACTTGTCGGTCAGTTCATTACACTAGATGAGTTCAAAAGAAATGGTCCATGGACTACCCAAATTGTCCAGTTCCTTACCTATTTTCCCTAGTTGTCTTGCAGGAAAACAACACAGAGATCCATTTCAAGCGAGCACCTTCCATGCCAAGAAGTGTCTGGAGGTAGTTCATACCGATCTGAACGGCCCATTACCTGCTTCATTTTTAGGATACAAATACTTCTAGTTGTTCGTGGATGACCACTCTCGCAAGATGTGGGTATATTTCCTAAAGAAGAAAAGTGAGGCTCTTCAACACTTGCAGAACTTCTATCATCGTGTTGTCAAAGAGTCCGACAACCACTTCTTCTACTCTACTTAGATCGAGGGGGGGAATTCACATCAAAGAAGTTCTTGGCCTTCTTGAACCATCACGGCATTAAGCAACACCTAATTGCTCCCTACACGCCCCAACAAAATGGCATTGTTGAGCGTCGCAATCGCACAGTGATGGAGATGGCTCGCTGCATGCTATCAACTGCAAAGCTAGGAGAACGCTATTGGGCTAAAGTAGTACAAACGGCTGTATATCTTCTCAACAGGCACCGAAAAAAGATTCTACTAACAAGATGCCAAGAGGTATGAGTGGTAAAAACCATCAATTTCTCATTTGCGAGTATTTGGTTGCACAGCAAAGATACATGCATGTCCTACTTAGAGAGAAAGAAGGTAGAGCCAAAAACACTCCCATGTATCCTTCTTGGCTACAATACTACCTCGAAGGCGTATCGTCTCATGGATCTTGAGACAAAGAAAATATACGAGAGTCGGGATGTGGTTTGTGACGAGTCATCCTTTGACTCAATAGTATCAACAAAGATACACTTCCAAACACATCTCACCGATTAGTCTCTGAATCAGATGATGAGCTAGAGGAGACTACTCAGAGAAAAGAAATGCTGCCAGAGAATTATTTGTTGACCTTGGAGAACTGGAGAATGTGACTCCACATCAATCCTCATGGCAACGACACAGTTCTTCTCAAAAGCAGTCAAGTTCTCGTCCGAAGTGGGTACAAAGCACTATCAAGGACTCACATTTGCAACAACTCCCAGATACATCATCCGAGTCAAAACAAGGAGTCAAACAAGAAATGAGGTAAACTTTACACTCATGAGTTCACTGATGAATAGCTCCGAGCTAGATAATGTTCGTGAAGCACTCAGTCAAACTCAGTGGAAGGAAGCTATGGATATAGAATATGACTCGCTCATGAAAAATCAGACATGGGAACTTGTCGATCTTCCTACAGGAAAGAAACCCATAGGATGCAAATGGGTTTTCAAGACAAAATATAAGGCAGATGGATCCATCGACAAACATAAAGCATGACTTGTAGCCAAAGGATATGCTCATAAAGAAGGCATCGACTATGAAGAAACCTTTGCACCCACTGCGAAGATGAAGACCATCAGAGTAGTTTGTGCACTTGCAGCAACACATAAAGGATGGAGACTTCAGTAGATGGACGTCAAGAGTGCTTTCCTAAATGGTGATCTGAAAGAAGAAGTATACATGACCTAACCTGAAGGATTTGTTGATGAAAATCAGCCTAAAAAGGTATGTTGTCTCATCAAATCTCTTTACGGACTGAAACAAGCTCCAAGGGCATGGTATATCAAGATCAATGATCACCTTTTGTAGCATGGGTTCACTTGTAGCCCCTTAGATTCAAATTTTTATATAAATAAGGTAGGAAAAGAAATTGTCATTCTGGTTGTTTATGTAGATGATCTTGTGATTACTGGTAGTTCAGAAGATCAAGTTGATATTGTAAAGAATGATCTCAAAAGAACCTTCGACATGATAGATTTGGGGCTACTACATTACTAGTCTTGGCTTGGAGATATGGCAAAAGGAGCATCACATTTTTGTCTCCTAGAAAAAGTACGCCAAGACACTCCTGAAAAGTATAGAATGTCTGACCAGTAAACCTATATCCACTCCCATGGAAAAAGGCTTGCAACTTTCAAGATTCCAGACTCACCTCAAGTAGATGCTACTCTCACAGAGGAAATTGTGTTGAGGGCTCATCTATTTGACATACCACTGAACCAGATCTCTGCTATGCTATCAGCTATCTTTCCAGGTTCATGCAGGAGCCAAAGAAATGTCACTGGAATGCAACAAAGCATGTTTTGAGATATGTCCGAGGAACAACTAATTATGGTCTGGAATATAAGAAGAATGATCAATTCTTCTTACAGGATATGTCGACTTCGGACCATGCTAGATCTGTTGATGACAAGAAGTCAACTACAGGATACATATTTCATCTCGGATCTGGACCTATCTCATGGATAAGCAAGAAGTAGAATGTTGTTTCTATCTCATCCACAGAGGCAGAATATCGCACCGCACGAGGAGCTATGTGTGAAGTGATATGGATACGTCACATTTTGGATGACTTGGGAATTCCTGAAAAATAGTCACCTATTCTCTATTATGACAATCAGAGTGTGTTAAAGCTCGTGCAGAATCTAGTCTTTCATGAACGAATAAAGAATATTGAAATTGACTACCATTTCATTCGAGAGCATGTCTTGAACCATCAAATTCAGCTCCATCTTTAAATCCTACTCAAGCACAAGTTGCTGACATTCTCACTAAATCCCTTGGAAAAGTGACATTTAAATCTTTCAGGGCTCACTTTGCAAGAATAATGTAATAAGGGGGGGAATGTTAGCATACATTCAATAATTTATATTTTTAGAATTCTATATTTTGTTCTATCCCTTTATCTTCTCCTTCTAGGTGTATTCCATTATTCTCTCCTTCTATTTTGTAACCTCTCCATTCATTTAGGGGAGTGTAGTTCAATTCCTTTTCTATAAATATTGTACGTGACTTCTATGTTGAATAGAATAATATGAGATATACAATCTATTTTCTTTCTCCTTCATTTCTGCCTCACAAATAACACATTTGGTTAGATTATTTAAGAGAAGAAAGGAATTTATTTTTCACTTTTTGAAGAGGTTGGGAATGGCGATTGAAATTTCTTATCTTGGTCTATAATGCATAACCCCTATGGTGTTTCTGATTTTCTCTATTGACATCCTAAATAACATAAATTAGGCACATAAAATAATAACTAACATAAATAAAATAAAGAATTGCAAATAAAACAAATTATTGCAAACTCATATCAGCACTTATGTGCATATATTTCTTCTTCCTTGTCAAAGGTTCGGCTCAATACAATCTCTCTTAATGTGTTATATCAAAACGCTTATAATTGCCTCTAATAAATAGATGACTTTGATCTAACAAAAAACACAAAAATCTTAAAAATAGAACTAAAAAGCACATGCTTTTATGCAATAGAAAATTTTTATTTATTTTCTTTATTAGCTTTTCCTAAAAGTAGGAATCTAAAAGTGAACTATCTAAAAATTAAAAGCATGTAAAAACAAATCGCTTTTAATTTTCTAGGGACAAAATTAAAACACTTCTTTTAACACTCCCCCTTAATTTTTACCCTCAAACTTTTATTATTCTGGAGATGAGTGTGCACTTCTAGATCTAACATATTCCTGATCACAAACTCCTAAACAACTTCTCAAATACTCAAAATCTTCATTGCCCAAAGTTTTCATAAAAATATCAGCAAATTGATTTTCAGATCTGCAAAATTCAAGACGAATTTCCTTGTTGTTAACCAACTCCTTGATGAAGTGATACCTCGTGTCAATGTGATTTCTCATATTGTGAAAAACATGATTTTTAGATAATGCTATTGCTGAATTGTTATCACAAACAGTCAGTGTAGCATCTTATTGATTCTTCCTTGAATATTTCAACACTCTTCTCATCCAAATAGCCTAACATGTTGCTCCTGTTGTTACTACATAATATACTTCTACTAAAGATAATGTGGCTATGGGTTGTTTCTTCGATGCCCATGAAACTACACCTATTCCAAATTGAAAAGCATACCCAAATGTAATCTTTTTGTCATCAATACGTTTGACACTCGTGTCATTGTTCATGTGTAACCTATGAGTTTAAACTCATCTGATGTTGAATACAAAATTCCATGATTCTTAGTTCCACATACATACCTCAAAATCTATTTTCCATTTTGCTAATGTGAATCTTTTGGATATTTCATGAACCTTGAGATGAGGCTCACACCATACATAATATCTGGCCTTGTGACCATCAAATACATGAGACTTCCAACTAGCCTTTTGAACAATGTTGGATCTACAAATGATCTGTTGTCATCTTTTCTTAACTTCAAACCTACTACAACAGGTGTTGGCATTGGCTTGCAATTCAACATGTTAAATCTCTTCAAAACATCATTAACATACCTTGCTTGTGAAATAAAAACTCTAGCTTCTAATTTTTGAACTTCAATGCCCAAAAAATAGTGCATGAGGCCTAGATCTGTCATCTCAAATTATTTCTTCATGGCTGATTTGAATGAATCTGTAGATAGATTTCCAGTAATGATTAAATCATCCACATATAAACAAACAATCAAAATTTTACCTTGCTCATTTATCTTGATGTATAAAGTAGGCTCACTTCTGCTCCTACTTAAACCATTCTGAATCTAATAAGAATCAATCCTCTTGTACTAAGCTCTAGGTGCTTGCTTGAGACCATGGAGAGATTTTCTCAACTTGTATACCTTTCCTTCATGACCTTAAATATCATAACCTTCTTGCTGAAACACATAAAATTATTCTTCAAGAAAACCATTTACATCCATTTGATAAATAGGCCATTTGTTTTGAGCTACAATTTTTAAAACCATTCTTACCGTGTCCAAACATGTTATAGGTGTAAATGTCTCATTGTAATCTACTCCATATTGCTGTGAAAAATCTCTGAAACCAACCTTGATTTATGTTTCTGTACTTTACCATCAACAATATATTTGGTCTTATAGACCCACTTCACTCCTATCACATCCTTTCCTTTTGGAAGATCTACCAATTCTCATGTCTGATTCTTCTCTATAACGTCTATCTCATCATCCATGGCTTGAACCCAAACTTCATTGTTTATAGCTGCTCAAAGTATACTTTGGATATGCACTTGAGAAAACAATGCAAAAACTAAAAAATCATTAGTTGTATCAACATTATAAATCTCACTAAGAGTCCTTGTTTTCCACTCCAAATGGATATTTGATGGACTATTTTGTATTGAAGGAGTTGCTTATGGTGTTATTTGTGGTGTCTTTTGGATGTTTGAATATGATGAATTCTTGGAGACCTCCTACATGTTAATCGAGGTGTAGATTTTGCTACAACTTGTGGTACATGTCCAAGATTTGAAGAAGATACAATACCTTGTTGCTCCATGATTTCATCTTCCATATCATCATGAGGAATAACTACAGCTACAATGACTGCTTTCTCAATACTTCCATCACATGCCTCATTTTCAACAAAATGTACATCTCTATTGATTATGATCTTTCTAGTAATTGGATTAAACAACTTGTAAGCTTTTGTATTATCTGAATATCCAACAAATATGCACTTTTCTCCTTTGTTGTCTAACTTATTCCTTAGCTCATCAAGCACATGTGTGTATGCCACACAACCAAAGATTATAAAATGAGAAACATTGTGTTTCCTCTTAGTCCAAGCTTGTTGAGGAACCATGTTTCAAACTTTTTTATTGGACACATGTTTATGATGTAAACAAGAGATTCTAATGCTTTCCGCCAATACTCATTTAAAATATATTTTTCCTTCATCATACTTCTCACCATCTCCATGATAGTTCTATTCTTTCTCTCTGCCACACCATTCTACTTGTGGTGTATACCTGAAGTAAACGTCTTGTGTATGCTATGATATTTGCAAAAAAATCATTAAATCATTAGAAATATACGCACCTCCTCTTTTTGTCCTAATTTTTTTATGTATTACCAACTTTGATTTTCCACTAAAGCCTTGAACTACTAAAATATATCAAAAGAATCTAATTTGTGTCACAAAAATTACACCCATGTCTTCCGTATAGTCATTAATGAATGTCATAAAATATGAGAAACCTCTAATAGAAGTTATTTGCATCGGTCCACATAAATATGAATGAACAATTTTAGGTGGTGCACTTGTTCTTTTTGTTTTTCAAACCAGGGAAGGACTCTCTCCGTGTTGCTTCCCTAAAATACAACCTTCTTAAACTCTATCTGGTTTTTGAATCAAAGGAAAAAAATTTCACCATATTTTTTCTATGTAATAAATTCAAACCACCAAATTTTAAGTGACCAAACCTGAGATGCCATAGCCATGATTCATATTTTTCAATTGACTAAAAAGATGATTCAATCTCCTTAGCTCCGAATTGATCTATATTATGAACTCCATATGTGGCTGGTATAATCTTCAAAGGAAACATTCTATTAATTTTCATCTTCACTTTAGCAATCACTTGGGTACTTGGAGCTTTATCCATGATCACACATTCATTTTCTTCAATGCAAAATATGTATTCCTTTTGTACTAATTGACCAAAGCTTATAAGATTATGCTTCAAACCCGCAACATAATAAACATCCTGCATCATCTTTTGCTCCCCTTTTAGTTAGAATTTTGATTGTTCCTTTTCCTTTTACAAATCACTATATTATTATTCCCAAGGGTAGCTTTTGTCTTTACTTGACTCATCCAAATTAGAAAATAAATCTAAGTTACTTGACATGTGATTATTGCATCTAGAATCCAAATACCATACATCACTAGGACTCTCTTGGGATAGATTACACTCAATAGGTGATGCTTCGACAATATTTGTGCATGCAATAAACATGGAGCTTGAAGTAGAGCTCCCAACCTAATTTTTATTCTACTTGTTTTGATCATACTACTTTTTCCTGCATTCATAAGCATAATGCCCATATCTCTTACAATAGTGACATTGCACATGTGACTTATCCTGTATATGACCTGAAAAATGATTATGATTGTTCTCTTGACTATGTCCTCTTCCACTTGATTTTGATGGACCGTTGTTGCGTCCTCTAGATGAACTTCTTCCTCTACCTCTAGCAATGAAATTTCCTCTTCCTCTTCATCTTCCACGATTTCTTGATACCTGTGATGAAAAATATTTATCTACAATTGCGTTTGACCTATTCAACCTTTGTTCATGATTTAATAGTCATGCATGCAACTCATCAATTGCAAACTGAGTTAGACCCTTAGTTTCTTCAATAACAACTACCAAAGGATCAAATTTTCAATAATCCTTCTATCCTCAATAGTTTCACCATGAGATTTAATTTGATTGACTAAACCAACTACAAAAGTAAAGAATGATTATACAGAATCTGAATCTTTCATTGACATATTTTCAAAATATCTATGAAGTAACTATAGCTTAGTAGTTTTTACTTTCTCTTTACCTTGATATGCAACTTGGAGAGTTTCCCACACAATTTTTTCTTTACTTTGTTTTCTACCACTGGGTAAGATGCTTTCATGCATGGCTTGATGAATGAAGAAAAGAATTTTTCTATATTTCTTTCTTAATTCCTTCAAAGTGTATTTCTATGCTTGTGAGAGTGCATTATAAGTTGCTACATCTGCGGGCTTTATGTACCCATTCTCTATGATTTTCCACACAACCTAGGATATGAATAGTTCCTTCATGGTTAATGACCAATACTCATAATTTTTTCCCGCAAATTGTGATGTTTGCAGACTGAGATATAAAACCTATTGTTAATTAGAAACCTGCTGAAAAATCCCCGCTCTGATACCAATTTGTATAAATTAGGCACATAAAATAATAACTAATAGAAATAAAATAAAAATTGCAAATAAAATAGATTATTGCAAACTCAGATCAACACTTTTGTGCATATATTTCTTCTTCCTTGTTAGAGCTTCGGCTCAATACAATCTCTTTGAATGTGTTATATCAAAACACTTACAATTGCCTCTAATAAATAGATGGATTTCATCTAACAAAAACACACAACTCTTAAAAATAGAACTAAAAAGCACATGCTTTTGTGCAATACAAAGCTTTTGATTTATTTGCTTTATTAGCTTTTCCTAAAAGTAGGAATCTAAAAGCAAACTATCTAAAAATTAAAAGCATGTAAAAATAAATTGTTTTTTACTCTTCTAGGGACAAAATTAATATACTTCTTCTAACAACTAGGTGGAGACTCGAGTCATTAAGATTATTTAAGAGAAGAAAGGAATTTATTTTTCACTTTTTGAAGAGGTTGGGAATGGTGATTGGAATTTATTGTCTTGATCTCGTGATGCATAGCCCCTATGGTGTTTCGATTTTCTATGTTGAAATCCTAGCGGGTTTTCCTATCCCGATACTATATCTTTAACCGAAAATTCATCCCTGGAAGCTAGAAACCATCCTTAAGCTTCTAATACACATTGTGTTGAATTTCCTACATATTAATACAACCCCAAATGGATTGTCTATGTTCACAAGTCACACACTTCAATGTTTAGGATTTAGAGGAAGTTGGTTATGCAATGAACATCATTATTTATGGGGTTTCTTGTAATTTGTAATTGTAGGGGATGGTCATGAAATTTTAAATTGCTTTCCATGTTGTGTAAAGTGTTTCATTGTTACTAGAGAAAACAACGGAGAGAGGTTATGTGAGATACTTTGTAAATGTTAGTTGTTCAATCATTATTCTTATTTTCTAATGTTAAACCTAATTCGATGATAGTTACTAATTATCAAGTTTGGTAGAAACCAAAAAATTCCATCTGTCTAAATAGGTTCATTTTGGTTCGAGACTGCTATTTTTTATTTTGAAATTACAATTTAATTGTTTTAATAAAATCATCATAAAACTGAAAAAAATGAATAAAATGGGGATCGGGTGGGAAGCCCAAAAACAAGATGTTGTTGGCTCAGATCTAGATCAGGGTAGTGCTAGTAAGGACTTCGATCCACTTGGGATCGATGCAGATCCTCGAGGAATGAGGCTCTAAATGTCATGCTTTTCGAGACGAAGGACACTTCATTGTCTGCGTCACTGATGCAGGAGCATCAAGGAATAAGACATAATAAGGTCATAAAAGACCATGATACATGTTGTCTATAGGTGTGTTAGAGTTAAATATGTTGTAAAAACGAATATATGCTTGCGAAGTTGGTAAGGTGACTTGACTTGGCATTTAAGGAGTAATATAGGCTAATTAAGGTCTTTTTAAGCCTTGACATCATGTAATAGTTGCCTTGTACGGATTATAGGAGAGTATTAAGGTGATATACATAGGATTTCTATGTTGAGAAGATGGTTGAGTCTTCCTAGGAGTGTGAGTTGGCTTAGGAGTCAGTTTAGGAGCTTTAGAGGGTCTATTCTTAGCTAATGAATACCTATTTCATAGGTGATTCGATGGAGATGAAGAGGATAGGGGGTTCTCAAGGTTTTAGAAGATGGAACAATGAATAACAACATATGTATGATGTTTGAAAGAAGATATTATACTTTGGAATGCATGAAATAGCTTGTTTGATGGGTATGCACAAGAACCTGGCGGGACAAAGAAAGATAGAAACCCTCCATGACCTTCAAACGATGTAAATATCTTGATTATTAGCATGAAGAGATTCTACAGGTGATTTGGATCACATTGGTAATTTTTGTATGTTTTGAAAATGCATAGTTTGTATGTTATAGCAAATTGTTGCCTCTCGGGCCTGAACTAGGGCTTGGGATAACTTTTTATTGCATCAGTGAAATTGCTTGAAAATTTCACATAATCTCTGTCCTGATAAGATATAGCATCTGTCCAAATTTCAAAGAGAATGGGTTTGTGTCGCTCGAGATATACATGACTGTATTTTTCAGTTAAACAATGAATGTACAATGCACATATTTGAAGGCAAACAGTCAAGTTTTGGTTCATAATTAGATGAAGCACGAGCTTAGATTGTTATCAAAGGTGGATCCATGTATTTTTGATGTATTTGAATGATCATAGGGGTGAATCAATGAAGCAATTACCCTTATTGCATATAAAGACGACTGTGCAGGGTTTGTATGACTGTCTCAAGTCATAGTAAGAGGTTTCAAAAGCTAAATTAGAGAAATGGAGTCAAGAGCCAATGCATGAGGGATGAAATACACCTATCAAGGTATGAATAATATGTTTGATTACTTATAAGGAGAAATATTTAATGATATTGCCTTCATTTTGTGTAAAACATGACTGTGGCTGATCTAAATGTTAAGATTCGAAATCAGATCGTAAATGCTTGATTTAAGGAGCTAGATGAATGTTGAAGATCTAAAATTTTGTGTGGAGAGGGTTATAGCATATACAGACCTTGTTTAAAACTTTGGAGTCTTAAAACAAAGACCCAGAAAAGTTATGAAGGATTTAGGACTGTCCCAAATGAGTTGGTTTCTCAAGAGCAAGAAATAAAAAAACAAATGAGATAGAGGAGTTAGACATGAACTTTAAGCCATGAAAATTTAGGAGAAAGGTTTTATGGTAAAATTTGAGCCAATGAATCTTGTTATACCTTCTGGGTATTCATGAAGCTCTAAAAATTGAGATAGAGGCGCTGAGTTAAGATGGTGCATCATTTTTTAGAGCTTGGAGGAAAAAATGATGCACCATCTTAACTCAGCGCCTCTATCTCAACTTTTAGAGCTTCATGAATACCCAGAAGGTCTAACAAGATTCATTGGCTCTCATTTTCCCATAAAACCTTGCTCCTAAAGTTTCATGGCTTAAAGTTTTGTCTAACTCCCTCTATCTCATTTGTTTTTTTTATTTCTTGCTCTTGAGAAACCAACTCATTTGGGACAGTCCTAAATCCTTCATAACTTTTCTGGGTCTTTGTTTTAGGACTCCAAATTTTTACACAAGGTCTGTATATTCTATAACCCTCTCCACACAAAATTTTAGATCTTCAACATTCATCTAGCTCCTTAAATCAAGCATTTACCAGTCTGATTTCTGAATCTTAACATTTAGATCAGCCACAGTCATGTTTTACACAAAATGAAGGCAATATCATTAAATATTTCTCCTTATAAGTAATCAAACATATTATTCATACCTTGATAGGTGTATTTCATCCCTCATGCATTGGCTCTTGACTCCATTTCTCTAATTTAGCTTTTGAAACCTCTTACTATGACTTGAGACAGTCATACAAACCCTGCACAGTCAGTCTTTATATGCAATAAGGGTAATTGCTTCATTGATTCACCCCTATGATCATTCAAATACATCAAAAATACATGGATCCACCTTTGATAACAATCTAAGCTCATGCTTCATCTAATTATGAACCAAAACTTGACTGTTTGCCTTCAAATATGTGCATTGTACATTCATTGTTTAACTGAAAAATACAGTCATGTATATCTCGAGCGACACAAACCCATTCTCTTTGAAATTTGGACAGATGCTATATCTTATCAGGACAGAGATTATGTGAAATTTTCAAGCAATTTCACCGATGCAATAAAAATTTATCCCAAGCCCTAGTTCAGGCCCGAGAGGCAACAATTTGCTATAACATACAAACTATGCATTTTCAAAACATACAAAAATTACCAATGTGATCCAAATCACCTGTAGAATCTCTTCATGCTAATAATCAAGATATTTACATCGTTTGAAGGTCATGGAGGGTTTCTATCTTGCTGTCCTGCCAGGGTTCTTGTGCACAGTCCATTGAAACAAGCTATTTCATGCATTCCAGAGTATAATATCTTCTTTCAAACATCATACACATGTTGTTACTCATTGTTCCATCCTCTAAAACCTTGAGAACCCCCTGTCCTCTTCATGTCCATCGAATCACCTATGAAATAGGTATTCATTAGCTAAGAATAGACCCTCTAAAGCTCCTAAACTGACTCCTAAGCCAACTCACACTCCTAGGAAGACTCAACCATCTTCTCAACATAGAAATCCTGTGTATATCACCTTAATACTCTCCTATAATCCGTACAAGGCAACTATTACATGATGTCAAGGCTTAAAAAGACCTTAATTAGCCTATATTACTCCTTAAATGCCAAGTCAAGTCACCTTACCAACTTCTTGCAAGCATATATTCGTTTTTACAACATATTTAACTCTAACACACCTATAGACAACATGTATCATGGTCTTGTATGACCTTATTATGTCTTATTCCTTGATGCTCCTACATCAGTCACCTATGTGGATCCTATGGGAAAATATTCTCAAAATCCATTATGAGCTCCCTCACAATCTTTGTGCTTTGGATCCTTATACAAATGAGGGTCCTCCTTAATATATTCAATATATCTAATCGACAAGCTTTTAGGATCTGTCCTAATATAGATTCTGTCAAAAAATGGACTTCAACAAAATTAAATCCTAAGGGTTTTTTTCAAAGTTATTGTTATGGAGAAAGGTTTTTACTTGTTTAGCTTCTCCACATTGTAAGTGTAATACCCACAAATTCGACGTTATAAAACCACATTAATCCTTAAATAGTTATCTCAAAAAGTGTGGAAATTTTTGTTTTGTTTTAAGTTAAAAGGGTTTCAAACCCTAATATATGTTTATTGAATTCCTACCATCAATGTTACATTTCATATTCTAGATCCATTATTAATTAAATATTCTTTATCCAGTTCTAAAGTCAATGTAATTATCATTATCTAGATAAGTGTCCGTTGATTTTTTTCTAGGTTGAAAATATAACCATCATTTCTGTAATTTTTCAAAAAAAAAGGGTTCCATTACTAGATTGTTTTAAAGATTATCCTTAGCTTGAATTTATATGCCTAAAGTCTCCAATTGAAGGTTTAACTATTTATTCATTCCATACTTAAATTACTAAATTTAAAGAAATTTTCCATTTCAATAGTAACAAGAAACACAACTACAAGATCATTTTTATTTTCTTACAACAAAATGTTTATTTTCAAGTTTAAAAGTAGGAATGAAGCTTAATCTATTTCTAGTATTATTATTTTTCTTTCCACAACCAAATGCAATTTTTCAACAAAATAACTCATTATAATTTATTGCATCTTTCCATTACTACTACAACCATTTGTTCAACTACAAACAACTCTATTTCACATTCATATTTGTTAAGAATACATTGTTAATGATTTACAACTTCTATGTTCTTCCTTCATTCTTACAATAATGTAACTTCAACAAATAATAATGAACTTTATTTTCTTTGAGCATAGCTCATTTCTTTCAATGCAAGGATTCTTCTTTTCCACAATACATTACAACTTAATAACAAAATATACAATACAACTTTTCTTTCAAATACAATGTTACTAGTCTTCCACCTTAAGTGGGAATCACAAGAAAGTTTTTACAATGAAGGATTTCTTTTTGACTTCAACAAAATACTCCAAGTCCCAAATCTTCAACAAGAGCTCCACCATTTCTTCACTTTAATCACAAAAAAAAAAAAATGGGGAGAGGCAACACTCTCCACCCAACCAATAATCCAATGAGGAGAAGAAGCTATCCTCCTCATTGGCCCCCGAGCCCCAACCAAAATGCAATAAAGGATGGATCCAACTCATGAAAACTATCAAAATCTTCCACATCACAATACAAAAATTTCACAACCATTTCAAAACACATTCAACACAAGATACAATCACAAGAATGAAACTATCAAAATACACAAGGCTTGAAAATGCAAAGCCAATGGAGCAAGGATCTATGGGGAGATCACTTATGCCTCCCAATGGGATTAGGTTCCCACCTTAAAACCCTCCAAAATACAACTCAAAACCCCTACACAACTCTTATTCCTCCCTCAAGATCCTCTTATGCCTCCCACATTCTCTTATGCCTCCCTACAATCTCTTATGTCTCCCTCAAAAGAACCAAGTAAGAAATGCAAGCATTTTCTTATCAAAGGTGGGGCACCCAACCCAAAATCCCTCCCAAAACATGAAATAAAATATTATGCCTCCCTACATAAAATCCCCATAGCCTTCTCCTACACCATACTTAGGCATTCTACCCAAGATCCCAACAAGCATACAAAAACCATTCAATTACATACAATAAATATACATATAAAAGAAAAAAAATAAAACAAGGTGTAGTTCCTACCTTTCCATGGTAGAAATTGATCAAAAGAATCACACTCCAAGCTCCTTCAAGCTCAATCCAACTCCAAAAAGCTCCAAAATTCAACAAGCACTCCAAAACTCTCCAACTCCAAAAATACAAGAGCACAAATGAAATGAAGTAACCCCCAAACAAACAAATAAACTTGCATATATAGAAAAAGGGAAGAGGAGGGTGAGGTGGCTCCATGTAGGATGCCACATCACTTATCCTCAACTCCACATCACAAGTCAAACCTCAACCCCAATGCACAATAAATTGGTGGTTGAGAGAAATGAAAAGCTCTTACACACACAATCCAAACCCACACCCCCTAAGGACATAATTTAAAACCCATGTAAGAAAAGTGCAATAAATGTCACTTTTTGTCTTACAAAACACATAATGGGGTCTATTTTTGACCCCCAATCCATAGGTAGGGTTGGTATATGAAATTAAGAGGTGTGGGACAAGCTTAACTTGTCCCACAAGCCTCCAAAAATGGCCCTTAAGCCCAAATCCGAAATTCCAAGGTAAGGTAGAGTGTACAACACTCAAAGTCACTTACACTCAATCAAAATCACAAAATCCAAAAGACCAACAACTCTAATAAATGGCCCTTTTTCACATCCCCAATAACTTAATAACATGATTAAATTACTTAATAAAGGCACATTAATCAACAATGATTAAATAAATTACATCACAAAATAAATCACATACTCTACAATTAAATAAAAGAAAAAAGGAAAGAATTACACACAAAGCCCATGGTCACAATTGGAGGTCATCCCCCCATGGGGACCCCCTAAAAAAATAAAAAAAAAAAACAACATTACACAAGTTTCCATGGTGACCTTCATTTGTATCCATCTAGTATTCCATTGTGGTTGGTCTCCAATCCCCTTTTGATTGTTGTGATATAATTACCTACAAAATCACACAATACCTCCTTCGGCCTCATGGTCACATCAAAAAACATCAAAGATAAAATATACACACATAATCAATAAACATCCTCATATAACTAAATCATCATCTCAACTAAACAATGCTATCATTTGTCTAAAATTTCAACAACATCTCAATTCTATCTTTTATCAATATCAACAAGATCACAGATTAGTTCAAATGCTAAATCCTAGTCAACATGATGAGAATTCTTGAATGTCAATAATATATATGCTAACAACACATCATCATCATCAATATAAAATGTCTCTATGTCTCTAAGAATCCACACAAATCATACTATGAATCACAATCCATCAATAGTCAGAATATCTCTATCATCTAACATCATGCTAAACCAAAATGATACAATAATATCCATGTCTATAGTCAACAATAATCAAAATCAAAATATAATAAGTGTCAAGAGGAGTGGGCACTACATCCCCCTCCCCTTAGACTCACTTCCTCCTGAAGTCACTAAAATAGGTGTGGAAACTAGACTCGTAGCAACGTAGCATCCTCCCATGTAGTAGTAGTCTCATCATACCTATCCCACTGGACTCACACTTGATCAATCTCTCTTCTCAAGGCCCAGGGTCTTGCACTCTAAAATATGCATGGGCTCCACCATCATCTCCCCTTCTCCTCCTGCACTCTAATGTGTCCAATCCAATACATGAGATGGATCTGGGATATATCTCCTAAGAACATATACATGAAACACATCATGCACATGAGACAAGATGGGTGGTAAGGCTAGATGATAAGCTAAGGGACCGATCCACTCTCAGGATCTCGAATGGACCCACGAATCTAGGAGACAACTTAGAGCCTTTTCCATAATGGATAGGACTCTTATGAGGTCTGACACAAAGAAACACCTTCATGCCCACCTCATAACTATCAACTCTCCTCTGATCTACATACTTCTTCTTTCTGTCATGTGCCTCCTACAACCTCTATCGAACCAAAACAACCTATTCTCCATGTCCTGTAACAAATCTAGGTCCAAGAGATACTCTATCCTCAAATCTATCCCAACTCAAAGGTGTCCTGCACTCTCTGCCATAAAGTTCCTGAAAAGGTGTCATGCCAATCAAACTCTGAAAATTGTTGTTGTAGGAAAACTCCACCAAATACAAGTACTCCTCCCACCTCGATTGATGATCCATGACATACATCCAAAGCATGTCCTCTAAAATCTGATTCACCCACTCCATCTATCCATCTATCTCTGGATGATATGTTATGTTTAAAGTTGATGCTCTCATCCCAAGGGCCTGTTGCATATGGTAGTCCAGAAGTGTGATGTGTATAAGGGATCATGGTCACAGATGATCTTCCATGGAATCCTGTGTAGTCTAACAATCTCATCCAAGTACACTCTCACTACTACACTAGTTTATATAGGTGGTCTTCACCAGAGAAAAATGAGCCACTTTCATCAATCTATCCACCATGACCATGATGGCATCATGGTGGTATCTCGACATGTCGGTAGCCCTACTATGAAATCCATGGAAATGGTGTCCCATTTCCACTCTAGGATAACATGTGGGTAAAGAAGGCCAATGGATGTTGATGCTCACCTTCACCCTCTGACACTCTAAACAACATGACAAACTGAGCTACATCTCTCCAAAGACCTCTCCAATGGTATAAGTTGTCTCAAGGTGGCATGCATCTTCTTCACCCCTGGATGGGCTGAATAAGGTGCACGATGAGCCTCTACCAAGATATCCTATCTCAAACCTCCATCCCTAGGTACATAGATCTCAGCCTCTGTGTCTGAGAAGTCCATCTGAATCTAATGCAAAACCATCAAACTTCCCCTCAAGGGGTCTCGAGACTCAATCTCTGATCTAGCTACAAGGTAGAAACTTATCATGAGGAAGTTGTCACAAAATCCTACTCACAAATTTGTACCCACTGAAGTAGCCATAACCAAATGTCTCCATCTACTCAGAGCATCAAAACAACATTCTCTTTCCCCTTCACATGCTCTATCTCCATGTCATACTCACATAACAACTCCATCCAACGCCATTGCTGATGAGCATTGAGATTGGGTTACATGAAGAGGTGACGTAAGCTCAAATGGTCTTCCCGAGAATAAATCTCCTACCAAAAGGAAATGTCTCCATCAAACCAAAGCATGCACAACTACTGCAAGATCAAAGGTCATGAGTCAGATAATTGAGCTCATGATCTTTGATTTTTTGAGACTCAAAGGCAACCACACGGCCCTCCTGCATCAATACACACCTAATCCTGCCAAGGAAGCATCCATACACACAAATAAATCCCTCTGAGGATTTGGCACAACAAGAATCAATGTTGACATAAGGCATCCCTTCAGTGTACTAAAGGCCTACTCACATCCATCAGACCAAAAAAATTCTTCCCTTTCCACTTGAAGGGAAGTGATGGGGTGCATAATCCGAGAAAAATTCTGAAACAAATCTCCTATAGTAACCTACCAACCCCATGAAACTACACACCTTTGTCACACTAGTTGGCATGGGCCAATCCATAATAGCTCAAATCTTGGAAGGATCGATGGTGATACCTTCCCCAAAAATGATGTGACCCAAGTACTGCACCTCTAACTGAAAGAATGCACACTTCTCCAGGTTCCCATAAAGTTTTTTGCTCACGAAGACACTATAGAACCTATCAAAGGTGCTCCTCATGCTCCTCACATGTGCATGAGTAAATAAAATGTTCATCAAGAAATATGAGCATGAAGCGATCTAAAAATTTTCTAGAATACCCCATTCATCAAACTCATGAATACTGTGGGGGCATTCATCAAGACCAAAAGGCACTACTGTGAACTCATAGTGGCCATATCTCATATGGAAGGTTGTCTTATGAATATCTACCTCCATGATCCTCAGCTGATGGTATCTAGACTTAAGATCTATCTTGGAAAATATTGTGGCCCCTTCATCTGATCAAACAAATCATCAATACGTGGAAGGGGGTAATGATTCTTGATCGTTACTTTGTTCAGTTGATAATCAATACACAATCACAAAGATCCATCCTTCTTCTTTACAAAAAATCACTAGTGCACCCCAAGGGGATACACTAGGATGGATTAGGCCTTTCTCCAAAAGGCCCTCAAGCTACAACTTGAGCTCACAGAGCTCAGGGGTAGTCATCCTATAAGGTGCTCGTGAGATAGGCTCTACTCCTGGAACCAAATCAATGTGAAAATCTATCTCACGTGGGGGAGGTAACCTCAAAGCTCCCCTAGAAAGACATCTAAAAACTCCCTCAAGATATGATGATCATCAAGTGACATCCCACTAGACTCATCCTCTGATCTTTCGCTAACCATGACAAAAAACAACTGGGAAAACTCATCATCACACACACCGCTTAGCTCATATAGCGATATGGTGAATAGAGGTGGGTCTCCTACTCCCAACTATCACTCAACTCCACTCCCAAATCATTTGCACATGATATTACCTTACTATAACAATCAACCCTAGCCCTATGTGTGTAGATAACCAATCCATGCCCAAAATAATCCCATAGGAACCCAAAGGAAGGATACAAAGATCCAAGGTCATGGAAAAGGGTCCTAGGTCAACTATGCACTCCTTGACTAAGGAGTCCACTATGAGCTTGGCTCCAGAAGCCATCTCCACATCCCAACTATGGATCTTCCTAACTTCCACCAACTTGCATCACTCTACTACAAATGGGAAATAAAAGAATCTGAGGAGCCTAAATCAAATAAAATAGGAAATAGAAATGCCATCAATGCTACCTGTCATCTCAATCACCATGCTCTTGGTGCTCTTCTGGTGGTTCTCAACCACTGACATATATCATGTGGCTCCTAGCCATATCACCTACTATAGGCTCTAAAACTGTGCCTTACCCTTGTTATTAGGGTTTTGAGGGAACTCTCTCCAATGATGCCCAAGTACTCCACACCCATAACAACTACTAGGTCCCCTCCAATGAGAAGTGGCTCTTGCATAGTACTCTAGTGGTCTGTGTCATGGATCTGATGATCTCTATGGACTATGTATGGTTTTGGTCACTGGCTTGATGAGCTCTTAATGACTGAGCTCTAGGTGGTGCCTGAGTCCTGACTGGTCCCCTAGGAGGAGGCCCCATACTACATCCCCTCTGAGCATCGAATCTCTATGGAGGCCTAAATGGAGGGAGAGTTTGTTGCTGTTGTTTCTTGAGGTGGCTATTGTGGTGGTCTAAATGAAGATTATGTAGAACCATGTCTACCACGAGGAGGAGGAGTTGACCCCCTCGATCTATTATCCTGCATCTACTTGGATATGACTCTGCACTCTCTATCTCTCTAGCCTGTTGTCTTCCCCCTAGTCTCCTCCATAATATAGGCCTTCTCAATGGCCTCTACTAATCTATGGGAAATGAATGTGTACTTCCCTCCAATGTCTAGGTTTAGGCCCTGATGAACCTATGGATCCTCACCTACTCATCCTGCATGTAGTCTACATATTGAAGTAGGTCCAGAAAGTGACTCTCATACTCTTTCCACCATCATGGATGCCTGACGTAGGTCATGGAACTCATCTATCCTCTATTGAATGAACCTCTTGGACAAATATCTACTCCTAAACCACTCCTCAAGAGCTCCCAAGTGACTATCTTAGAATCCACATGGAGCTTCTTCTCCCTGGTCCTCCACCAAACCCCTAACTCCATCTCTCTCAAAAGGTGGATGACAACACGAGCCTTCGTGTTGTTAGTACACGGACATAGCTGAAGCATCCACTCAAGCTGACCAACCATGCCTCTTCCTAAAATCCTCCAAGTGTCCCCAAAAAATGAGATGGATGGAGTTTCAGGATCTCTCTGATGTGATCTTCCACTTGTAGACTATCTACTCTAGGTCTCTCAACATGATCATCACACTGTCTAGGGCTCCTAGATCTGTCTCTGTGTCCTGTAGCCCTGTCTCCATGACCTCTCTGTGGTGAATCTCATCTTGACTGACTCCACGTGGGAGTTTCTCTTCCCCTATACTCATCACTATGTTGGAAGGTGCACGAGCCTCTACTGATGGCTCTCTTGTCATGTCTGTTATGTCTCCCTCCCAAAGATCCTCCATATATAACAACATTAACATCCTATAACGTCTAAGTATATGAGGAAATATGGCTACTACTTCTTGATCTAGGGGTGGTAAGTCTAGGTCCATGTGTAAGAACCCCTCATCTGTCTCGCCTCCTGTACAGACCAAGGTGAGAGTTAGTTTATTATTCTAGGTTTTTTTTTCAGTTTTCTAGGTTTTCTACATTTAAAATATCATGCAAAGTTGTGTGATCTAGGTTTAGAGTTGCTAAGTTTTTCTTGTTATGTCTTATGTTTCCAAGTGTTCCCGGGTCCAAGTGTTGAACCCATGGCTCTGATACCAAATGTAACACCCACAAATTTGACATTCTAAAACCACATTAATCCTTAAATAATTATCTAGAAAGTTGTGGCAATTTTTTTTTTTTTTAAAGGTTACAAGGGTGTCAAACCCTAATATACATTTAATTAATTCCTACCAAAAATGTTACATTTCATAAGGATAGATCCAGTCTAGATAGATTATTAATTAAATATTCTTAATCCATTTCTAAAGTCAATTTAATTACCATCACTAGATAAGTGTCCATTAATTTCTTTTACTAGGTTAAATAGTTTCCCTCTTAGGAATTAACATTCAACCCACATTTAATAAACCCTTATCCTTAGTTACCTTAGTTCTCTTAAATTATTTTCTTTAATGTCCATTGAATCATTTACTAAAACATACTAGAAGGGTTACATAATTAACTTAACATACAAGGGTATTAAGTGGCCCCATTCACCCATTTACACATACCTTTAAATTATTTAAAAAACCATAATATTCATTCTTACCTAACAATTGTAGGGTTGATTCTCAACCCTTGGATCAAATCAATTGTGGCCACTAGATCTTAGGGTTCCATACTAACCCTAACTATCCTTATGAAATTTTATTAAACCTTTTTCTTTTCCCTAGCCTCCTCATTTGGTCTCTTTTCTTTTGTTTAATTTGTAGGTTGGAGAAATGGAAGCCATGGGAGCAAGGAAGGAAGAAACCATGAAGGAATTCACTAGAATCAAGCTTAGCTTAGTTTAGTTTATAGGATTTATTATTGTAATGTCTTCCATTTGAATGATTGTAGAGGTTTCCACTCTAAATATGGAGTTGTTATTTAGTTATTCAATTTTTTTTTTCTATTTGGGAAAAACCCTACTTTCCATTTAATCTATGAGATTGAATACATTTAAATGCCCATTTAAAGATTTACAAGTTTAGAAAATGAATTTATGCCCTTATGGCTTGTTGGTGATTTCCTTTTTTTAAATTTAGAGGCTCAATTTTTATTAAACAAGTTTAAATTTGCACAATTGCATGGATTTTTTTATTTTTCCACCGTGATGATGATGAAACCACCACCCAAAGTAGGTCGGTGGTCTTGGACCTCCTCCCTACCTAGGTGATGATTCAAAAACCACCCCTTTCCTAGGTGACATTCATAGACTACCACTCTGACTAATTCCAATGGTTTCAGAGACCACCTCTGCTTGCATAGGTGGTGGTCCATGTTCTTCTTCAAAATAGAACCATCATTTCCATAATTTTTCCAAAAAAAAATTTTACTAGAGTGTTTTAAAAGTTATCCTTAGCTTGAATTTATATGCCTAAAGTCTCTAGTTGAAAGGTTTTACACCATTTATTCATTCCATGCTTAAAATTACTAAATTTAAATATTTTCTATTTCTATAGTAAAAGAAAAACAACTACAAGATCATTTTTTTTTCTTCCAAAAAAATTTCTTTCAAGTTTAAAAGTAGGAATGAAGCTTAATCTATTTCTAGTATTATTGTTTTCCTTTCCACAACCAAAAAATGCAATTTTTTCAACAAAATAACTCATTATAATTTATTGCATCTTTCCATTTCACTACTACCACCATTTATTCAAAAAAAAAAACAAATCTATTTCATTTAAGATTTTAAGAATACATTCTTAATGATTTACAACTTCCATGTTCTTCCTTCATTCTTACAATAATGCAACTTCAACAAATAATAATGAACTTTATTTTTCTTTGAGCATAGCTCATTTATTTCAATGCAAAGAGCTTTCTTTTCCACAATACATTACAACTTAATAAAAAAATATACAATACAATTTTTTTTTTTAAATACAATGCTACTAGTCTTCCACCTTAAGTGGGAATTACAAGAAAAGTTTCTACAATGAAGGATTTCTTTTGACTTCAAAAATGCTCCAAGTCCCAAATCTTCAACAAGATCTCCACCATTTCTTCACTTTAATCACAACAAAAAAAATGGGGGAGAGGCAACACTCTCCACCCAACCAATAATCCAATGAGGAGAAGAAGCTATCCTCCTCATTGGCCCCCGAGCCCCAACCAAAAATGCAATAAAGGATGGATCCAACTCATGGAAACTATCACAAAGCTTCCACATCACAATAAAAAATTTCACAACCATTTAAAACACATTCAACACAAAAAACAATCACAAGAATGAAACTATCAAAATACACAAGGCTTGAAAATGCAAAGCCAATGGAGCAAGGATCTATGGGGAGATCACTTATGCCTCCCAATGGGATTAGGTTCCACCTTAAAACCCTCCAAAATATCTCAAAACCCCTACACAAATCTTATGCCTCCCTCAAGATCTCTTATGCCTCCCACATTCTCTTATGCCTCCCTACAATCTCTTATGTCTCCCTCAAAAAGAACCAAGTAAGAAATGCAAGCATTTTCTTATCAAAGTGGGGCACCCAACCCAACTCCCTCCCAAAACATGAAATAAAATCTTATGCCTCCCTACATATAAAATCCCCATAGCCTTCTCCTACACCATACTTAGGCATTCTACCCATGATCCCAACAAGCATACAAACCATTCATTTGCATACAAATATACACATATAAAAGAAAACAAATAAAACAAGGGTGTAGTTCCTACCTTTCCATGGTAGAACTTGATCAAAGAATCACACTCCAAGCTCCTTCAAGCTCAATCCAACTCCAACAAGCTCCAAAAATTCAACAAGCACTCCAAAACTCTCCAACTCCAAAAATACAAGAGCACAAAATGAAATGAAGTAACCCCCAAACAAACAAATAAACTTGCATATATAGAAAAAGGAAGAGAGAGGGTGAGGTGGCTCCATGTAGGATGCCACATCACTTATCCTCAACTCCACATCACAAGTCAAACCTCAACCCCAATGCACAATAAATTGGTGGTTGAGAGGAATGACAAGCCTCTTACACACACAATCCAAACCCACACCCCCTAAGGACATAATTTAAAACCCATGTAAGAAAAGTGCAATAAATGTCACTTTTTGTCTTACAAAACACATAATGGGGTATTTTTTTACCCCCAATCCATAGGTAGGGTTGGTATATGAAATTAAGAGGTGTGGGACAAGCTTAGCTTGTCCCACAAGCCTCCAAAAATGGCCCTTAAGCCCAAATCCGAAATTCCAAGGTAAGGTAGAGTGTACAACACTCAAAGTCACTTACACTCAATCAAAATCACAAAATCCAAAAGACCAACTACTCTAATAAATGGCCCCTTTTTCACATCCCCATATAACTTAATAACATGATTAAATTACTTAATAAAGGCACATTAATCAACAATGATTAAATAAATTACATCACAAAATAAATCACATACTCTACAATAAATAAAAAAAAGGAAAAAATTACACACAAATCCCATGGTCACAATTGGAGGTCATCCCCCATGGGGACCCCCTAACAAAAAAAAAAAAAACAATTTACACAAGTTTCCATGGTGACCATTGTTGTATCCATCTAGTATTCCACTGTGGTTGGTCTCCAATCCCCTTTTTGATTGTTGTGATATAATTACCTACAAAAATCACACAATACCTCCTTCAGCCTCATGGCCACATCAAAACATCAAAGATAAAATATACGCACATAAATCAATAACCATCCTCATATAACTAAATCATCATCTCAACTAAACAATGCTATCATTTGTCTAAAATTTCAACAACATCTCAATTCTATCTTTTATCAATATCAACAAGATCACAAGATTAGTTCAAAAGCTAAATCATAGTCAACATGACGAGAATTCCAAATGTCAACAATATCATATATATAACAACACATCATATCTTGCCATAAATTAGGGCATTATAAGAATCAATGTTCATCCAATATGGCACTTGGGTTTAGAAGCATGAGAATGAAGCTTGTGTGGATAAAGAATCAAAGTAAATTAGCAAAAAATTAGAGTCTCCATCGGAGGTATCACAAAAATATGATATAAATATAGGAAAAGAAGCAACTTTGAACAATAGTCTTATTTGATGATAATGTAAATCTAGACCATGAACAAAATGAATCAATCTCATTACAGGACACTAATGAGTTAAAAGTTGGGAACTACATTGTAGAGGGGAACCTAGATTCATGTGTCCGACTTCCGGCTAACTTGGGGGATCATATTTTTAAGGAAACCATTATCTTGAGGCGGTCCATCGAAGATAAGGCAGAGGTTGTAACATTGCTAGAGGTAAAGGAAATTATCAACATTGAGCTTGGAGCTTCTACTTCTATAGAAACTCCAAGCTCCCCACATAAAATTTGTTACTAGGCTACTATTTAGAATGAAGTTAATAGAATACTTAAACAACATGCACAAATAATGAACATTTCAATATGATAACCTATGATCTCATAAATTGATTAAAAAAACATCATCTAAATTATCATTTGAAAAAACAAATGTGGCCTCACCAATTTTTAAACATGAAAATGAATGCATATCAAAATCTATAAAAAAATTCTAGCACAAACTAGATGCTCTAGCTATTCTTCTACCAAAGTGTTTTCAAAACTACTAAATGGTGCTCAAAAAATTTGCGGGGGCAAGAAAGTCACTATGTTAAGTTTTTTTAACAAAAATAGGATCACTTCTTGGTATTTTAGTTATTTGATCAACTTAAACTTATCCATTTTTGATAAAATTTAGTATTTTAGAAACTAGACTCAAAATTATATGATTCATGTTAACACAACATCTTCCATTTTGAGTGTAACTATTTCAAAAAAACTCATACAAGTCAAAAAAATTTATTTTTCAGAAAAATGTGTCCATTTAAGACCCCCTTTTGGCCCTCCAACTTGGTCCACTTACCCTCTAATGCAGACAAAACTATCTTATCCTAATCTAACTTTCCAAGGGACCAGGGAGAGAGAGTGCATGAAAATAGAGCCTACGCTAAAGTGGTGATACACTAGAAAAGAAGGGAATGATAATAGCTTTCCAATGTGTGAAAAATGGAAGTGAAGTGTGTATTGGAGAGGGTGATAACAGTTCCCACAATTTATCAATCGCATTCACAACAATATTTCATACACACACAATGATAATGAATCCTGCAAGAGCATAAAATAGACACAATATATTTGCAATGAGGTTGAAAGGACAAGAAGAATGCAAACAAACACAACAAGGGAAGATACATCCACAAACTTGCATCTATTACTTCATGATATGCATAGTTCAATTTGTTACAAAATAAGGGCCTAGATCACCATGCAAGGATTCCACTCCAAATTCCTACAACACATTGGCTTCATGAAACCAATTTGACAGAGTTTTGCTACTTAAAAACTATCTCCTTGTACAAGAGCCCAACACTCTAATTTATAGAATTTGGAAGAAGAGAGGATTGAAATCCCAAAATATTCCTTTCAACCAATTTCAAGAGGTAATAAATGTAGTAAAATGATGGTATGTTACTTTCCAAAGACTCCCCATAATGTCCCATAACTTGCAGTAGTGAAAAATGTATGCCTATACTTCATTAATTGTTCTCATAACCACCAATAAAATCAATGTTCTAAATCTGGACACATTTTCAGAAAAAATAGAATCAAGAATTCATCAATTTCTACATTTCCTTATTTGTGTGTGTCGGAATCGAGCCACGATTCCAACGAGTCTAACCTTGTGTGATTTCATTGAGAAATGCAAAAGATATGGCAACTGACGAGTGCGAGGAGCTATTTTGAGTTTGCCAAGGATTTCTTGCATTTCACGGGACTAAGTATTTAACATTTGGAACTGGATAGTTTTCTTTTATTCTCACTCACCTACCCTTATTTATAAATGTTTAGGAGTAGAGGATGTTGTTACCTTTCCAAAAAGTCAAATTTTGTGAAAAACGAAACTTTGGGTCAAAAGTTATGCCCGTTTAAAGTTCAGGGTCATGATGTTCTTATAATGTGGGTATGGTAGGTTTTTGTGTCCCATGTTTCTCGGGACATTCGGGAAAGTATTCTCTGCTTCTTCTAATTCCTTCTTTGTTCGGTGAAATCGACTATTTCGAGTTCAGTGCACAAGTGTCCCACGGGCTATCAGAGCCTCTTTTCTCCATGTCACCCGACGTTGACCAGGCCGTCAGGGCCGTTGACTTCTGCCTTACTTGCATGGCATTGAGTGCGGTGATTTTGGGTTTGGGTTTCCTACTTGTCCTTGTATGACACTGGGCCAACTTTTTTCACTTTTTCCATAATACACTAGGCTCGCTCCTCGATCTGCTACTTCGGCTTTTTGAAGCCCGACTATCAATACAAAAAAATTCCATACCCGCAATACACTAGCTTGCGGGAATTTTGTTTCGAGTCCGGTGTGTACTTTCGTCCCAAACATCCCATGGATCACAGGACAATTTTTTCTATTTTTTCTACAATACACTAGCTCCCTAGCATTTCGTGCGTAAACTTGGTACGACAAACCCTAGTATGATTCACATTAGTTCCATCCGTAGCCCTCAGACCCGATTTACACTAAAATAGGCCCTTGACTTCATTTTTGCATTTTTTTGCTAACTCCTTAGATTTTTCTTTAGATAGGGAAGTTAGAGAAAAGCCAAAGGATTCCTCGGACCACTCGATTTGGTGTCTCGAACCATTTCTACTTGCTCAAGCCTGAAGAAATTGTGCAAGTTATCAAAATTACCTCGAGGGTGAATTTTAGATAACAATTGGTCACTTAACCGACCGTGGTTTGCACTATCCTACCAATGTCGGTAGGGATACTAGCGCTGATTACTAGGAATCGACCAATTTTGTCAAATCACGTATAAATTTATATATTATTCAATATATACATTTGTATGTGCTTTTACAAGTTTCAAGGTAGTTATAAGTCTCTATTTTATTATTTTATAAGCAACAAGATTCCTGCAACTAAGGAATAGTTGATTTTATAAGACTATGAGCACTTCACGAGGGGATCGACATTGGTCATTGTGTAATTTTTTTTTTTAAAAGGATATATATAAACATATATATTGAGTAATATATATATATATATATATATATATATATATATATATATATATACATCCAATCCGATTTCTAAGTTAACATATATTTTATAACAAAAACTATAAGTGTAATGTTTGCTTTCTTTGATTAAATGCACCAAATGAGTAACCTTTCCATTGCTACAAGGTATGAAGTTTGAATACAATTTTTTTTCCAACTATAATGCATTTAAGCTTTAAGAAGAGAAGGAAATATAACCATTTACTAAGTGCAAATTTCTTTTCTTTTCACAACAAGAATGATAACCATTTCAACAAGGAAAATCAAGTATAAATTTCATACATTCTTCCAACACAAACACAACCATTTTACTAAATGAAAGCACAAGTAACTATGATACATTTCTAGATTTGAAAGGAATACATTCTCAATAAATTACAACTTTCAAAGTTCTTTCTTCAATCATTTCTAATACATAACTTGATAATAAGTTTACAAGAAACTCTTTTTAAAAGATAAGAGCATACAAGCCTTCCACGTAAGTGGAAACAACATGGCTAAATTTCACAAAAATAACTATCTCTTTCTTTGATCTTCTTTAACCCAAAACTTTCCAAAAGGATACTTGAGCTCCTTCTTTTCTTCATTAACCAAACACAACAACAACAGAAAGGGGATTAGGCAACGCTCTCCACCCAGCCTATAATCCAATGAGAAGGAGAAGCCATCCTCCTCATTGGCCATCAAGCCCCAATAATGAAGCAATAAAGGGTATCAAGCAAACATGAAAACATTTACAAGGCTTCCACAACCACCATTCACACAAAAATTTCAACCCAACTAGCACATTACAAAAATAACAACAAACATATAATTTTCCCAAGCACAAAGGCTCAAATTCAAGTTAAGGAGAGAAAAAACATCGGGAATCACTTATCCCTCCCTCAATTTCTCTTATGTCTCCCTCAACTCTTATCCCTCCCTAAATAAACATATCAAGATACTTAAGAGATCTTTATTATTATCACAAGGTGAGACACCCAACCCAAAACTCCCTCCAAATGCATAATATAAAATATTATCCCTCCCTCAATAAATCCCCATTTTCTTTCTCCTACATAACCTTAAGGTCATTCTATCCCCTAACCAAAACACACAACATTCATTCATTTACAACCATTTACACAACAAAATAGAAATAAAAATACATGGGCGAAGTCCCTACCTATCCAATCCACAAGCACAATCTCCAAGATTTTCCAAGTCCAAAAGAAGCATAAACCAATCTTCTAAGCTTCAAAAAAGCTCCCAAAATCAAGTTTCTCAAAAAATGCAAGAGTGAAAATAAAACATCTAACCCCAAAACCATCAAATAAACTTGTATAAATAGAAAAAGGGAAGAGGAGGGTGAGGTGGATCCATGTAGGATGCCACATCACTTCTCCTCAACTCCACATCACATGGTCAAACACAAAACCCAAAGCTCAATAAATTTGTGGGTGAGAATGTGACAAGTTCTCCTTACACACACAAACCAAAATCCATACTCCAAAGGACAAAATTAAAATCTCATGTAAGAAGGTGCAATAATTTCACCTTTTTAGCCTCTAAATCACATAATGAGGCCTAATTTTGACCCCTTACCCCATAGGTGTAGTTCGTAGATGAATTTAAGATGCGTGGGAAATGTTTAACTTGTCGCACAAGCCTCCAAAAATGGCCCTTAAGCCAAAATACGAGTTTGACATGCAAGGTTGAGTACACAACACTAAAACCAATAAAATCCTTTCAAATCCAAAATAAAATCAAGGACAATCTACTAAAATTAAATACCCCTTTGGTCACATCCCAAATTACAATAATTAATCAAGATTAATCAAACTAAATAGAGAACCATAACTAACACTAATAAAGTAGATCCCATTACAATAATAAACCACATACTCACAAATAATTAAAACCAAAAGGAAAACAACACATTTACCCAAGGTCACATTTGAGGCCACCCCCAATGGGGACCTCCTAGTAATTTATCAACAACATAACAACATACATAAAAATACAAGTTGCCACGGTGACCTATTGCAAATATGAAAAATTCTTTCATTGTTGGTCTCCTATCCCCTTTTGTTTATTGTGTTAGAATTTTCTGTAAAATCAAAATAATACCTCTACGACTGGTGGCCATATCAATAACATCGAAAAATAAAACGCACATACACATATAAATTCACATAATCAAATAACATAACTATATCATAACTAAAATCAAGCAATCTCACAAACTATTCAAAATTTCAAAATATTTTAATTCTATCATTTCATCAATCAACAATAAGATCACAAGACTAGCTAGATCATCTAACAAAATCTATGTAGCAAAATCCAATATGTCAGTACATATAGAAGGTAGTAACTCTAGATCATCATCAATACTGAAATGTCAATCCATGCATATAATCCACACTATGAGTCACCACATATCCATAATCAAAATATTTATAATGTTTGTTTCCGTACAAATGTGCAACAACTAAATTGGAGGTTCCAAGCATGACAACTATACCCATGTGCCAAATTTTTCATGTTTTATCATTCCTAGGCACCCCAAGTCAAATCCGTCAATCTAGTCACCCCTTATTTGATTTCAAATTGGTCCCCTAGGTGATTTAGGAAATTCTATTCATTCCCCTAGGTGATTTTAGGGAGTTCTGAAGAGATCCTATCTTCCGCGATTGGGAAGGGCTATCATTGGCCTTCCCAGGACTGGATCAAACCCCTTGAGTGGAATGAAAGGTCCAAATTCAACATGGAGGTGAATTTAAGACCTTAAAACATCATGGAAATTATTTTGGAAGGTTTAGGGAAGTTTTGAAAGACTTGGAGCAGTCTGAGTGAAAACAGGGTTCACAAGCCTAAGTAGTACACATGCCTAAAACAGCTATTGGGCTTCAGAAGAAGATTTCGGGAGCTCCAGATAGAGTTATAAGTAAAAAAATATTAATGGAAATATGATTCCAAAATTACATGATGGTGAAATTATATTTCTCACAACACTTTGGCACATTAGGTAACTAGGCGCTTTTATCGGCAGAGGTGGAGTACTAAATCAAAAATCTAGTTTTTCAGGGATCAAACGGAAGAATAAAGACATGATATCCACACCGTTGGATTCAAAAGGAAATTTCAGTTAGGATCATATAACATTTATCCAAAAAGTCCATCGGTAGCTCAAGTTATCACCGTCACAAGTTCGGGACTTAGCCAAATTTGGGAGGACACATGTCACCCCTGGTGCTTCAGAGAGCTACAAATCCCCTACCATTGGATCAAGCTCCATGTGTTGCCTCAAAGATTGCTGTGGAAATTGATTTCCCTCATTCCCATTTGAGGTGAGTGATATCAGACCTTAAAAAATGCACCCAACCCTCTAGGATAGAGTTTTGGTCACCCATGTGACCCGCTTCCAACCCCTCAGTGCTTTAAAGCTAATTTTTGAGCACTCATTCCATGTCGTTAGATCAATGACACATGTCGCTTCCAGGATTGTTGTGGAAATTGATGTCCCTCATGTACCTTTGAGGTGAGGGACGTCAAGGATATAAAAATGTGCCTAGCCCCTCCATGTGCATTTTTTGAAAATTTAAATTTGGCACTTAGTCGTTTCTTCCCCCTCATTTCTCCTTCACAACTTCATACCTTTCCATGGCTCCGTGCATAATTTTCGAGACACCCGATCCACCATTTTTCTCTGAACCAACTTCACCATGGCCACATAAACACTCAATTCATGAAAATATATAGATTTTAGGGGAAGGAATGATCAAAAGTGCTGAAAAAAAAAAAAGAAGGAAATGAAGGTTTCTTGCCAGATAACTGTGTAGTCACCCGATCAAGAAATTTTCATATCTCACAAGATACACTTCAGATCGAGGTTCCATCTACTACTGAGACTTCCACATTTTTTCAAATGATCACGATGCAACAAACGAGAGGTCAAAGGGTGCTCTAAATCATTTGCTCCAACAAAAATCTCACTTCATGAACTGGCTCACATTCATCAAATTTTCCATCATTCTCGAAATAGGAGTGAGCTAAAAACTTGTACACGATATCCAAATGAAAAACCTATCGCAATCGAGTTGTTTTCATCTCAAACAGAGACAAAAACTAGACCTGTAAATTTCAAGTTCCATTAATGGCTTCCATGGTAGCTCAGTGCTGAAGCCATTTGCTTAGGTCAAAATTTAAAAATTTATTTCCAATCATTCTAAATGGAAAAACTATGTAAAATTTGGAGGGTGTGATCATAACGACAAGATGAGTCTAAAAATTATGTTATGTTGCAAATCGAGCACTAGAAACACACTTTCTAAAAATAGTAAGTTTTCCTATAAAGACTTACTATGTTTGGAAATTCATTATCGAAAGAAGCTAAGACAAAGGCAATGGATATTGAAGATCATGAGGAATTCGAATGAGTATTTAGAGCAGAAAATAGTGAAAATGACCACTTACTAAAAATAGTAAGTCACCCCAAAGAAGCGGCTAAGGCAAGGGTAGGGTGTGGAGTATCAAATGAGGGAGTTCATCACATCATGATGGTTGAGAAGAGGCAAAAATAACCTCTCACTAAAAATAGTATATCATACGTAGGCTGGGAGTTACGATTATCAGTGGAACAATTCACTCAATTTGGCAAACATTCATGAGCTGATTTGAAGGATATTCATAGTGTGCAAGGGGTTTGAAGAATAATATTTTCATTGTATTTGGTATTTCCATCGATGAGGATCAACGAATTCATTAGGAACGATGTCTCCTCTTCTTCTTCTCTCTCTCTCTCTTTCTCTCTCCTCTTTCCCCCAACTTTCTCTCTCTTCTCAAATGTTCTAATTTTGCATTGGGGTTGCACTTTTTCATGTCTTAATGTTCATAATGTAATAAGTCACCTTTATGTTATAAAAAGGACTTAAAAGTTTCCTAGGAAGTTGAAAAGTTTTAAGTTGTGCGAGGACATATGAAAAGGCATTAGGGGGTAGATGAAGAGTCATATTCTACTCTATAAATTGTAAACGCCATTCCCATTTCAAAGGGTTGGTCATTAATCTTGTAAGCTCAAGAGTGTATTCTACCTTGAGAGAACAAAGGAGATAGCCAAATTCTTCCTTTCCCCCTTCTCAATTTCCTCCATTTCTCCACTATGTACAAATTTTGTTTGAGAAATTAATACAAGAAGAAGGAGTTTCTAGCTTTCTTTGACTAAGATATTTCTTGATACTTTGTGTTCATCAAATTTCATTTGGTCTTAATGATGCTTACAAAGTTGTTTCTTCTCATAAATGCATGTGATGATACTTCTGACTAGTGTGCGCGCGGGAATCGATTTCCTATTTGCGGCATTAGTTCTCTTGTCTTTTCTCACTCCCCTTTCTCGATCTTAAGACAAAGTTATCTCTTATAGGTATCTGCAAACTTTGTTGCGAGTCGGTCAGTGCCTCTGTTGTATTTCGATCTAAAGGCCACCATAGAAATCCACCTTTTCATGTGCATGCATATACGGTAGCTGCACCAGTTAAGTAGAGGGACTTAGATTCTCGGAGCGTTAGCAAGAAATCCACAAGTTTATCCACCCAAAAAAATTCTCTTGATAGTTTTGCACCCACCGTGGGCGGATTTTAGTTGCATCTCGCACTCCAATATACGACCGCAAGGTCTAAAAATAAAAAAAAATCAAATATTGAAAAAAATTAAAAATAGGCCAAATGGAAACTAAGAATAGGCCACATGGAAACTAAGAATAGGCCAAATGGGAACTAAAAATGGAGCTCAAATGGGGACTTATAATAACACAATCTGAATTGAAACTAAAAACACACTTCGAATTGAAACTAAAAACACAACTCGAATTGAAACTAAAAACATAAATTGAAATGAACTAAAAACAACGATCTAAACTGAAGCTAAATATAGTTTAATTTAAATACAACCCATTAATTATTGTAAAGTTAGAGGTTTTTGGCAATGCATGTTTGACACCTAACAAAATAATATATTTCATTTTTTCATTTGTCCAAATAAATTATTATACATCCACCACCTATTTCTTAAAGATAACATTCTTGATTCGTCTATTTGGTTTGATTCAAGTCATGGTTATACTAATGTGACTCTCTAATACTAATATATAGGCGATTGTAGATTTTCATTGTTAATGATTGTTATATGTTGTGATGTTTTGTCATTATTATTGTTTGCAAACAAAATAATACATCCATTCTTGATTTGGTTACTTAGTGTGCTTCGAATAGTGGGTTATACTTATTGTGACTCCTGATACCAATATATAGGGCCCATTTTTTCGAGGTCATATTTTTAGCTTTTTTATTGTTGATGATTATTACATGTTGTGATATTTTGTCATTATTATTGTTTAGAAATAAAATAAAACATCCATTCTTGATTTGTTTACTTAGTGTGCTTTGAATAGTGGGTTATATTTATTGTGACTCCTTGATGCCAATTATATATAGCCCATTTTTTCGGGTCATATTTTGTAGATTTTCATTGTTGATGATTGTTACATCTTTGTGATGTTTTGTCATTATTATTGTTTGGAAAATTTTATTTCATGATAATACTATTTCTAAAATTGTGTATTGATAATATTCTTGTGATAATTTATAAGATATTATGAGCACCCATCTACTTCATGTTTATTACACAATGCATGAATTATTAACGAGATAAAGAAATCATGGTATATATTTCCGTGTAGAAGCTGAAGTGTTGTTTATATCCAAAGGAGACCATATATAGTCACTCTAATACTATAATAAGCAAAATTTATAAAAATGATAAATAACTTAAATTTTTGTCAATCTATTACATGATATTTTATTGAAAAATACCGAAGTCATAATATTTATTTCACTCAAGAATGGGTCTCTATTTACCCATAAAATAAAATACTAGAAAATGAACTCCCCTACTAAGCATCACCACTCTCTCTCTCTACGTTTTGATTCCACTATAATTCTCACGTAGGGCTTTGAATTGGACCATATTTCAATTTAATTCGGTCACATTTCATTTCGTCATAGCTTTAAGATTGTTAGGACTCAGGAGCAACCCTCTCAGCCCGTCTCCAAACAGCAGCCACTTGGAAGCATCCCATCCATCACCCTTCACATTGCCAGGCGAAAAAAGCCATTTCATTTAGTTTTCAACTCGAATTATAAAGAGAGAAATAAGTAGATTGTCGATTGAGAGCAAATTACTACATACCTTTGTTTGTATGACAATGCAAGCCTGAAACACATTTCCCTCCATATTTGAATTGATTGAAACGACGTCTAATGGTTCTTTCCTTAATCGCACCAGTAGCTCCATTATTAGTAGACTTCTAGAGCATGAAACCACTGGATGTGTGTTCACATTTATTCTTATCTTTACTTGGCAAGGCATGTGTTTAGATTGCTCCAAAGTAATCTCCCGGCTTTCATAAACTACTGCGCTTGCACTATTTATAATATGCATTGAGTTCTCCAATGTTTGATTGCGCTCCTCCAGTTGAGCAATGCAAAGATTTAATTCGCTTAAATACTTTGCAGCGTTTGCCAGTACTGAATGCTTGTCTTTCTGTAAACATGTAAGGAATTAATAATTTAGAAGCAATGCTCTTTACACATTCTGTGTACTTTCTACTTTGAACGTCATATGCTTATTATATATTGAATAAGTTTGCTATATTTTGCGTCTATTATTCACTATTAATAGAAGTTAGTGAAAAGCAGACGCACAATTATAAGATCACTGTTCGAACCGAGTTTGAAAATCCAAGGCAAGATTAAAAATTCAGGCGGAGAGCATAAATTTCTACTCTGCAGGAAACAATATGGTAAATCCTTGTAATACCTTGGATTTTCCAGGTAGGAGGGAGTAAAGATGTGAGAAATGGTGTTTGAACTGTTGTCTCCTGTTCCTCTCGGCTATCATATGGCGAGTGGACTTTTCTTTCGGTTGTTGCAGATGATGATCACTAGTATTTCCTACAGCAGGAGCACCCTTTGAGCTTCTCCTCTCCTCCATTCTCCTCAGCAGCAGGAAACATCTCTTTAGCGAATTCTGTCCCATTTTGGAAGAACTGTCATTCTCATGAGCTCCATTTGGATGGGTTGTTATATATGTACTGAAAGCACTTTCATGGATGGACAGTGACTGCTGTTTATCTAACTGAAACAATCCTTCCGAGGCAGTCTTATTATTACGAGGATAAGGCTGAGGAAGCTCAAAATGAAACTCCTGATCCGCCATACCCATTTCAAAACCATTGCCACTACTGTAACCATTTTCTCCAATCCAATAATCATTATTCTCCATTGCATCCAATTTCTGACCGAGCTGAGGAAGGTGTGGAATTGACGCGCAGAAAGACTATATTTATAATAGGTCATGGAAAGGTGAGAGTCAAGCACAATGAACCGTTCATTGTAAGACCAAGACATGAGTAATTTATATTCTAATGGATCATGTGACCAGGTCCTCGCGAATCTTTCCGCACTCTGCAAGATGAGCTCAGCGTATAATTTCTCTAGTGAGTAAGTGAATTTAATTTCGTGTACCTTTGTGGAGGAAAGAGGCGCGTTAATAACAGTAACTGCATTGATATTTGACCGAGTAGTCCGGGAGGAAAACCCTCTCTTGCTAGTCATTTTGAAGGTAGACAGGGTCCACTTCACCTCTGCAATTTCCCTTTGACATTTGGTCTTTGTTTGAGGATTTCAGAAAGAATGGTTTGTTTTGGTTTGGGGTTTTAATATAATTCAGAGGGGTTTGGAATATTTAGTGATTCATGTGAGTGTCACTTGTCAACCTCAAAAACACACCTTAACAAGGTTTGAATAATTTAAATTTTTGGTACATTTCTTATAGTTTAAGGTTAGCAAAATTTCTAACTATTTTAGTGTGGCGATTAACACGATGAAAGGTATAAAGATGAGTTCATATAGAAACAACCAGTTCTAATTAAATAAGGATGCATGGCTTGAAAATAAATTTTGTTTTGTTAGAAGCACTTTGATTTGAATTTAGATTGATTCTTGATATTTCTTTATTTTAATATTTACAATTCAAAGTTTAACAAGAAGGTTTTTCAAGCATTTCTTAATTAGATCAAGGTAAACCTTTCGCTATTGATTTTTTTGTTGGAGTAGAGTGTAGACCCTACCAAGTTTGTGAGGGTTAGATAAGGTCATCTGTTTTCATTGGTTGTATGCGATTAGTTACCGACAAATTAAAAAATCCCTCCAAATAAAAACAAAAATTTGTATTTTTTTATATTGAAACACACTTTTATATTGATATAATCAAGAAAAGTACATTGGGTTTCACATCAAAAAGTGGGTGGAGAAGCCACACCCCAGAATACAACACACCAAGCACACACATGCCATGGAAAACAAAAACCAAACGATCAAACAACAAGTCGAAGTGACAACTAAGAAGCAACAACAAACATGGCGGATGGAGGAGGAGGAGGAGGAGAAGGTGGCTTATGTAGAGCATCACCCCAACCCATTGCAGGGGGTCGGGGTAAGTAGGAGAATGATCCCACCCATCACCCTACTCGACGGTTGGAGCATCTTGTCGATTTAGTATACTTCATGCTTAACATAGATCTAGATAACCATTTTATTGCGCTAGGAGTAGTACAACACTTAGTTTAGGAAAAGGAAGGCTGACCTTCTCCGAGGTTCACCTCGAGCCCAAGTCCCACAACTTGAGAGGTGATCCCATGTGTCCCAATCACACCGAACATCATGTTCACATTCTGGCCATTCGAAGGGTGCAGTGATTTGGCGACAACAGTTTTTGGCATGCCCGGTGGGACAGAGTTGGTACTTCTCTTCTCACTTGCATGAATCAAAGTACCTAGCGACTCTATCTCTCTGGATTTCAAGTTTCAGTGTATTCACTTATGCGAAGAATTCAGACAAGATCTTCTTCAAAGAAAGGAAATCATCAGCATATCAAACTTTCCTTGTCTCCTTCAAGGAGAAGGAAAAGAGGCATCTCAACATCACCCATTGCAGCATTACTTCATTTCATTAAGTTGTTGTGCTCTTAGTGAAATTTCAGCCTTACGAGGCATACCCAAGCACAACTAGTGACTCCATTGGTCAAGTGACACACTCTCTCGTGCTTTCTGATTTTTGGTTTTACCCATTTCCATCTAGTTTTCTTCGGCGTCTTTCCATTCATGAAGTAGTGCCACCATGACTTCATTTCCACAGTGGGATTCCCACTTGCAGCAGTGGTAGTTCTTTCCATCTTTAGGTATTACAATCCACCTCCAGACCAATTTCATGGCAAATATTAGTTTCAGCATGCATGCCCACATGAGCAAGATGCAAATCATTTTGGTCACCCACTAGACTGGGGGATACTGAAGAACAATGGCATGCAGATTTCTGAAATCTATCCTACACCTAAAGAAGACCACTTGCAAAAGAAGGTTTGAGATTTGGAGCATAACATGGTGTAAATAAGGATCAATGACATGAAAAAGGCATCCCAGATTGGCTTCAACATTCCATACCCCTAGAATGACCCTATACCATGTGAGCTTAATCCTCAATAAAAGCTTCAATTCATAATCAATAAAATGACTCAAGTTGGAGAATGGATCAAGAAGAGATACATTCACGAATATAATGTTAGTCAATCCTATCAATGGGAGGTCCCTACATTACCATCTTACAACCCTCTTTCCATGTCTCCATCCATGCAGTTTCAACTTGAAGCACATGATCCTAACCTTCCAATTACTACCCCTGTGGTGGAATTCACTACTTCATCTTCTATTCCTCCATTCCATCATGAATCTTCCATGCCTCATTCTTCTAAAGTTCCTTCTTTTCTACAAAGGCCACCAAGACAAGAAGTTGAATCTCTTCCACTTCCTCAAATGGTAAGTAAATCAGTTGAATCCCCATTCATCCCTCATCTTGTAGTTCCAAACCCATTTTGGGAGGAGCATCGTTGAGAAATGAGAAAAAGGGAGAAGTATATGGTTGAGGAGAATAAAAAAGGAGAGCATGCAGAGAATCTAAAGAAATGGGCTGTAAAACTTAACATCAAGAAAACTTCATTCCTGACTAAACCTTCTGCAGAAGTTGAGGCTCAAGAACAAGTGGAACAAACTAGTTTTGTACTAGAAACAAATCCAGAGCTGAATGAGGAAGACCAACAATCTACCTATTTAGAATGTAGTATTCATATTGGCTCCATATCTTCATAGGAGGTTGAATCACCAAAAGTGGAAAAACTAGTTGTAGAAAAGAAAGATCCAACCCCAAATCTTCCAAAGGGAGAGCATGTTAAAGTCAAAGAAGAAAAAATCTCAAGTGTTCAAGGTATTTCAAGTGATTGCAATGATCCTAATTGACATGCATGTCTAGAACTTGCAGCATTTCTCGGAGGGTTGTATCGCTTTCCAAGGTCACCATTAGATTTTACAATCAACCATAAGGAGTTTCATGAGACTGAGGTGAATTCAATGGTCATTAATGCAGATGATACCATGCAGAGGTTTTCAAATCCTTCCCTTTCTTCATTCTTACAAAACTCTGATCTCCTAGATGAATTTGATCTTTCTAATTTCATGTTTGAGGATGAGGACAATTCGACACAAACAAAATTCCAATCTATAAAATCCTATGGGGATGAGTTAAATCATTGCCACAAATGGAGAATGGAAAAACAAGATATTTGTCAAATGTGGAGGAATTGAATCTTCCATGCAACTTGATGAATAAAGGAAAAGAGGAGCACACGAGAAAGACTAAGTCATATTCAGAATTTGATGGAGATGATGTCATCAAGAATTTCTTTCTCTCAATTGGGGAATCTAACGTAGTTGATGAACCAATGATGAAGGAAGGTTTTATGTTGAATGAGGAGATTAATAGTGAAGGTCAATCAAAGGAGGAGGAATTTTTAGATGAGCAACACATTTTAAACATTTATAGTGGTTCAACATTGGAAACTACAAACAATCCAAAGGAGTTGCATGTTGTGGAAGAACTCCTTGTTGCCAAGGAGGAAAATGGGTACGAAGAGGACATCACTTCAACACCATTTATCTAGGAATGTCTACAGGACTTCATTATCAAAGTTGAATCTTGGGGTAGCGGGAAAATTCAAAGGATACGACCATGTCCCATCAGGTACCTAGCTTCATTAAAGCTAGAAGAGAAGCCAAGGTAAGTGCACAAATTTGGGCGGCCAATAAATGGACAAGAATCCGAAAAAAGCAAAATGTGCTCGTGTTTTATTTTTTTGGCTTAGGAATCATCAACCTATAACTTCAAACGGGGTACACGTTTAAAACAAGTCAAAACGTGTTATATCGTATACATGTTTCAAACAATTCAAAATGTGTTATAATGCTTAAGCATTTCAAACAAGTCAAAACACATACGTGTTATGTGTAGTACGGACCATGCATATGTGTTTTGGTGTTTTATATATAACGTGTATGTGTTTTAAACAAGTAAAAATGCGTTATAACTTGTACGTGTATCAAAAAAGTCAAAATACGTACGCGTTATGTGTAGTATGGACCATGCATATGTGTTTTGGTGCTTTATACTTACAAAAATAAGATTTCTTTTATTATTTCTTATACTTTTATTATTTCTTTTATTATTTCTTATACTTTAAATTTATTTTAGTAAATATAAGAAATTAGGGTCACTCTGTACCTTATGGAAGTGGTCTCGTAGCTCCAATAGTTATAATCTAGAAGATAGTTTTTCAAAATCTAATATGGTCAGTACTTACTCATTTTTCAAGATTTCAGAGAAATGACCTAAAAATTTTAGGCCATATATATTATAGTCAGTCTTTGTTTTGGAAAAGCATATAGTTATTTTTTAGGTTTTTTGACCTTCTAAAATGGATTTTGGCCCTACTACTGCTTGAATTGGTACTAATTTTTAAATTTGGTCCATAATTCACTTTAGTGACCATGAATTAACTCTATGATGTTTGTCTACTTCTTACTAAAAAGAGATCCTCACTTTGGAGATAGAGGATTTCTCCCTAAATGGGATTCTTGTCCTACGACAAAATGAGGTGATTGTAATGTGTCTCCTCCTTAAGGTGTGATAACACTACTAGGTGTTGAATGACTTGTTATGAATAGTACCAAGTGAATTGCATCAAGTGAACTCGATGATTGCTCATTCTTAGATAAGGCTTATTAGTACAAAGATAAGGTTGAGGAAGCTCTAAAAATGAAACTCCTAATCTGCCATACCCATTTCAAAACCATTGCCACTCTCAGTAACCATTTTCTTCAATCCAATAATCATTATTCTCCATTGCATCCAATTTCTCACCAAGCCGAGGAAGGTGTGGAATTGACGCTTGAGAAAGACTATATTTATAATAGGTCATGGAAAGGTGAGATTCAAGCACAATGAACCGTTCATTGTAAGACTAAGACATGAGTAATTTATATTCTAATGGATCATGTGACCAGGTCCTCACGAATCTTTCCGCACTCGCAAGATGAGCTCAGCGTATAATTTCTCTAGTGAGTAAGTGAATTTAATTTCATGTACCTTTGTGGAGGAAAGAGGCGCATTAATAACAGTAATTGCATTAATATTTGACCGAGTAGTCCGGGAGGAAAACCCTCTCTTGCTAGTCATTTTGAAGGTAGACAAGGTCCACTTCACCTCTACAATTTCCTTTGACATTTGGTCTTTGTTTGAGGATTTCAAAGAATGGTTTGTTTTGGTTTGGGGTTTTAATATAATTCGAGGGGTTTAGAATATTTAGTGATTCTCGTGAGTGTCACTTGTCAACCTCTCAAACAACTTAACAAGGTTTGAATAATTTAAATTTTTGATACATTTCTTCTAGTTTAAGGTTAGCAAAATTTCTAAGTAATTTAGAGTGGTGATTAACACGATGAAATGTATAATGATGAGTTCATATAAAACAACCAATTCTAATTAAATAAGGATGCATGGCTTGAAAATAAATTTTGTTTTGTTAGAAGCACTTTGATTTGAATTTAGATTGATTCTTTATATTTCTTTATTTTAATATTTACAATTCAAAGTTTAACAAGAAGGTTTTTCAAGCATTTCTTAACTAGATCAAGGTAAACCTTTCACTCGTTGATTTTTTTATTGGAGTAGAGTGTAGACCCTACCAAGTTTGTGAAGGTTAGATAAGGTCATCTGTTTTCATTGGTTGTATGAGATTAGTTACCAACAAATAAAAAAATTGTATTTTATTTTTATATTGAAACAGACCTTTATATTGATATAATCAAGAAAAGTAAATTGGGTTTCACATCAAAAAGTGGGTGGAGAAGCCACACCCCATAACAAAACACCCATCACCCTATATCCATCCATCACCCTGCTCGAGGGTTGGAGCATCTGTCATATTTAGTATACTTCATGCTTAGCATAGGTCTAGATAACCATTTTATTGCGCTAGGAGTTGTACAACACTTAGTTTAGGAAAATGAAGACGACCTTCTCCATACGTTCACCTTGAGCCCAAGTCCCACAACTTCAGAGGTGATCCCATGTGTCCCAATCACACTAATGTCATGTTCACATTCTAGCCATTCGGAGGGTGTAGTGATTTGGCAACAACAATTTTTGGCACGCCTGGTGGGACAGAGTTGGTACTTCTCCTCTCACTTGCACGAATCAAAGTACCTGGAGACTCTATCTCTCTGGATTTTAAGTTTCAATGTATTCACTTATGTGAAGAATTCAGACAAGAGGTTCTTTAAAGAAAGGAAATCATCAGCATATCGAACTTTCCTTGTCTCCTTCAAGGAAATGGAAAGGAGGCATCTCAACATCACCCGTTTGCGGCATTACTTTATTTCAGTAAGTTGTGCTCTTAGTGAAATTTCAGCCTTACGAGGCATACCCAAGCACAACTGGCGACTCCATTGGTCAAGTGACCCATTCTCTGTGTTGCATATTTTTTGTTTTACCCATTTCCATCTAGTTTTCTTCGGCATCTTTCCATTCATGAGGCGGTGCCATCATGACTTCATTTCCAAAGTGGGATTCCCACTTGCACTAGCTAGCAGTTCTTTCCATCTTTAGGGTATTACAATCCACCTCTAGACCAATTTCATGAAAAATATCAGTTTTAGCATGCATGCCCACATGAGCAAGATGCAAATCATTTTGGTCACCACCAGATTGGGGGATACTGAAGAACAATGGCATGTAGATTCTAAAATCTATCCTACACCTAAATAAGACCACTTGCAAAAGAAGGTTCGAGAGTTGGAGCATAGCATGGTGTGAATAAATCAATGACATGACAAATGCATCCCAGATTGGCTTCAACATTCCATACCCCTGGACTGGCCCTATACCATGTGAGCTTAATCCTCAATAAAAGCTTCAATTCATAATCAATATAATTACTCAAGTTGGAGAATGGATCAAGAAGAGAGACATTCACGAATATAATGTTATTCATTTATGTCGGTGGGAGGTCCCTACATTACCACCTTACAACCCTCTTTCCATGTCTCCATCCATGCAGTTTCAACTTGAAGCACATGATCCTAACCTTCTAGTTACTACCCCTGTGGTGGAATTCACTACTTCATCTTCTATTCCTCCATTCCATCATGAATCTTCCATGCCTCATTCTTCTAAAGTTCCTTCTTTTCTATAAAGGCCACCAAGACAAGAAGTTGAATCTCTTCCACTTCCTCAAATGGTGAGTAAATCAATTGAATCCCAATTCGTCCCTCGTCTGGTAGTCCCAAACCCATTTTGGGAGGAGCATCATCAAGAAATGAGCAAAAGGGAGGAGTATATGGTTGAGGAGAGTAAAAAGGAGAGCATGCACAAAATATGAAGAAATGGGTTGTAAAACTTAACATCAAGCAAACTTCATTCATGAGTAAACCTTCTATAGAAGATGAGGCTCAAGAACAAGTGGAACAAACTAGTTTTGTACTAGAAACAGATCCAGAGCTGAATGAGGAAGACCATCAATCTACCTATTTAGAATGTGGTATTCATATTGGCTCCAGATCTTCATAAGAGGTTGAATCACCAAAAGTTGAAAAATTAGTTGTAGAAAAGAAAGATCCAACCCCAAATCTTCCAGGAGAGAGCATGTAAAATTCAAAGAAGAAAAAATCTCAAGTGTTCAAGGTAGTTCGATTAAGTGCAATGATCTTAATTGCCATGCACGCCTAGAACTTGCAGCATTTTTGGAGGGTTGTATCGCTTTCCAAGGTCACCATTAGATGTTGCAATCAGCCACAAGGAGTTTCATGAGACGAGGTGGATTCAATGGTCATTAATGCGAGATGAGACCATGTAGAGGTTTTCAAATCCTTACCTTTCTTCATTCTTACAAAACTCGATCTCCTAGATGAATTTGATCTTTCTAATTTCATGTTTGAGGATGAGGACAATCAGAAAAACAAAATTCCAATCCGGAAAATCCCATGGTGGATGAAGTTAAATCTTTGCCACAGCCAGAGAATGGAAAAACAAGCTATTTGTCAGATGTGGAGGAATTGAATCTTCCATGCGTCTCGATGAATGAAGGAAAAGAGGAGCACATGGGAAATACTAAGTCAGATTCAGAATTTGACGGAGATGATTTCATTGAGAATTTCTTACTCTTAATTGGGGAATCTAACGTAGTTGATGAACCAGTGATGAAGGAAGGTTTTATGTTGAATGAGGAGATTGATAGTGAAGTTCAATCAAAGGAGGAGGAATTTTTAGATGAGCAACATGTTTTAAATATTTATAGTGGTTCAACATTGGAGACTACAAACAATCCAAAGGAGTTGCATGTTGTGGAAGAACTCCTTGTTGCCAAGGAGGAAAATAGGTACGAAGAGGACATCACTTCAACACCATTTATCCAGGAATGTCTATAGGACTTCATTATCAAAGTTGAATCTTGGGGTAACAGGAAAATTCAAAGGATGTGACCATGTCCCATTAGGTACCTGGATTCATTAAAGCCAGAGGAGAAGCTCAGGTAAGTGCACGAAGTTGGGGGGCTAAAAAGCGGACAAGAATCTGATAAAAGAAAAAACATGCTCGCGTTTTTTTTTTTGGCTCGAGAATCACGGAAGCTATAATGCGTATGCGTACACATTTCAAACAAGTCAAAATGTGTTATAACACGTACACATTTCAAACAATTCAAAATGCGTTATAATGTGTACGTGTTTCAAATAAGTCAAAACACATACTGCGTTATGTGTAGTATGGACCATGCATATGTGTTTTGGTGCTTTATATATAACATGTATGCATTTCAAACAAGTCAAAACACATTATAATGCGTACGCGCGTATCAAACAAGTCAAAATGCGTACGCGCTTATGTGTAGTATGACCATGCATATGTGTTTTGGTGCTTTATACTTACAAAAATAAGATTTCTTTTGTTATTTCTTATATTTTCATTATTTCTTATACTTTAAATTTATTTTAGTAAATATAAAAAATTAGGGTCACTATATACCTTATGGAAGTGGTCTCGTAGCTCCAACAGTTATAATCTAGAAGATAGTTTTTCAAAATCTAATCTGGTCAATACTTACTCATTTTCAAGATTTCAGCAAATGACCTAAAACTTTCAGGGCATATATATTGTAGTCGACTTTGTTTTGGGAAAGCATATAGTCATTTTTAGGTTTTTTGACCTTCTAAAATGGATTTTGGCCCTACCACTACTTGAATTGGTACTAATTTTTAAATTTGGTCCATAATTCACTTTAGTGACCATGAATTAACTCTATGATGTTTGTCTACTTCTTACTAAAAAGATATCCTCACTTTGTAGATAGAGGATTGTTCCCTGAATGGGATTCCTATCCTATGGAAAAAATGAGGTGATTGTAATGTGCCTCCTCCTTAAGGTGTGATAACACTACTAGGTGTTGAATGAGTTGTTACGAATAGTACCAAGTGAATTGCATCAAGTGAACTCAGATGATTGCTCATTCTTAGAAACATGGTGCTCCATATAAAGATCATCCCCTCACCTTTCCTAGCTATAAAATCATCCTTTCATGGAATCAAATTTATTATTATCATACATGATTTTGCTCATATGTCTCTTATGGAGACAAACAATGCCTTAATACTTCATAAATAATGGTCCTTGATAGCTCGGTGACATGACTAGCTCATTTTAGTTTGTTTTAAAGGGTGTTCAATTAACTACAAAATGGCCAAAAATTCCTTTTTAGGCCTTCAAAGGAAGTAGTATCTCATAAAAACTAAATGAGTCGATCTATCACCTAAAACGCTATTCCTTACACACTGAAACATGTTGAATGATCTTTTTAGGACTTTCCTTTGGGTGAGGGTTTATGATTTAGGGTTTAGGGCTCGGGGTTTATGGTTTAGGGCTAAGGGTTTAGGACTCAAGGTTTAGAGTTTAGGGTTTAAGGTTTAATGTTTAAGGATCATAGTTTAGATTTTAGGGTTTAGGGCTCAGGGCTTAGGGTTCATGGTTTATGGTTTATGGTTTAGGGTTTTGAGTTTAGGGTTTATGATTCAGGGGTTAAGGGTTGAGGTTTTAGGGTTTAGGGTTTTTTCTTAGGGCTTATGGCTTAGGGCCTAGGGTTCATGGCTTAGGGATTAGTGTTTAGGGCTCAAGATTTAGGGTTTAGGGGTCAGGGTTTAAGGTTTAGGGTTTAGGATTTAGGGCTTAGATTTTAGGGTTTAGGGATTAGGGTTTATGGTATAGGTTTTAGGGTTTAGGGCTCAGGGTTTAAGGTTTAGGGTAGAGGATTTAGGGTTTAGGGTTTAGGAGTTAGGGTTTAAGGTTTAGGGTTTACGGTTCAGAGTTTAGGAGTTAGGGTTTAAGGTTTAAAGGTCGTGGGTTCGGGGTTTAGGGTGTTTAGGGTTTAGGGTTTAGGGATCGGGGCTGAGGGTTCATGGTTTAGTTTTTAGGGTTTAGGGTTTAGGGTTTATGTTTAAGGGTTCAAGGTTTAGGGTTTTGGCTTAGGGCTTATGGCTTAGGGCCTAGGGTTCAAGGCTTAGGGTTTAGGGTTTAGGATTTAGGGGTTAGAGTTTAGGGTTTAGGGCTAAGCGTTTATGGTATAGGGTTTAGGGTTTAGGGATCAGGGTTTAAGGTTTAGGGTAGAGGATTTAGGGTTTACGGTTTAGGGTTTAGGAGTTAGGGTTTAAGGTTTAAATGTCAGGGTTCAGGGTTTAGGGCTAAGGGTTCGGGGTTTAGGGTTTAATGCTCGAGGTTTATGGTTTAGGTTTTATGGTTAATGGTTTAGGTCGCAGAGTTCATGGTTTAGGGTTTAGTGTTTAGGGCTTAGGGTTTAGGGCTTAGGGTTTAGGGTTTAGTGCTTGGGGTTTAGAGTTTAGGGTTTAGGGGTCAGGGTTTAGTGTTTATGATTTAGTTTTTAGGGTTTAGATTTTAGGGTTTAGGGACCTTTAGGATTTAACATTTAGGCCTTAAGGTTTAGGGTTTACAGTTTAGGGCTTAGGGCTCGGGGTTTAAGGTTTAGGGGTTGTGGTGCATGGTGTATAGTTTAAGGTTTATGACTCAGGGTTCAAGGTTCATAGTTATGGGATTAAGGTTTAGGGGTTAGTTACGAGTTTAAGGTTTAGGGGTTAGAGATCAAGGCTCTAAATTTATGGTTTCGAGCTCAGGGTTTAAGGTTTAGGGTTTAGGGCCCAAAGATTAAGGCGTAGGGTTCAAGGCTTAAGGTTTAGGGTTTAGGGTTTAGGGATTAGGGTTTAGGTTTCATGGTTTATGGCTTAAGGTTCGGGGTTTTGAGGTACTAGTTTAAGGTTTGGGGGTTAGAGCTTGGGGCGCTGGATTTAGTATTTAGGGTTAAGGGCTTAGGGCTCGGGATTTAGGGTCAAGGGTTTAGGGTTATGGGTTTAGGGTTTAGGTTTTAGGATTTAGGTTTTAGGGTTTAGTATTTAGTGTTTAGGGTTTAGGATTTATTATTTTGGTTTTAGGGTTTAGGTTTATAGTTTAGGTTTAGGTCTTATGGTTGAGGGTTAATGGTTTAGGTCATAGAGTTCAGGGTTCATCGAATTTGTAGGCGAAACATTCAAAGAGAGTAATAGAAATTTGATGTTTTTCATCTATTGATAATTTTAGGGAGGGAAATGTCATATTCTTGATTGTCCAATCCTTCCAAAGACACCAGTAGTCCTCAACCCTTATATGTACAAGGAGACACTGTTACTTGGCTTCCATTTATAATGATAGAGATATTTGAAAATTCGTGTTATGACCTCTAACTCTATATGAATTTCAAGTTTCTTGGAAATCGCATCACACCCTTCACTAGGATTGATGACTACCCCTATCTTTTTGTTTAGGGGATTTTGAAAATATCCATGGGTTTATCATATAAGAAATTATCAATGAATGTAAGGTCACTAAGTCGTAGGCCAGGTAACTCCCATTTAGAACTAAACAAGAAATATTTACTAGGCGATTGATAACCCCTTAGTGTTCTTAGCCATTCCCTTGTTTCTATGCTTATTTTGAACACTTTAGGAACTTTTGTCAAATTTACTATCCATTCTAGTAGAACACTTGAACTTGATATTTCTCTGTAGGAGAGGATACTACAGGAAATTCAATTATGATCCTACACCTCTACATTGATATATTCTCAATGTTTCTTTTGTTTCCTTTAAGATTATTTTTTTGTTGTGATGGTTATTTTTTCCAGCTTCCAATGGGTCATCCTAGCTTGCATAATACCATACATGGAAATATGAGAATTGTGAAAAAAATTAGAGTTTGAATAAATTTACATTCAAGAGCACAAGTATATGTGGGGAGAAAAAAGTTTGGAAGAGATGTGTAATATATGCATTACAAGGCACAAGGTAGATGTCATATCCATTTAGTTACTTGTCTCACCTCTCATAAACAAAGTAGTTCTATAAGTAGACTCAATGATGGTTCTAGGCACGAGACTAGGAAATATTGATGAAATATGGTTTAGGGTTTAGGTTTTAGGGTTTAGGGCTCATGGTTTAGGGTTTAAGGTTTAAGGTTTACGGTTCAGGGTTCAGGGTTCAAGGTTTAGGGTTATGGTTTAGGATTTAGGTTTTAGGTTTAGGGATTAGGGTTTAGTGTTTATGGTTAGGGTTTACAAAACGAGATTAAGGATTTGGGGTTTAAGGTTTAGGGTTAAGGATTTAGTGTTTAGGGATAAGGGTTTATGGTTTACTGGTTCGATTTTAGGGTTTATGGTTCGGGTTCGGTGGTTCGTGGTTTAGGATTTAATATTTAGGGATTAAGGTTTAGGGTTTATGGTTTAGGGCTCGGGGTTTAGGGTTTAGGGTTTAGGGTTTAGGGCTTAGGGCTTAGGGTATATTGTCTAGGGTTTAGGGTTTAGATTTTGGGGCTCAGGGATAAGGGTGTAGGTTTCGAGGCTTAGGGTTTAGGGTTTAGGATTCAGTGTTTAAGGTTTAGGGCTCGAGTTTAGGGTTTAGGATTTAGTTTTTATAGTTCAGGGTTTAGGTTTTAGGATTTAGGGTCATGGTTCATGGTTTAGAGTTTAGGGTTTGGGTTTTAGGGATCATGACTTAAGGTTTAGAGCTTAAGGCTCAAGGTTTAGGGATCATGGGTAAGGGCTGAATGTTTAAGGTTTAGGGTTTAGGGTTTAGGTTATAGGGTCTAGGGATCATGGTTAAAGGTTTAGGGTTTAGGGTTTCGATTGTAGAAGTTAAATGCTAAAATATTTAGGTTGAATGCTGAAATATTGAAAAATTACCTATGTCTTCGACCAAATTATAATTTAAAAAACTATCTCCTAAACTATGACTCATGGAGGTGTGAGACTAATTCTATAAGGTGTAGAGTGACCCTAATTTCTTATATTTACATAAATAAATTTAAAGTATAAGTTCATTTATTGTTATTTATATTTTATTATTTCTTATACTTAAACATTTATTTATGTGAATAGAAGCATGTCAAAAGCATACATAATGTTTATACTACATACGTAACGCGTACGCATTATAACACGTACACATTTTGTGTTTTCTCTTTTCCCAAGCCATGCCTCAAGGCTTGGGATTTGGTTTGGATTGCCTAGCTTGAAGCATGGACCTACACAAACACAACAAACGTGTTTTTACAAGAAAATGTAAAAATGTCACTTCCTCTATGATAAATCAAAATAAAACAATCGATCCATTTTAAACAAATTATGCCACAACTTAGAGCAGAGCCTCTTCTTTCTAAAAATATATTTTTTCAAATTTTCTTACTAATATAAGGTTTCCATATTATTTATTTTCTAACTATGCCTTTTTATAGCTATTTTTCAAGTGTAAATATGTTTATCTTTCATGGTGTATCTTTTTTGGGTGATCGAAATTTTTAAAAAAGTATACTAGCCCAAACTAGGTATAATTCTAATCATATTCAAAAAAAAATATAATTTTCGATATTTTTGAGGTAGTTATCTGGGGGCATGGTCGAGCTCCATTATTTTTCAAAACATAAACTTTCTATACTAGAAAAATCATAAATAAAAAAATATTTTCCAAAAATATCTAAAACAAATGCAGCCCAAACTAGATGCTCCTAGCTATCTTTCTACCATAGGGTTTTCAAAAATACTAAATGGTGCTCAAAAAATGGTGGGGGCACGAAAGTCACTCTATTATGTTTTAAAAAAAAGGAGCATCTCGTTGGTATTTTAATTGTTTAACCCACTTAAACTTATCCGTTTTCAACAAAATTTAATAGTTTAGAAACTAGACTCAAAATTGTACGATTCATATTTCTACAACATCTTCCAATTTTGAGTGTAATTATTTCAAAAACTTGTACAAGTTGATTTTTTTCAAAAAATGTGTCCACTTAAGACCCCCTTTTAACCACCCAACTTGGTGCACTTACCCGCCACAATCAGTCACATTTATTTCACAATGTGAGGATGAGTCTCACAATTACAAAGATCGCTACAATGCCTCTACAAGACAAGTGTAGAGCAACTAAAAGAGGATTTATTTCTCTTTCCAGCTTAATACCTCAAAGGGGCAAGTGGAGAATTGGGCTTGTTTCATTTTTTCACTCTCATTCTCAGCCATGTCCATTGTCAAATCATCTAGCATGGAAATCCATTGTGAGGAAAGGGAGTTATTTCGCATTACCGATTCCATGGTGTTTGTTTGACTCACCTATGCCACTAGTTAGCATAGAGTAGACATAGGTTTGTTTTCAATGAATAAGTGCATTGCACACCCTGCATGTTTCAATTGAGGCATGTATGGTTTTCATTGTTTCGGTGTGTGTTGTGTTTTTTTAGTTGTTTTGCACATGTGTGGAGGATAAAATTTCAAAGTTTCAAAGAAAGTTGCAAGATATCCCCAATTCCATGGCTACTTCATTCAAAGTTCACAAGATGCTCTAGATGCTAAGTGTTCATTAGATTCAATATACTTCATGCTTAGCATTCCAGGGAGGTTCAAGATCAGCAATGTTCAAGGGGATTCTAGGATCCATCACAAGATCATATCATTTCCGGGATGCTAACAACAACTCTATGCCCAATGGATGACTTAATGCTACTAGAATCATGCTTAGTAGGAAATCATCCTCGAGAGGTCACCAAAAATGTTATCTAATTTTGCACACATGAAAAAATTGGATAATGGGGTCCTACTTCAACAAATCATGACATTTGTCTCAGGGGCCTATTTCTAGTCATCACAGAGATGAAATGATTAAAATAGTTAATTAATTGATAAGTGAGATCTCCTAGATTTAAAAAGATCAACTTAGAGCCCAAATCGGCTCAACTCGCCAACTCCTGATAGGGTGCTTGGTGTGTAGCTCGATGGTGGGAAGATAACAAGGCAATGTTGATTCTTTCATCAACTTGGATGGGTCAGGGTAGTCAGATCGGAAGGGACTCGCTAAGGCATTTTAGAATCCATGAGTCATCCCAGTTGATAACCAAGTCAAACTCGATAGTGAAGATGTTGTTACCAAAGTTCATAATGCTATTAATCTTAATAGAGTTAATTCGAGGTGCCATGATATGGAGTGAATGATGAGTTGTTTTGATGGATTGTTTGAGCTTGAGGGAAGGAATTTGGTGCATGGCTCACATTGAGTTCGTCAATATATGCATGGTACTTGTTTGGTAGAATTTATTGGAGCTCACTGAGTCAAAATTTGGTGCAACAAATGGAATTGAGTGGTAAGGATTTTGGGAAACATGGGAGAAACTCAAAGAAATCCCGAGTTGGGATTGTTTTGGTCTTTTTCCATCCAAGTGGCAAAAATGGTGTTTCAATTCCGTGCACCATCATCACCATAGGGATCTCGGGAGATCGGTGACCAAACGGCCAAGTGGAATTTTGACAATGGCAGGCCAATCAATTTATTCCATGCATGGGGAATCTGGCTATGCGTGGCCAAGTAGGGAAAAGGCATGCCATAATTCCAACCACAATGACCCAATGGTGTAGAAATATTAGGCCAAAACCATGGCTTATCTCCGAGTTAGTTAGAATGGCATGTTATTCTCCCCAAAAAGTCACTGATAAAGTCAAATTTTAAAATGTTATTCTCCCTGAAAAGTCACCGTCTGAGTCAAATTTTAAAAGTCACTGTCTAAAAAGTCACCAATGAATCCAATGAAAATCTCACCAAATCAAGGTAAAGATATGAGATCATTCAATGCGCTTGAGAGATAGAGCTTGGAAAAGTCATGGGAGAGCTTAGAGACTAGTTGTAGCGAGATGATGCCGAGATCGAAACGCGAGCTGAGCTCTTGGAATCGAGTCATGTTGCAAGATTGTTGATAGAGGAAATAACTCAACTCGATGGAATGAGTTGAATCCAAGATAAAATTGAGAGCTTGATCTATGATACCGCTTCGTGAATGCATGCATCGCATCAAGATGAGCTCAATGCATCTATAACAATGGCACCAAGGTGATTGTTCGTGGTGAGCCATGTATAATTTCTCACATTGTTGGATGAGATCGACCCATCATTATAAATAAGCATAGAGAAAGTCATCATTTTAGAGAAAGCCCATAGGTGAGGAGGTGACTCACCGAGATTTTGAGCTCAAGTTGATTGTGTCAAAGCTAAGAGGAAGACATTACTTGCCATGCATGCAAATAACTATTTCCATGAAAACTTGGTTTTGGAAAGTGATGGGAAAAGGGCTCGACACAGGTCTAGTAACACAACTTGGTTAGAAAGTGATTAAGCTCAGTTAAATGTTGAGATTGGCGTACATGTGTGCACGAGTTGAGGCCGAGTTGTATGAGTTTGGAGGAACTCAAAATCGATCGACAAGCTTTGAGGAGAACTAGGCTATGTGGGCAAAATTACATCGGGAAAATTCGTAGATCAATGCATGAGGAAGGTAGCTTGTGGAGCGGCGAGCTGACAAGGAATATGAGGAGCTTGGTAGAGAGCTCGTTTTGGGAGCTCGACATGGCAATGAGCATTAGAAGTGGTTGAGGAGCCATGTTGCAAGACCAAGCCAGTCAAGAGGTGCTCAATGCAAGGAGCTCGGCCGTGGTAAAGATTGGAGGAGCTCGACCCCAACTTGGTGAGTTGGCTCGGTGAGCCAACCACCGAGTTGGGCTATTTTTTGGCCTTTTCCTCATAATTCTCCCTCGAAAAAATAGTCAACGAGAGGGTCCCACATTATTTTTTAATTAATTTAATATTTTTATTTAAATATTTTAATAATAATATTTATTATTATTATTTAAATATTTTATTTAAATATTCTTTTAATTAATTAAGGAGAACTAGGTCAACTAGGTATTAATGATACATGATGGAACCTTCTCAAGTGGTTCAACCAACTATAATAAATGAGCCATCATGTGCCTTCAATTTAGGAATGTAATTATGACCTTTTCTCTTCTCTCTCACATATTCTTCTATAAATGTAAGTTGGAAGCTGATGTAGCCTAGAATTTCCTAGATAACACCGTAGTCGCACTAGCACATCACTCTGGTCTTGACCGAGCGCTCACCCGAAGCGCGCAAAGGTACCAGGTCCATCTTTAGGATTGTTGTAGCAAGATGTTAATATGATGGAGGAAGAAACATATAGATTCATAACTAATCCATCATTATATAATGCATGTTACCCTAAGATCATGAAATAACAAGCTTAAACAAAGAATCATGATTGAATTAATAACATGCACTACTCAACTACACACAAAATGACACTTAGATTCAGCTAATATTTTCCATCTATTAATAAATACAGAAGCTCCTTACAGTATTGTCAATCTATACCAATGCACGTATGGATCTGATATAATAATTCAATCATATGCGTATATCTATATACCTTCATACATCCATCACACATACATACACACACTCTTTATATTCTTTGTTACCCTTTTCTACTATGTACCTAACATCATATATATATGGTGGGGACTTTCCCTTCACCATTTACCTATTCTATAAATAGGTTGCATGTTATTAATAGCCATGCATCATTCACGTGCATAACCACACATGCAATTGTGCTATCTATAGACCTATTATAGTTAACTGAAGTGACACTGGACTATTCTTAGCTCGTCTCCATGCAAAATGCTTCGATCCACTCCTCTAAAGATAGACAATGCATGACACACATGTCTCTGCATCGTTGGTTTGTTTCGCACACCATCTTCTAAAAATAGGTCTCCATTCTCAAAATTGGCTAAGTCATGAAAGTTGAACTTGCCTTTCGCGTGCTGGTCCTTCCCGTCCTTATGTGCCCTTGATCCCACCTTCTCTCCCGCATGGAATCCTTGTGTGATCTTTGACAAGTATTCTTTGATCAACATCACCCCACACTAATCTCATTATCGTCATGACAATGGGTATTCCTCCAAAAAGTGAAGTAAAAAATAGAATAATGGAAAGAATAAGAATGAAAGAATGTAGACAAATAAATAATTTTTATTAGACAACCTCCTTTGTATCACTTTGCAGTATCAATTCTGGATACTCCTTTATTTCGGCCTCTAAAACCTACCATTAAGTGAGTGCTTATTTTGATTTTTCTAGGATGTCCACAATAATGGATTCCAACTCATCCCTTGCAATCTCTCCTTTCTCATTCTACATAACTAACACAATGTTAGACATTGATGTCATTCTTCCTTCTAAAAGATCCATCTTCTACACAATTATCTTCCCAAGCTCTTCCAACCAAGTCTTGTGTGGCTCTTGTGCTATTGTCAGGGCCTCATGCTTCTGCTTAACCATTGACAATCTTTCTGCGTAGCCCAATGTCTCATCCTTCATCACTTTCTGGACCTCATTGTTCTCTTCTAGGGTCTTTATGTTGATAAGCGCCTCTGGAGCTATGCATATGTTTAAATCCTAGTCTGCTTTCTTCAATACTTCCTATAATGCTTGTAATAGCCCTTCATAAGATGCAATATTTTGCATCACTGAGGCTTTCTCCCATTTGGCATCTTGCTCTGAGATTCTTGGCACTAGCATGCGTAGAGGTTCATCTTCAAGTACCAAGTCCACCAAATTTCCTACATAGTGTATCACTGAAGGAAACGTTTATGGTACCTTGGCCTCCAAGTGTGGCTTTGCTCTAATGACATTGTCCCCAATATCCTCTACGATGCTGATAAATACCTCATTTTTCTTCTACGTGAATTCCCTCTCCTGTGTTATGTGTGCTATCTTTGCATCCTTTATCTTCATCTCCTCACACAATGCTCTGATCATTGCAGCTTTGTCCATGTTTCTTCTAACCACCTTAGCAGAAACCTTTACCAATGCATTGCTGACCTACTCATCTGATATGATAGTAGGATTTACTGTCATGTGTCTAGCTTGGGGTGCCTTCTTCAGTCGTCTCGAAATGCATGACTCTTCACATACATCAAAGTTAGGATCATCCATGTGGGTGTGCATTGATCACGAGAGTTGTTTTTGAGTATGCACATTTGCCATATCCCCATCCATTAGCTCCCACCGAATAAATATTTCGTGCTATCGTACTGCGGAAGCGGGCACAAAAAAATTTACTGCATCCTCTGCATACCCCATGGCTGGTGGAATGTGCTCTTCACTTCTTCTAGACCGTTGTTTCTTAGGGACTTTAGCTTCCAAATTTTGCACTTGTTTCTCTATGTCCTAAACATTCTCTCAGAATCGTCTCCTCCGGTCCTTTCTCATCCTCTTCTATTTCCTTTGATTCCTCACCCTATTCTTCTCGTGTTCTCTAGAAGTGTAAGAGAGTTAGGCGCACTTTCTTCTAACTCTTCCACCCCCTCATTTAACTTCAGTTTTGTCCTTCTTTGTACAATTGCCCCTTTTTGTGAGGAGATTATGGATGATTTACACACCGTGGTGGTTGGAGTAGCACCTTGGTTCCCGGTTCTCCTAAACACCTTCCTAAATTTTTTCTCCCCTTGGAATGTATTCAAGTCCTCATCATCCCCCTCTTGTGGCTGAGGTGGTGTAATGGCGCACTCAGCTTCACCCTTATTTGTAGGATGTATCCTACCTCTATGCTCCAAACCACCACTATCTTCACGCTTCTCCTCCTCATCCTCCACTTCAATTAGCTCTGTGGGCTTAGGCGCTGGGATGTTCATGATTGTAAGCTTTCCCTTTGGTGGTGTAGGAAGTGTGAACTCACATTCCACATATTTGTTATTCTCCATCTTTGGGTTTAACTGAAAATATACTAATGCTGCCCCCACATCTGCTACTACCAAACTTATTGGCTTAATATTCAGGACCTCCAAAATGATCCTCTTTGTATAAGCACTTCGCCAAGATACACATACTTATTCCTCAATGTATGGTAATTGCATTCTACCTTATCTCGTGTTGAATACCAATCGACACGTGTCTATAAATCTATTAATAGATGCTTGGAAATACCTTGCAGTGAATGTATAAGGTAATTTACACCAAGGGATCTGTACTCCATCTTTCATTGGGAAGTGTACGATGTAGAAATGATGATATACAACAAACTGGACTTGTTTCCCTACCACTTTTGGTAGGTCCTTTGGGATGCACCACTATTCTCCAAATGTTACACGGAGCTTGTCATACCATTTCTCCACCCTTTTCTTTACATTGTCTATTATGGCCCCTTTACATAGATACTTGCTGAACCTTTCAGTTGGTGACTTGTTCTCCATGGGGTATTCCCATACCTTTTCCTTCGGTCTGTCTAGTACTCCAATCTCCATGAATACCAGTGATAGTAGAACAACCCCAAATCTGATCTTCCCTCCTATGTGTGCACTTCTTCAACTATTTGCTCTACAATATAGCCTGCAATGTTGTAGATTTCCCCTTCTGACATCTTACATGCCATGTGTAACCACATAGTATTTACTTGTGACCACCGCTCCTGATCATTCAACTTTGTAACAAGGTGTCTTTGTAGCTTGCACAACTAGACAGTTATTCAATTTTTCTATATCCATTCCACGTGGACCCTTCAGGTACCCCAACTCCTGTCTGGTCTTTAAAATCACGACTTTATCTGTGAGATCAATTTTTATGTCCTCTCATGTGGCCTTCAAACTTGTAATTGATGAGATAAGCGTAGATGAGATTCTAACTCTACATCCTGCAAAGTAGAAGTCCCTATGCACCCTGCTCATGAGCCACTGATACAAGGGCTCATACTTCCCAAAATATGGAACCTCATATAATTGGTAGACCCCAATTATCTTTAGAAGCTTCTCACCTGCATTGTCAAAAACTTGCATGTCATCTACCATGCACTTGTTTTCTCTAAGAATGAGCAAGGAATCAAGCTCCTTCTTGTTCTCTAGATTCCTGTGATTGTATTCACTTACTTTTCTCTTTATGATGGGTGAATCCCATTCCTTGCCAACGATGACTTCTTCTGGATATTGCATTTATGAAAAATGGCTTTGGTGCCATCTCTTCCTCCTCAATGACCAACATCTTCTTTCCTTTTACTACTACTACAGATGCCTTCTTAGGTGCCATTTTTACCTTACAATAGTATCCTCTTTAACTCTGTAACTTTACAAATCAAACCCTAGCTCAATTCAATCGTGCCCTAGGTGGAAACTTCGTAACCTAACTCTTTTCTATTTCCCTGCTTCACTCAAACCCTTCACCACCGGGACATAAGCTTCTTGTCGCATAGATCTGGTTGTCATGCTTGGTTTCATACCCTTCGCACCTTAACCCGATCACTCGGATCTTCATAATTATCTCTTTCCTCAAATTCTCTTATTTACGATGGTAAAAAGAATCTACATCCCATCCTTATATATTTTTTTCAAATTTTGATGCATTTATTGCTCCTTCACCTACCAAATATCCAAATTTATTGACCAAATTCATTCATTCTACGTTTTTGAAATAGTTACACTCAAAATTGGAAGATGTTGTAGAAATATGAATCGTAGCATTTTGAGTCTAGTTTCTAAGATACTAAATTTTATTGAAAATGGATAAGTTTAAGTGGGTCAAACAACTAAAATACCAACAAATGCTCTTGTTTTTGTTAAAAAACATAATAGAGTGACTTTTGTGCCCCCACCATTTTTGAGCACCATTTAGTATTTTTGAAAACCCTTTGGTAGAAAGATAGCTAGGAGCATCTAGTTTGGGCTCCATTTTTAAAGATTTTTTTAGTGAATATTTTTTTATTTATGATTTTTCTAGTACAGAAATTTTATGTTTTGAAAAATAATGGAGCTCTGACCATGCCCCCTAACTACCTCAAAAATATCAAAAATTAGATTTTTTTTTTTTTGAATATGTATAGAATTATGCCTAGTTTGGGCTAGTATAATTTTTTTAAATTTTGATCACCCAAAAAAAAAGATACACCATGAAAGATAGACATATTTACACTTCAAAAAATAGCTATAAAAAGGCATAGTTAGAAAATAAATAATATGGAAACCTTATATTAGTCAAAAAATTTGAAAAATTATATTTTTAGAAAGAAGAGACTCTGCTCTACATCGTGGTATAATTTTTTAAAATGGATCGATTGTTTTATTTTGATTTATCATAGAGGAAGTGTCATTTTTACATTTTCTTGTAAAAACTCACTTTTTGTTGTGTTTGTGCGGTCCATGCCTCGAGGCTTGGGGATCAAACCGGATCCCAAGCCTTGAGGCATGGCTTGGAAAAGAAAAAAGAAAACGCATAACGCGTAAAACACATATGTGTTTTGTGTAGTATAAACATAACATTTACGTATGCGTTATGTAATGCATATGCATTCTGTGTAGTATAAGCATTATGTATGCTTTTGACATGCTTCTATTTACATAAATAAATGTTTAAGTTTTTTTTTTTATTATTATTTATATTTTATTATTTCTTATACTTTAAATTTATTTATGTAAATATAAGAAATTAGGGTCACTCTGCACCTTATGGAATTAGTCTCACAACTCCATGAGTCATGGTTTAGGAGATAGTTTTTAAAGTATAATTTGGTCAGTACATAGGTAATTTTTCAAGATTTTAGCATTCAGCCTAAATCTTTTAGCATTTAACTTCTACAATCAAAACCCTAAACCATAGGCCATAAACCTAAACACTAAACTATAAACCTTGAGCCCTAAACCCTAAACCCTAAACCTTTAACCATGATCCCTAGACCCTAAAACCTAAACCCTAAACCTTAAACATTCAGCCCTTACCCACATGTGAGCCCTAAACCCTGAGCCTTAAGCCCTAAACCTAAGCCTAAGCCTAAACCCTAAACCATAAACCCTAAACCCTAAACCCTAACCATGAACCATGAGCCCTAAATGCTAAACCCTAAACCACAAACCATAAAAAATAAATCCTAAACCCTAAACTCTGACCCCTAAACCCTAAACCCTAAACCTTAAACACTAAATCCTAAACCCTAAACCCTAAGCCTTGAACCCTACACCCTTATCCCTGAGCCCTAAAATCTAAACCCTAAACCCTAGACCATAAACCTAAACCTAAACCCTAAACCCTAAAACCTAAACCCTAAACCCTAAACCTAAACCTAAACCTAAACCCTAAAACCTTAATCCCTAAACATTAAATCCTAAACCCTAAACCATAAACCATAAACCATAAACCCTAAAACCTAAACCATAAACCATAAACCCTTATCCCTAAACACTAAATCCTTAACCCGAAACCCTAAACCCTAAACCTTAAACCCTAAATCCTTAACCTCGATCCATAAACCCTAACCATAAACACTAAACCCTAAACCTAAACCTAAAACTAAATCCTAAACCATAACCCTAAACCTTGAACCCTAAACCCTAAACCCTAAACCTTAAACCCTAAACCATGAGCCCTAAACCCTAAACCTAAACCCCAAACCATATTTCATCAATATTTCCTAGTCTCGTGCCTAGAACCATCATTGAGTCTACTTATAGAACTACCTTGTTTATGAGAGGTGGGACAAGTAACTAAATGGATATGACATCTACCTTGTGCCTTGTAATGCATATATTACACATCTCTTCCAAACTTGTTTCTCCCCACATATACTTGCGCTCTTGAATGTAAATTTATTCACACTCTGAAACAAATTTCACATTTCTCATATTTCCATGTATGGTATTATGCAAGCCAGGATGACCCATTGGAAGCTGGAAAAATAACCATCACAACAAAAAAATTAATCTTAAAGGAAACAAAAGAAACATAGAGAATATATCAATGCAGAGGTGTAGGATCATAATTGAATTTCCTGTAGTATCCTCTCCTTTGGAGAAAGATAAAGTTCAAGTGTTCTACTGGAATGGATAGTAAATTTGACAGAACTTCCTAAAGTGTTCAAAATAAGCATAGAAATAGGGGAATGGCTAAGAACACTAAGGGGTTATCAATCACCTAGTAAATCTTTCTTGTTTAGTTCTAAATGGGAGTTACCTGGCCTACGACTTAGTGACCTTCCATTCATTGATAATTCCTTATATGATAAACCCATGGATGTTTTCAAAATCCCTGAACAAAAAGATAGGGGTAGTCATCAATCCTAGTGAAGGGTGTGATGTGATTTCCAAGAAACTTGAAATTCATATAGATTTAGAGGTCATAACACGAATTTACAAATATCTCTATCATTATAAATGGAAGCCAAGTAACAGTGTCTCCCTGTACATCCAAGGATTGAGGACTACTGGGGTCTTTGGAAGGATTGGATAGTCAGGAATATGACATTTCCCTCCTTCAAAATATCAACAGATGAAAAACATCAAATTTTGATGACTCTCTTTGAATGTTACCCTACTGAATTCGATGAACCTTGAACTACTGTGACCTAAACCCTTAACCCTCAACCATGAGACCTAAACCTAAACTATAAACCTAAACCTAAAACCAAAATAATAAATCCTAAACCCTAAACACTAAATATTAAACCCTAAAACCTAAACCTAAACCCATAACCCTAAACCCTTGACCTTGACCCTAAACCACTAAACCCTAGCCCTAAGCCTAAACCCTAAATACTAAATCCAGAGCCCCGAGCTCTAACCCCCAAACCTTAAACTAGTAACTTTGAACCCCAAACCTTAAGCCATAAACCATGAACCATGAACCCTAATCCCTAAACCATAAACCCTAAACCTTAAGCCTTGAACCCTACACCCTAATCCTTGAGCCCTAAACCCTAAACCTTAAACCCTGAGCCCTAAACCCTAAATCTAGAGCCCTGATCTCTAACCCCTAAACCTTAAACCCATAACTAACCCCTAAACCTTAAACCCATAACTCTAAACCCCAAACCTTGAGTCATAAACCTTAAACCATGCACCCTAACCCCTAAACCCTAAACCACTAAGCCACAGCCCTAAATCCTAAACCTAAACCTTAAGGCCTAAATGTTAAATCCTAAAGGTCCACTAAATCCTAAACCTAAAAACCTAAAAACTAAATCATAAACCCTAACCCTAAAAACCTAAACCTAAACCTAAACCTAAACCCTAAACCCCTAAACCTAAACCCTAAACCTAAACCTAAACCTAAACCCTAAACCCTAAACCTAAACCCTAAACCCTAAACCTAAACCCTAAACCTAAACTCTAACCTAAACCCTTAACCCTAAAAACCTAAACCCTAAAACCTAAACCTTAAACCTTAAACCTAAACCCTAAAACCCTTTACCTAAACCTAAACCTAAACCTTTAAACCTAACCTAACTCCTAAACCCCCTAAACCTAAAAACCTAAACCTAAACCTAAACCTAAACCCCCCTAAACCCTAAACCCTAAACCTCAAACCCTAAACCCTCTAAACCCTAAACCCTAATACTAAACCCTAAACCCTAAACCACTAACCCTTTTCCTAAACCTACCAACCTAAACCTTAAACCTTAAACCCTAACTCCTAAACCCTAAACCAAACCATAAAACCCTAAATCCTCAACTAAACCTAAACCCTAAACCCTAAACCCTAAACCCTAAACCCTAAACCTAAACCCCTAAACCTTAACCCTAAACCTAAACCCTAAACCTAAAAACCTAAACCTAAACCACCTAAACCCTAAACCCTAAACCATAAACCCTAAACCCTAAACCCTAAACCTAAACCTAAACCCTAAAACCTAAACCTAAACCTAAACCTAAAACCTAAACCTAAACCTAAACCTAAACCCTAAACCTAAACCCTAAACCTAAACCTAACCTAAACCCTAAACCCTAAAGCCCTAAGCCTAAACCAAAACCAACTAAACCTTGAACCTAGGTCCCTAAACCTAAACCTAAACCCTTAACCCTAAACCCTAAAAACCCTAAACCTAAACCCTCGACCTTAACCCTAAACCCTAAACCTAAACAAACTAAACCCTAAACCTAAACCTAAACTAAACCTAAACCCTTGAGCCTTAAAAACCCTAAACCCTCAACCTTGAGCCCCCTAAACCTTGAACCTTGAGCCCTAAACCCTAAACCCTCGAAACCCTTAACCTTAACCATAAACCTAAAACTCTAAACCCTAAACCCTAAACCAAACCCTAAACCATGAACCCTAAGCCTTGAGCCCTAACCCTAAACCCTAAAATATGAACTATGAGCCTTAAACACTAAACCTTAAACCCTAAACTCTAAACCTTGAGTCCTAAACCCTTAGCCCTAAACCTAAACCCCAAACCCTAAACCCTAAACCCTAAATCATAAACCCTCACCCAAAGGAAAGTCCTAAAAAGATCATTCAACGTGTTTTAGTGTGTAGGGAATAGTGTTTAAGGTGATCGATCGACTCATTTAGTTTTTATGAGAGACTACTTCCTTTGAAGGCCTAAAAAGGCATTTTTGGCCATTTTGTAGTTAATTGAACACCCTTCAGAACAAGCTAAAATGAGCTAGTCATGTCACCGAGTTATCAAGGACCATTATTTGTGAAGTATTAAGGCATCGTTTGTCTCCATAAGAGACATATGAGAAAAAAAATGTATGAGAATCATGAATTTGATTCCATGAAAGGATGATTTTAGAGCTAGGAAAGGTGAGGGGATGATCTTTATATGGAGCACCATGTTTCTAAGAATGAGAAATCATCTGAGTTCACTTGATGCAATTCACTTGGTACTATTCATAACAACTCATTCAACACCTAGTAGTGTTATCACACCTTAAGGAGGAGGCACATTACAATCACCTCATTTTGGCCATAGGACAGAATCCCATTCAAGGAACAATCCTCTATCTACAAAGTGAGGATCTCTTTTTAGTAAGAAGTAGACAAACATCATAGAGTTAATTCATGGTCACTAAAGTGAATTATGGACCAAATTTAAAAATTAGTACCAATTCAAGCAGTGGTAGGGCCAAAATCCATTTTAGAAGGTCAAAAACCTAAAAAATGACTATATGCTTTCCCAAAACAAAGACCGACTACAATATATATGCCTTGAAAGTTTTAGGTCATTTCTAAAATCCTGAAAATGAGTAAGTATTGACCAAATTAGATTTTGAAAAACTATCTTCTAGATTATAAATATTGGAGCTACGAGACCACTTCCATAAGGTGTGCGAGTGACCTAATTTCTTATTTATTTATATTTACTAAAATAAATTTAAAGTATATTTCTTTTATTATTTCTTTATAAAAGAAATAATAAAAGAAATCTTATAAAACATTTATTTTTAATAAAACACATATATACTACTAAAAAACACGTTTTTTATTACAATGCAGCATGCTTATTACACAAAAACAACAACTAAATTGACAAAGCATAGACAATTATACATTAAGGAAATAGTATGGAAACCTAATCTAAATGGCATTAAGTACTACCTATTACAATTAAAGAAGACTTATTTATAGTAGGGCTTCATCTACTCTGTTAAAGTTCCATTATTAAGTGCTTCTAACTGGAAAGCACCTGATTCAAGTATAGAAGTGATGACATACGGCCCCAACCAATGTACTTTGAGCTTGCCTAGATGGCGCAAGAACTTTGAGTCATAAAGAAGTACCATTTGTCCAATCTCAAACTTCTTATCCCTTATGTTTTTGTCATGCCATGTTTTCTGCCTAGCCTTTTCCTACTTCTAACTCCATCATGCTATGGCTCATTTCTCATATAGTTGAATCATCTTCTTGATACGATTTTCTAAAGCCTATCCATTAGCTGGACCTCTAGCACATGCAATGTACAAAGAAGGTATCATAAATTCTATAGGGAGGAAATCTTTCATGCCAAACACCAATCAAACATTGTGGCTTTATTTAATCTCTTATAAGTTGTTCTATATGGCCAAATAATAGCTGAAACTTTTTATCCCAATCCTTTCTTCTAGCATCACAAATTTTTGTCAAAGTTTGGCTCAAAATCTTGTTGAAAGCCTCAGTAGTTCCATTTGCCTGAGGATGGTAGGGTGTAGTTTTATGGTATGCAACCATAAAATCATCTAATAGGATCCTGATTGTCTCATTCAAAAAGTGTGTACCCCTATCACTTTTCAAGCTTAAGGGACATCCATATCTTGTGAGAACATTCTCCCAAAGAACCTAGTTGTTGTAGCTACTTTAAAGTCCTTGGTAGGTGTTGCTTCTTCCCACCATGTAAGATAATTTGGGCAAGTATTGATATAAGCACGATTCGATCTGTGCGTAGTTGGTGAAATAGGTCCTACAAAGTCAATGTCCCATTTCTTAAATGGTTTGGCACTAGTAATCAGTCTCAAAGGCATGTCATCTCTTTGCCTTAGTTTTCCTAGGTGCTGACAATGATAACATGCCTTACAATATTCTTTACAGTCCTTATACAATGTCTCCCACCATAATCTAGCAAGTAGGATCTTTCGGGAAGTCGCATCACCTGCATAATGGCCTCCTACAATACCACCATGAGCTTCTTCCATGATATCCTTATGCTCATGCTCTAATACACAATGGCGTAATAATTCATCTCTTCCTAACTTGTAGAGGTCACCACTGATTAACATAAATTGTGCCGCGTGTATAACAAGCTACGTCTTTTTCTAATGCTTTCATTCCTTCTGTGCCATTCATTTTTATAGAAAGACATCAATTTCTTATAATTCTTTGGGTGCACGTTGTAACCTATATAATTGTGCATCTGACATGGTTTCTTCAATTGTATGTGCATCCTCTCCTGAATTGATTCTAGATAAATGGTCTGGTCCAGAATTGATTTTCCCTGGCTTCACCACAACTGTGAAATCAAACTCTTGAAATAGGAGCAGCCATCTACATATGTGCCCCTATAAGACGGGATTTTTTACTAGGTACTTAAATGCCATGTGATTTGTATAGAACACAAATGGTTTTGCTAACAAGTACTTGTTGAAACTTGTGCAATGCATAGATCATGGACAAAGCTTCATGCTCTGTAGTTGTATAATTTTATTCAATAGGAGTCAGCTTCCTCCTAGCAAAATAGATTGGATGATCTACAATACCTTCGCCAAGTTGAGTTAACACAACACTAATGGCCATACCGAAGCATCCACATGCACATGAAATGGTTTGTCCCATGAGGAAAGCATATAATGGGCTTGGTAGTAAGTTTATATTTTAATATCTCAAACGCGCAATGCTCCGGTTCTTCCCAATAAAATATACCTTTCCCCTTTAGTAATTCTTCCAAGGGTGCAGCAATTTTGGCATACCCTTTGATGAGTTTTCTATAATATCATGTATGACCTAAAAATCTGTGCACTTCACTTTGACTGGTAGGCACTTCCAGGCCTAAAATGACTGCAACCTTGGCTACATCAACTCGAAAACCTTCCTTGTATATTATATGTCCTAATAGTATCCCAAATGGAATAGCAAATATGCATTTTTGATGTTCAAATAGATACTCAAATTTACGTATTGTTCAAACATTAAGTGCAGATTGTCACAATGATCTTTTACAAGCACATAGATCTAGGTAGACATGTAAGAAGTTGTGAATAAAATATTTGAATTCCTAAACAACTATGAGCGATAATATAGAAGGCATCACAAGTATAGGCAAAAGCTGCCCCATTCAAGTAGTAAATGTTGTCTTTTCTTGATCCTCTTGAGCAATCCTAACCTGATGATACCCAAAAAAACCCATCTATGAAGGAATATATTTCAGGCCATGTAACTCTTTCTAGTATTTCCTCGGTGAATGGCATAGGAAATGGATATGTGATGCATGTAACATTCAGCTCCCTATATTCCACACATATTCTAATTCATCTGTCCTTCTTGATACATCGATCACCATTGGGCTAACCCATTCTAACTCATCAAGGGGCTTGATAATTCCAGATTTAAACATCTCTTCTTTTACCTTTTCACATAAATTAGGATTCATTCTATAAGGTCTCTATGCAAAACACTTCAATCTACTCCTCCAAAGATAGACAATGCATGACGCGCATGTCTACGCATCATTGGTGTGTTTTGCATGCTATCTTCTAAAAAAGGTCTCCATGCTCAAAATTGGCTAAGTTCTCAAAGCTCAACTTGCCTTCCTAGTGTGGGTCCTTCCCGTCCTTCCACGCCCTTGATCCTAGCATTCTCTCCCATGCAAAATCCTTGTGTGATCTTTGAAAAGTATTCTTCAATCAACGAAGCTCATTCCAAAGGGTTCCACATGTCAGATAGGATGGAAAGTTAGACATCTTAGGAAAGTTCAATTTTTCAAGAGTCATCTCTCTTCTCGCAAGTTTTCCTTATATGTTGAGAGAACTTTCAAGCCTCCTCTTCAAGACTGTAATGGAAACCATTGCCTCTTCTTGAATGTATGATGCATTGTGCTCATTATTGAAGTAATAAAATTGCGTGTTTTTGACGAATATCAGTCCTTTCATCCTTCTATACTTCTTTGTTCCTTTTCTCATGCTTTAAGGTACACTGTGCAAGTTTACTTTTCTAGTGCGGAGTTCTTGGAGTTTTGTTCTTATTGATTCATGGAGCATTGCATGCAATTGAGTTGTGGTGCTTGTTCACCCTTCTCAAGTTCATCCTTCTTCACTAGAAGACTAATAACTTGTTTTTTTGATCAAGTTTAATTAATGGAATGTGTGCCTCCTAGACTATGGTATTATGTACCCTCTCTAAGTTGCAGTAGGTGAAATTGACCTGTGGTGAGCACACCCTCTTCAAATTAACCCTTCCTGAGTTTGGAAACACCATTTATTTGGTGCATCACCATCCCTAGTATAGTTTCATTTCTACAAATCTCTTTCCCTAAAACCCATGAAAATGTTAGCATAGGTCTAGATAACCATTTTATTGCACTAGGAGTAGTACAACACTTATTTTAGGAAGAGGAAGTTTGCCTTCTTTGGAGGTTCACCTCGAACCGAAGTCCCATAGCTTGAGAGGTGATCCTATGTGTCCCAATCACACAGAATCTCCTGTTCACATTCTGGCCATTCGGAGGGTGCAGTGATTTGGCGATAATAGTTTTTTTGTATTTCTCATCCACTCTTCCCTATTTGGAGGTTGAACTTGGTGTTTTCTCCTCCTTGTTTTGGTTCTCTCTTTGTGTTTTCATGTATGGTTAATGAATAATTATGTTTTTGTTCTTGTTTCTACCCCTTCCCTTCTTGTGCATGATTGAGGAATGCTTTCTCTCTCTCCCAGGGTCTTGGAGGGAGGCTAACATGTCTTCCAATTTTTGAAAGGCATGTAATGATGCCTATAGGTTGGGTGGAAAATCGGGCCTTTTCTTCTTTTGTTTTTGAAGAATGTTTGGATGACATTTAAATCGTAGCTTGGAACTTGTTGGAGAGGATTGAAGTCTTGATATGTGGTCCCAAATTTGATAGGTTTCTTCACTTGGGTTTTGTAAATGTGGTTGTAATCTCTTTTGTGAGTCTCCCATATTGGGATGTGTTGTATCCTTACTTTTGAAAGATGTATCATTGTAAAGTTTTTCCTACCTTTTAAGGAGTTTTTTTAGTTGATTTTGAAGGAGTTTGAACCTCTCCATATGGGGGAATGTTGTTGTGTGGAAACCTCATCAGTCTCCTATTTTAGGAAATTAACATTATTTTGTACATATCTTGTAAATATTATTTCAATAAAAGTTGTAAAGATGTCTTTCTCTTCCCAAAAGGGTAGTGTATGATTTAAAAAGTTAAGAGTATGAAGCTTGCACTTTTACATTGTATTGCAAGAAAGTGAGTTGAAATTTATAGTAACTTCAAGGATGGTTGTTGTAATAAATCTTGATGTTTCACATCAATATGAAGTTTGCATTCCTTTTTCTTGAAAATATTGTAAAAAAACTTTAGCTTGGAAGTTAGGATAAACTATCTCCAAATTTAAAGAAATCTTGTTTTACTTTGCATGTTGGATGAAGATTTGATGGATTAAATGAATGATTGTCTTCTCTTATTTTATTATTGTTATCTTTTTTTTGTTGTTCAGATAAGAGGAAAGGAAGGCATATTTATTTGTTTTGTTTGGGGTAATAAGATAAAATTACAGTTTTAGTTTTCTTCCCCTTTATGAAGGGTATTGTTAAATTTGAATTTTGGGAAAGAAGAGGATTGTTTGGTTGTTGAAATATGTAAATTCTATAAACCCGAAAACTATACAGGAATGAAAATTTAATCCTAATACAAATCATATGGTTGGCTTCACTATTTAAGTTGTAACTGAATCCCAGAGATAACTTTTTCCCAATAATCTTCCTACGAAATTGGTTATATCCATACCTGCATATTTATATAAATTTGTGTAAATGCATGCATACATACATACATACATACATGCAAGAATGCATATATATATGCATACGTCCTATTTAAAAATATGAATAGTTATGCAGAATTACTGGGTTCAAATTTGAAATAAAAATATCAAAATAGAAGAAAAGGGGTTTATTTTTTTCTTTAGTTTTATGGTTCTCGTGTAAGTCGTCTCCCTCCTCCCTCCTCCCCCAAAACCCCCTCAAACAGAGGCCCATTTTTCTCCTTATGGCTGATCCTTACCCCTCTACCCCGTGTTTTCATTCTCCCACACCTCCATTGAGCTTCCAACTCCTTCAAACAAAACAAAAAAATATTATATTTATAAAGTCATTATATCTCACAAAAGTTCCCCACCTCCTCCATTCAAACCACTTTGAGAGGTGGGCTGCGACCAACACTGCTTGTTAGTAAACCACATGGAACATATATCTAAAAAAACTAATATCTCAAAACAACACTATCTCCCCTGAAAAAAAAAAAAAGATCTTTTCATAATAATATCAATAAGAAAATCCCCCATAGATCTTCGATAACCTACGAGAAAATAAGGAAGGAGAATACACACAAACACAAATATATATATATATATATATATATATATATATATATATATATATATATATATATATTCCCTAATTTTTTAGGTGCGGTTAGGTAAGGCATAAAATATTAAGTTAGGGTAAGGTAATTTAAACTAGCATCTAGCTATAAAAATAAAAGTATATCTTATTTTTAAAAATAAAAATAAAAAGAACTAACTTTGATAATATTAAGGTATTAAGGTAATATAATATTAAGGTATTAAGGAAAGATAATATTAAGGTATTAAAGATGATAGGGAAGTAAGTCAAGTAATATTAAGGTATTCTTGCCAATATAAGATTACTATGATGAAAATATCCTTATAAATTCTTTAATGTGTTTAGATCACATTGTTGTAATGAATAGAAGGCTTAGACAATGTATTTACACTTATTAAATTTATAATGTGTCATTGCACACAAAACTACAATATTTACGCAAATAACAATCTCAATGTGTTTAAGGGATAACCTATAACGAAATTTAAATATCATGACGAGCATGATAATATTATATTATTATATGGTTACAACTCGTAATAACATTGACAAGTGAAGTTAATGGGCATAATGGAATCAAATCACGTATATGGCATATAATAATTTCAAAAAAAAAAATGACCGAATTTTGTTGTGACTTTAAGATGTATTTTAGTGCCGTAAAATTATGGGGCATTACATTTGGTATCAAATATTAGGTTCCAATACCGAGCGTACTAGGATAGCTTGATTGTTTAACTCTTAGCTTTTCCATCTAGTAATAACGTTTCCGCTAAACTATTCCATAGGTCAAAACACCTCTCGATTAAGCGTGTGGGAGCAATACATCCGGTAAAAGGATCAATGGTGAATGATCACCAATGTGTATGAGTAAATTAATGATAATAGAGCCACCAATGGTGATTGGAACACAAAATTTGATCACCTTATTTGTTTTAGAACAATCGGTAAAATTTAAGAAAAAGTCGTTCAAAAATAACATGCAAAATGGCTCCATGACTCCCATGGTGGAGGTCGTTTTCAATGATCATGTTCTCTAATGACATGGGAAGTCACAAAAACATTTAAACCCAATTTATAAGATCATATGATTTTTTAAATGAAGGCGGTTTGGGCCTATTGATCGCATTGCTGCATCAACAATAGCTGAAATCTAAGAAAATGTGTTTCAATTTTGACCCATGGTTTAGGGACCATTAGTAGGAAATTTAAATCTACGACTTCTAACCTTTAGTATTTCTACATGGTAATTAGTTTCAGAAATTAGTTTCGAGGAAAAATAATGGGGAGTTATTTTTTCAAGCGTGTTTAGGAGACCTCTAATCATTCTGGTACAAAACACAAATGTTTCAATAACATAAATTAGCTCTGGAAATAAGGTCATAACTAGAGTTCTGGTTATCAGAATTTCATTTTGTAAGTTGCATCAGATTTTTATATATAGGAGAATAGATATGAGTTGATGGAATTAATTTTTGAGTTGTGAATTCCCATTTTATAAACCCATTTTGAAGCCATTTTCACTAAAAATCTGTTGAAATGCAATAGTGAAACTTTAATAGGTTGCTCGGAGAAGGTGCTTACAGTTCAAAATTCATTCACCGCCTTAAGGGTGTTGTATGCATTTTTGACTTCCTATATATTATAGAATTAGTTGGAAGTATTTGTTTTACCATTTTGGTATAGGGTACGTGTTGGTAGGCCCTTTTATAGCCGCTTTAGCTAGATCGTTGAACACTAGGTCTTAATGAACTGTTTGACTTACTAGAACACCTTTGGAGGGTGCAAGATCTTATAATATAATTATTGTGATATGTTATGCGTTATCTAGGTTGAATGTTATGACCTAGACAAAATTTATGCTAAGAGGCATTTTGGGTGCTATTTGTTTTGGTATAGTTTGGTCATTTTGGACACCGTTAAAAGTATAGTTGTTTATTTTGGAAATAATTAGTGTTGGAATATATAAGTGTAGAATTGTTTCCTTGGTCTAAGGATTATTTTTAGGGTGTGTGGTTAGTTTATTGTTCCTCCTTGAGTGATCTGTTATTTCTTGGGACACTCACTCACAATGTTAAGGACACCACTTTTAAAACTAACAAAACCCTTTTTAGTATGGGCATAAAATAAATAATTGTACCTTGTATAGAACCACTTAACAAGATAAAATGGTCTTCCACGTCTTGAAATTTCATTATTATGAATGGGAATAATTTCTACCCTTCATGTTATGTTACTAATCTCAAATTTATAACCCTCTTTATAAGGAAATTTACCAAACAACCTTGTGACCTTGCTTTTTCATTTCGAAAGTGTATTTCTAAAATTTAGCATACTTGGATGAAAATTTTCACTAATGTAAACTCCTCTAACTTGTCTCTAAACAATATATGCTAAGAGGAAATTATTCTTAGTGTCTCTTTTTATATGATGGATTTATACGAAGTAATTTTTCATAGTTATTATATCTTCTTCTAAGTAAACTAAGTAGCCTTGAGTTATTGGAAACTAAATCTAGTTTACACAACTTAAAATTCTTATCAAATCCCTTAGCATAAATTTTGGATTAACTTCAACATTGATCAAATTATTATAACCCTTCTTGAGCTCGATAAGCCTATTTTCATACTTTGACCGCTTACTAAGTTTTGTTGCAAAGTAACTTGGTTAAAAATTTTACCTTAGTAAGTGCACTTGTGATTATAAACCTCCTCGAATTGATTAAAATGTTCCTAAATAATCATGTTTATAATGCTAAGACTCATGTGTAGAAAACATGGAATCACCCTCTCTTTCTAACCTTATCTCGTGGATCTAGAAGAACAATGATTATGAATAAAATAAAATAACAACAATCTCTCTCTCTCTCTCTCTCTCTCTCTCTCTCTCTCTCTCTCTCTCTCTGCAACAATAAAATAGAATAAATTAGTTTCAATTACAATCTTCGTTGGGTGATATGGAGTACCAATGATAGTGTTGACCGTGAAATTTCAAGTAATATGGTGCAATAATGGTGAATGCAATGTTTTGTAATCCATATATATATATATATATATATATATATATATATATATATATATATATATATATAGCACAATTTTATAACCATGTAATTATATGTCAATGGGAAAACTCATCGAATATGTAATTAAACAAATTGATTGGCCAATGATGTTATCATTTGTTACCCCTTAAAATTTAAAATTTAGGTGATCATAAATTATGGTTTAAAATGGAATAAGTAATGTTTATTAATCTTAGTTATTTGATATTCATATAATATATATCACACTCTAAATAGTTAGTCTTATATAAGTAACTTAGACATTGTGTTGACATTCCTAAGTTATAGATGAGAAAGTAATGCAAATAATCAAAGGTTGCAATGGTATCACAAATTTAATATGTCTTTGGCTACTTAACTCTTAGGAGACTCTTGCGTAAGATTTCCTTCACATTGTAAAATCTCAGTAATTTACTACAAGATAAATGATGTAACCCTTATAGTAAGGACTAAGAATAATGATTATTAATTCCTTCCACCTACCTTCGGTGAAGGTGTCCTTGACAAGCCATGTTGGTTTCTCATATTGATTCTTGATATTTCTTTATTTTAATATTTACAATTCAAAGACTAAAACAAAGGTTTTTCAAGCATTTCTTAATTAGATCAAGGTAAACCTTTTGCTATTGATTTTTTTATTGGAGTAGAGTGTAGACCCTACCAGGTTTGTGAGGGTTAGATAAGGTCATATTTTTCATTGGTTGTATGAGATTAGTTACCGAAAAATTTAAAAAATCCCTCCAAATAAAAACAAAAAATTGTATTTTTTTATATTGAAACACACTTTTATATTGATATAATCAAGAAAAGTACATTGGGTTTCACATCAAAAAAGTGGGTGGAGAAGTCACACCCCGAATCGCAACACACCAAGCACACACATACCATGGGAAACAAAAACCAAATAGTCAAACAACAAGTCACAAGTGAAAACTAAGCAACAACAACAAATATGGAAGATGGAGGAGGAGGAGGAGAAGGTTGCTTGTGTGAAGTATCACCCCAATCCATTGGAGGGGGTCGGGGAAGTAGGATAATGATCCCACCCATCACACAGCTTGAGGGATGAATAATCTGTTTGGTAGGTGAAATAGCCAAAGTCGTATGTGGAAATTTATATGGGGGAACACCTTGTCTAGAACCAAAAGGAGAAGAAGAAGATGGCCAACCACAGTCACCGACTATAGTTCCCACATTTTATAGATCCATTTTATCTGTTGAAGTTATCTATTTATATTGATGATTGGACATGAATTATGACACCTTGTTGATAGCATGTTATGATATTTGATCATTTGAGGACATGTATGATGATTTGGTCATGTAGCGTAAATTTAGTTTTGACTAGTATGATAGTTCATTTTAGTAGATGTTTTGAATACTAGCATTTTATGATGTTGTTGGTCTTATTGGCTATATGATGGACATATGGTTTTGTCACACATTTTGATATTGTGAATTATTTGGTTACTTGATGCTATCATATTTTAGCATGGATGGATGTTGTTATATGTTACTGGATGACTAACACATGTTGAATTAATATGAGATTGTGTATGTTCTCATTAACAATTCCTTACTGATATTGTCTTAGCATAGTTAGCAAGATTATATTTTTATTGATTTACTGAGTAGTTAATTTATACATTTTATTAGACAGGATGCATTTAATGTTTTACGAATGATTGTGTAGATTACATTGCACATGAGAACATGGGTTTCAAGGTGGCTACACAAGTGTGCCAAAACAGCCGATTGGCTGAGTCTATCCATGTTAATATTATGAATCCTTACTTGGTTGCATGTCATATTTGGGCACCATGAGTGACCACTAAAGTGTAATGTTGTAATTTTGTAAATTTATTATTGTTTCAATTATTCAGTGTTGTAGGAGCTCGTTGGGGGACCTAATTGTCCCCACTTGTATTAGAGGTGTATTTGATTAGTTTAAGTTTGATTTATGAGGTTGGGGTCACATGATCACCCTTGGGTGGGCCCCACAACCTCAGCTATTGTGCCCAAAATGTCAAACCCGAAATTGGGCTATTTATGGCATTTTGGAGACCCCTTTTGGTTTTGGGGGTTCTCTTAGCATAAAAATAAGCCCTTGCATGGGCTTCATTTCTTGGTCAAATGGGAGTTTTCCCTCCCATTTGACCTCTCATAAGTCACCATTCTTGTAAGAATCGCTGGGTGGAGTGTCTTCTTAAATGTTGAATGTTATTGGCTTGTTATCATTTTAAGGAATTTGGGGAAAGGCTCTTAAAGTTTGTTTGTATTATTCTCTTTTAAATTTTAAGAATCTTGGGGAGGGAAGAGAGAGGGGTGAAACATGTCACACTATCATTGGAAAGTATTTTTCACTTGTTTTTACTTCTAAACATCCTTGTGTAGGAGGAAATTTTTTTACCTTGTCATTTTTAAATTTTGGTTTCAAAGAGGTTTGGCTTGGAGCTTGGATTAAAGTGGATTGGATTTCTTAGAGACTTGGAGAGATTTTGGAGGTAGGATACTTATTCCTTCTTTGATTTTATTTTTGAAATTGAAAAAGGAATGGATGTGTGGTGTGCTAATGTGCTTGTAGGTGGTTGAATGGATTATGTGTTTATTTATTATTATTTTTGTTTTCTCCATCCATCATATGGCTTGATGGATTTTGGAGTTGTGTGGGGGAAGAGGGAGGAAATTTCCCTCTTAAACCTCATGGCTTGATGGACAAGCCATGTTGGTTTCTCATATTTTTATCCCCTCATATGGTTTGAGGTGGGGAAGGTGGTTCATATGGTTTGAACCCTCTTCCCCATCCTTGGAAAGGAAACCCAAGAGGTTTGAAAATCCTCCCAAGGAGGAATTTTTGTGAATGGGAGGAGAAATAAGGAGGGGTGTTTGTTATGGAGGAATAAGGAGGATTTTAGATATTTTTTGCATGTGTGTTTCCTATGGTTGGATCACACCTTTTGGTTCTTTTGGATTTCTCATCCACTCTTCCCCATTTGGAGGTTGAACTTGGTGTTACCCCTCCTTTTTTTGGTTGTCTCTTTGTGTTTAGGTGTATGGTTAATGATTGATTGTGTTGTTGTGATTTTTTCTACCTCTTACCTTCTTGTGCACAATTTAGGAATCTTTTCTCTCTCTCCCATGGGTTTGGAGGGAGGCTAACATGTCTTCCAATATTTGGAAAGGCATGTAATGATGCCTAAAGGTTTGGTGGAAAATTAGGCCTTTCTCCTTGTGTTTTTGAAGACTTTGTGGATGACATGCAAATTAGAGCTTGAAGCTTGTTGGAGAGGATTGAAGTATTGATATGTGGTTCCCAACTTTGAGAGGTTTCTTCACTTGGGATTTGTAAATGTGATTGCAATCTCTTTTGTGAGTATCCAATATTGGGATGTGTTGTATCTTACTTTTAAAAGATATCATTGTAAAGTTTTCACTACCCTTTAAGGAGTTTGTTTGGTTTCTTTTGAAGGAGTTTGAACCTCTCCATATGGGGAATGTTGTTGTGTGGAAAATGTATCACTCTCCTATTGTAGGAAATTAACATTATTTTGTACGTTTCTTGGAAATATTATCTCAATAAAAGTTGTAAAAATGTATTTCTCTTCCCAAAATGGTAGTGTAAGAGTTAAAAAGTTAGAGTATGAAGCTTGCACTTTTACTTTGTATTGCAATGAAAATGAGTTGAAATTTATAGTAACTTCAAGGATGGTTGTTGTAATAAATCCTGATGTTTCACACCAAGATGAACATTGCGTTCCTTTTTCTTGAAAAAGATTGAAAAAAAACTTTATCTTGGAGGTTAGGATAAACTATCTCCAAATTTAAAGAAATCTTGTTTCACTTTGTATGTTGGATGAAGATTGATGGACCAAATGAATGATTGTGTTCTCTTATCTTGCTATTGTTATCTTGTCTTGTTGTTGAGATAAGAGGAAAGGAAGCCATATTTATTTGTTTCATTTGGGTTAATAAGATTAAATTGTAGTTTAGTTTTCTTCCCCTTTTTGAAGGGTATTGTTAAATTTGCATTATGGAAAGAATAAGGTTGTTTAGTTGTTGAACTATGTAAAATATATAAAATTGAAAACTATATAGGAATGAAAATTTAAGCCTAATATAAATCATATGGTTGGATTTATTATTTAAGTTATAACCAAAATTCTAGAGATAGCTTTTCCACAATAATCTGCCTAAATAAATTGGTTATATCCATACCTGCATATTTATATAAATTTGCGTACACACACACACACACACACACACACACACACACACACACACACACACACACACACACACACACACACACACACACACACACCTTTAAACTAGTATGGGAGATTATTTTACAAATAATGTCACTATAAAATAGAAATCTTATCCAAGTCGTACGTTTTTACATAAATAAATTATAAATTTTAAACCAATATGGGAGATTCTCTTAAAAATCACGTCACTATAAAATAGAAATACTATCCAACTCGTACATATGTGTGTGTGCGTGTGTGATACACACACACACACACACATATACATGTATATATATATATATATATATATATATATATATATATATATATATAGATCAAATACCTATTAAACTGTGTATTTGTAAAACCAAATCTATATTTTTCCTCCGAAAAAAATCGGTATACATATACACACGCACACACATATATATGTATGTATATATATGTGTGTGTGTATATAAATACACACACACAGAGATATATATATATATATATATATATATATATATGCATACATGTTATTTAAAAATATACAATAGTTTTCCCGAATCAATTTGGTTCAAATTTGCAATAATCAAAATAGAAGAAAAGGTTTTTTTCTTTTGGTTTCCTAGTTACGTAAGAAGATGCCCCCTAAAACCCCCTTGAACACGAGATCCATTATTATCCTTATGGTTAATCCTTACCCCTCTACCCTTCATTTTCACTCTCTCATGCCACCATTGAGTTTCCCACTCCCTTTTATATATATATATATATATATATATATATATAAAGCCCTTACATCTCCCAAAACCACCCCCACCTCCTCCATTCAAACCACTTTGAGAGTTGGGTTGTGGCCGATGTGTTAGAAAAACATGTGGAATAGATATCTAAACCAAAAAAGTAATATCTCAAAACCGAGTATCTCCTTGGAAAAAAAAAAAAAGAGATCTATTCATAATAATATTAGTAAGAAAATTCCCCCGTAGATCTGAGACAACCCGCAAAAAATAAGGAAGGAGAATATATATATATAAGCTTGAAACCTAGTTTGTCATGGCGCCGCCCCTCTACCTGCAGATAGAACAAATAAAAGAAAATAAAAATCTCAAAGCATAAGTTATAAACAAAACAAAAAGATAAAATCCTTTATTTTTTTAGAAGGTGTGGTTAGGTAAGGCATAAAATATTAAGTTAGGGTGAGGTAATTTACACTAGCATCTAGTAATAAAAGTAAAAGTATATATATATATTTTTAAATAAATAAAAAGAACTAACTCATATAATATTAAGGTAATATAATATTAAGGTATTAAGGAAAGATAATATTAAGCTATTAAGGATGATAGAGAAGTAAGTCATAATATTAAGGTATTCTTGCCACTATAAGATTACCATCATGAAAATATCCTTCATAAATTCTTTAATGGGTTTAGATCACATTGTTGTAACGGAATAGTAGGCTTAGACAATGTATTACACTTATTAAATTTATAATGCGTCATTAGGCACAAAACTACAATATTTACACAAATAAAAATCGTAACACATTTAAGGGCTAACGTATAACAAAATTTATATATCGTGTTGAGTGTAATAATATTATAAGATTATATGGTTACAACTCGTAATAATGTTTACAGGTAAAGTTAATGGGCATAATGGAATCAAATCACGTACATGGTGTATAATAATTTCAAAAAAATTGATCAATTTTGTTGTAGCTTTAAGATGTATTTTAGTGCCGTAAAATTATGGGGCATTACATTTGGTATCAGATCTCGGGTTCTAACACTGGGTGTCTTGGGATAGCTTGAGTGTTTGACTCTTAGCTTGCCCATTTAGCAATAACGTTTCGCTAAATTGTTCCATAGGTCAAAACACGTCTCGATTAACCGCATGGGAGAAATACATCTAGTAAGATGATCGGTGGTGAATGATCACCAACTTGGATGAGTAAATTCATGACAATAGATCCACCCATGGTGATTGGAACACAAACTTTGACTACCTTATTTTTTTTTAAACAATTGGTAAAATTTAAGAAAAAGTCATTCAAAAATAGCATGCAAAATGGCGATGTGACTCCCATGGTGGAGGTTTTTTTGGATGATCATGTTCTCTAGTGACATGGGAAATCACAACAACATTTAAACCCAACTTATAAGATCATATGATCATTTAAATGAAGGCATTTTGGGCCCTACTTGATTGCATTGTTGCATGGATAACAACTGAAATCTAAAAAAATTGTTTTGATTTTGACCCAATGTTTAGGGACCTTTAGTAGGAAATTTAAATCAACGACTTCTAACCTTCAGTATTTCTACATGGTAAATTTTTTCAGCAATTAGTTTTGAGAAAACTAGTGGGGAGTGAGTTTTTCAAGCATGTTTAGGAGACCTCTAGTCGTTTTGGTATAAAACACAAACGTGTCAATACCATAAATTAGCTCCGAAATGAGGTCATCACTAGAGTTCTAAAATTATTATCAAATCCCTTGGCACAAATTAAAATTCTATTCATATCCCTCAACATAACTTTTGGATTGACTTCAACATTGATCGAATTATTATAACCCTTCTTTAGCTCAATAAGCCTATTTTCATACTTTGACCGCTTACTAAGTTTTGTTGCAAAGTAACTTGGTTAAAACATTTTATTTTACTAAGTGAACTTGTGATTATAAACCTCCTTGAATTGATTAAAATGTTCCTAAATAATCATGTTTGTAATGCCAAAACTTAGGGGTAGACAACATAGAATCACCCTCTCATTTTAATCTTGTCTAGTGGATCTAGAAGAACAATGATTATGAATAAAATAAACTAACAATATCTCATGCTCTCTCTCTCTCTCTCTCTCAATAAAATAGAATAAATTAGTTTCAATTGTGCTCTTGGTTTGGTGATATGGTGTACCGATTATGGTGTTGACCGTGAAATTTCAAGTAATATGGTGCAATAATGGTGAATGCAAAGTTTCGTAATCCACAATATATATATATATATATATATATATATATATATATATATATATATATATATATATATATATATATATATATATATATATATATATATATATATATATATATATATATATATATAAAAAAATTTTAGAGCCATGTAATAATATTGAAATGGAAAAACTTGTCGAATATGTAATTAAACAACCTCGATTGGCAAACAATGTTATCATTTGTTACCCTCAAAATCAAAAATTGAGGTGACAATAAATTATGGTTTCAAATGTAATAAGTAATGTTTATTAATATTAGTTATTTGATATTCATATAATATATATCACACTCTAAATAGTTAGTCTTATATACATAACTTAGGCATTGTGTTGACATTCCTAAATTCTAGATGAGAAAGTAATGCGAATAATCATAGGTTTTAATGGTCTCACAAATTTAATATGCATTTGGCTACCTAACTCTTAGGATACTCTTGCATAATATTTCCTTCACATTGTAAACTCTCAGTAATTTACTATAAGATAAATGATGTAACCCTTATGGTAAGGACTAAGAATAATGATTATTGATTCCTTCCACCTACCTTGGATGAAGGTGTCCTTTGATATCAGTATAAAGACTAGTTAAGAAAAGAAAAAACTAGATTGGTATCGAAAGCTATGTTATTTTGGGGTACTCTTTGAAACTTGGCCCTGTCTGTTGTCACTACTCATTAGGTAGCGAAATTTAAAGTTCTTGGTGTAAAATGGATCCATCCTCTCTTAAAAAAGTAAATTCGTGGATGTTCCTTTCAACCTAATGGATCATTTTTGACCAAAGTTATTGTTGGCTAAAGTTAACATAAATTCCATACTTGAGAAGTGTTAGGTTATACCTTCCCTTAAAGGAAAATGTGTATTGATCTCTTAAACTCTTGAGTAAGGTATGAATGAAAAAGTTGTGGTAACCCGTCCACATTATAATTTTGTAAATTGCATAGTACCTTGATAGGTTTTGGAAACATTCCCTTTGAATGTATTTTGTTCTCCTAACTCATTAGATATTCTTTTGGTTACGGTGATAAAGAAACAATATAAATTTAAGTAAACTTCTCATATGTCTTATTGAATTGAAAATTCATTATTCGTTGTTATCATTAAGTAAATGTGGCTTTGTAAGGATGTAGAAAATGAAAAAATAGTTTTTTCATGGTGAAATTTTTGTCAAAATTATAAACAATAATAAATTAAACTATCCCTTATGAGTTTTCTAAAGAAAATTTTGAATCAAAATTTAGATGTCCTAGAAAAAGGTACATGTTATGGAACCCCGAAACCAAACTAGAGAATCAATCCTAACTCGATGATTGGTTATATATATATATATATAACCAATCATTGAACCATCCTTGACCTTAGTGAATAATGTGGGTGTTAGAACCATATTAAATAGGCTCGTGAACCATTTTCTCCCAATTTGAGAGTAATGATGAGCTAGGAGGTGAAAACACACGTAAACTTGGAAAAAATTCTCTCTTATTGTGTGATACTTGTGGCACCTAGGATGGTTCCCATGAGCAGGATCGTACACATATAGTATGCAAAACTTGTTATCCCTTTTAGAACAACAATTTTATTCCTTTATCTCACCCATCAATAATTTCCTTTAAATATGGACCTTATGTTGAAAATACACTTATGTGGACCCTTATAGGAAGGTTAGATAATGATGCAAATGAAACCTTTGGAAGCTATAATTTTTCCTTGATTAATATTCTCCTATTTGAGATATACTTGACTTGGAACCATGTTATATTTGATGAGACATGTTTGTTAAGAATATAATAATAATAATATAATTCCCTTAAAGTGAACTTGATGTTGGACATACACTACGTGTGACCATTTAGAGGTTTTAGAAAATGATGATGATAACAATTTCCTTGGAAGCTATAACTTTATTTAATTAAATTAATCTAAATGAAAGAAACACTTAATACATGACCAAGTATAAATTTTTGGGACATGATTGTTATGAAAAACAACCATCTGATATGACATGATACCTTGTGGAGTCATATCCCTATCTCTTCCTGACTTCTAGGAGGAAGTCTAATTTTAGGAGAGGGGGATGTAGTGCCCACATTTTCTAGCTTCAGTTTATTTATTGACTCTATACTCATATTTGATGATTAGACATGGATTATGGCACCTTGTTGATATTATGTTATGATATTTGATCATTTGAGGACATGTATGATGATTTGGGCGCATAGCGCCAATTTAGTTTTGACTAGTATGATAGTTCATTTCAGTAGATGTTTTAAATACTAGCATGTTACGATGTTGTTGATCTTATTGGATATATGATGGACATATGGTTGTGTCGCACATTTTTATATCATGAATTATTTGGTTATTTGATGTTATCATATTTTAGCATGGATGGATATCATTATATATTCTTTGGGATAGCTAACACATGTTGAATTAATATGAAATTATTTTCTTGTTAACAATTCCTTACTCATATTGTGTTAGCATAGTTAGCATGATTATATTTTGATTGATTTACTGAGTAGTTAATTTATACATTTTATTGGATAGATGCGTTTAATGTTTGTAATGAGTGTGCATATTACAGGAACATGAGAACATGGGTTTCAAGGTGGCTACTCGAGTGTGCACAAGCGGCCCATCAATGAGTCTAGCCATGTTAATTGTGTGAATCCTTACTTGGTTGCATGTCATATTTGGGCACCATGAGTGACCCCTAAAGTGTAATATTGTAATTTTGTAAATTTATTATTGTTTAATTTGTTTAGTGTTGACAAGCTAATTTGGGAACCTAATGGTCCCCACTCGTTTTAGAGGTGTATTTGATTAGTTTAATTTTGTTTTATGAGGTTGGGGTCACATGATCACCCTTGGGTGGGCCCCACAACCTCATCTATTGTTCTAAAATGCCTAACCCAAAATTGGGCTATTTATGGCATTTTTGGAGACCCCTTTTGGTTTTGGGGGTTCTCTTAGCATGAAAATAAGCCCTTGCACCCTACCTATAGGTAAGGGGGCTTCATTTCTTGGTCAAATAGGATTTTCCTCCCATTTTAACTCTCATAAGTCACCATTCTTTTAAGAATGGCTAGGCAGAGTTTCTTCTTAAAATTTGAATGTTATTGGCTTATTATCCTTTTAAGGAATTTGGGGGAAAGGCTCTTAAAGTGTGTTTTTAACTCTCTTTTTAATTTTTGGAATATTGGAGAGGGAAGAGAGAGGGGTGACACATGTCACCCTCTCATTGGAGAGGATTTTTCCCTTGTTTTTCTTTATATACATCCTCATGTAGGAGGAAAAGTTTTTCACCTTGTCATTTTTGCATTTTGGTTTTAGAGAGGTTGGGTTTGGAGCTTGGCTTAAAGTGTATTGGATTTCTTAGCTGTTAGAATGTGTTGTATATTTTATATACTGTATACCCAGGAGTACTATACACCTCTTGCATGAGTGTTAGTAGGGGTCCGATATATGGGTTGGAAAAAATTCAAATCCCTATTTTTGTAGGAGTATAGATATGCTATTTTTATCTATACGTATATATAGGTGGTGTCATAATCCATGAATTATGGGGAACCATTATGGGTGTTTATTAGCCCATGCTTTTGTACCTATTGTATTGTAAAATTCATTTGACGGTTTCTTACTGTTTTAATTACAAATAGCCGAAGATTCAGTAGGGTAAAGCAAAACTTTGAAGTAAATTATTGTATTGTAAGCATTAAGTTAATGCAATAAGAGAGAGAAGTTATTGTGTTGGGTTTTTTTCCCGAAATGGTTTCCCAGGTTAAATATTGTGTTTTATCATTTTTTTCTTTAATTATCTTGAATATTCTATTTAGTATAGCTTCTTGTTTATTAGTTTATCGGATTGATTCTCTTCATTTGGTATCAAAGCTAGGTTTTATCTTTTATGTGAAGAGTTAGGGTTTCTAAAACCTGTGATAAAAAATTTTGAGTGGGAGCTCTACGGGTGAATTTTTCAAGTAGAAGAAAATGATGGGAAGCACAAGGATCAAAATCAAAAAATTTAATGGCCAACATTTTGAGTTATGGAAGCTCAAGATGGAAGATCTTCTTGTGGATAGAGATCAGTGGATTGTTGTGTCTGGAGTCATGCCTATGGGTATGAAGGTAGAGGACTGGGAAAATATCAATAGGAAGGCAAGGAGTTCAATCAGATTGTGTCTGTCAGATTCAATTTTTTTGAATGTGTCAAATGAGAAATCCACTTAGGTGTTATGGGAGAAGTTGGGGACTTTGTATCAAACAAAGTCTTTGGTGAACAAATTGTTTCTCCGAAAGAAGCTATATTCATTGAGAATGAATGATGGAGACTCTATTGCAGAACATCTAAACATCTTTAATATTGTGGTAAGTTAGTTGATTTCTATTGATATTAAAATGGAAGAAGAGGATAAGTGTATTACTCTTTTGTGTTCTTTACTCGAGTCTTGGGATAATCTAGTTATGGCTATTACTAGTACTATGACAAAATTATTAGTTGAGGATGTAGTTGTGGCCTTACTATCAGAAGAAATGAGGAAAAATCCATTGAGGATTATCAATCCAAGGATTCCTTATATGTAAGAGGTCATACCCAAGAGAAAAGCAAGAAGAGGCAAGGACAATCAAATTCTAGAAGTAAATCAAAGACTATAGAAAAAGATAAGAGGAAATGTTGGAACTATGGTAAAACAAGGCATTTCAAGAAAGAAGGTAGAAAAGGGTAAGTCCTTTGACGATGGTGGATCTTTAGATACAAAACCCTCTAATGAAGACTCGGAGATTTTTTGGTAGCTTCCAACTTGCATGCATGTGACAGTGCATGGTTGATTGACTCGGGTGCCTCCTTTCATATGACACCACACAAGGAGTGGTTCTATGAATATGAAAAGTGTAATGGAGGTGATGTATATCTAGGAGACAACTCAACCTGCAATATCATTGGTCATGGGAGAATCAAGATGAGGTTTAAAGATGGAAGGATTAAAACCCTCCCAGGTGTTCTACACATTCCAAGTTTGATCGAAACCTAATATCTATAAGTAAGATGAATGATGCAAGTGTTCAGGTAGCATTTAGTAAATACAGTTGCAAGATGGTTCAGAGGTGCAATGGTATTAGCAAGAGGAATTTGTACTAGAACATTTTTAAGCTTGAGGAAAGTGTTGTTACTGATGAGTGTAATAAATCTATGGTTCTAGAGGAGAAGAAAGCTTCAGATCCAACTCCTACATCTACTACAATGAAAATGATGTTATTGTTGATGGTGAATCAAAGAACCCTTGAATGTCTGAAACTCGATGGATTGATACTCTCGGTGCGATTGCATAACATGGAGCTTTTCCCAAGTGTGGGACCTTGTGAATCGGAAAGCTCTCTCGAATGAAGGCCGGTTCCTATTCCTCTGTTCACATGCAAACATAAAAATCCAGAGGGTTTACTCAAAAACCTAATCTAACTTTATAAGGAGACAGGGTAAGAAGATGCATAAAAATAAAACTAAACTAACAAAGGTGATGCACTAAGGAATGATGAACACTGTCTTGCCAATAAATACAAACCATTAAAATGCAATCCAAGATCATGCACGAGATAACCAAATTTGTAGTGAAAGATCGGGAGGATGTAAATGAACACAGAGAGGGTTGAGAATCATCCACATACATGCATTATTTTCTCAAAATATTGATACAATACACTAAAAAAATGCCAAGAGGAAAAGTTGCATTACGCTTTTAGATGGGAGGTTTGAACTCCACAAATCCACTACCAAAGAGAAGAAGGGAGGGGCAAAACAAGAATTTCCAACCTTTAGAAAGAAGCCCCTCCTTATAATTTATAGGAAGAATGAGAGAGAAAAGAGAGAGGAAATCCAAATCTACCCCAACCACCTCTAGGTTATATTTAATTCATCTCATTATGGCGGTAGGTGAGAACCCTAGCAAACCCATAAAATGGAGAATTATATTTTGTATTTTTGAAGAACTTTTTCTCACCTAATTAAAGATATCCAGTCATAGTTGGATAGAGTACCTCGTAAGATTTCCAAAAATTCCAACCTTGCGTGAATCCGAGCTCCCTGTGAAAAGTTATGGCCATTTGAATATCTAGCGTCAGGGTTTGCTTTCTGTCAAGGTGTCAATGCTCAAAATGTTGTGCCTCCTGAAGATGCACCTTGGCACATCCATCCTCATGTTAACCTACTTTTAAGTGCACCATAGGCACTGAAAATGTGGTGTCGACACTTTGTGTTGTGCGCCCCCAGCCTGCGCCTTGGGCACGAATTTTCGCATGTCGACACTTTGTGTTGTGCGCCCCCAGCCTGCACCTTGGGCGTGAATTTTCGCATGTCAACACTTTGTGTTGTGCGCCCCTACCTACACCTTGGGCATGAATTTTCGCATGTCAACACTTTGTGCTATGCGCTGACCTGCACCTTGTGTGCAAATTTTGACATGTCAACACTTTGTTCTTCACTATATTTACCTGAGGGGGAGATATATACAACAGTTATTTCATCAAAGGATGGGACACATCAACGAGAAAGGAATTTGTACTTTAAAACTAAAAGGTATGGTTGAAGGAATTTCTGAGTGTCTTTTAGATTTTGATTTTTGTGAGCATTGTGAATTAGTAAAGCAAACTAGAATAAAGTTGCCTAGGAATGCTACAAGACCAGAAGGAATTCTACATTTGATACATAGTGATGTTTTTGGACCTGTAAAAGTTCCATCATTAGGAAAATCCATGTTCTATGTTAGTTTCATAGATGATTTCTCAAGAAATACCTGGGTATATTTTATTCGAGAATAAGTCTGAGGTTTTCAATAAATTCAAAGAGTTTAAGGCTCTTGTGGAAAATCAGACAAAAAAGGAAGATAAAGGTTTTGAGAAGTGACAATGGTGGGGAATATTGCTCTAATGCCTTTGAGAAATTCTGTAAAGAGTGTGGAATAGAAAGGAAGAAGACAACTCCATATATGCCACAATAGAATGGAGTTATAGAAAGGATGAATGAACATTAATGGATAAGTGTAGAAGTATGCTTAGTGGTGCCAGTTTGGATAGAAAATTCTAGGTAGAAGCAATAAGAATCGTGTGCTATTTGGTTAATAGATCACCGACATCTGCACTTGAAGGAAAACTCCACAAGAAACATGAATTGGTAAGAAACCTTCATTAGAAAATTACGTGTATTTTGTTGTATTGCTTATATGTATATTCGAAAGAGAAAAGAACCAATCTAACTAATAAATATGCTAAGTGAGTATTTATTGGATACTCTAATGGCATAAAAAGGATACAAGCTTTGGAATCTAGAATCATAGAAGGTTGTTTTTAGCCATAATGTAATTTTTAGAGAGCTTAAGGAAATTCCAGAGCAAGAAGAAAAATCGGGGAAGATCATGTTAAAATTGAGGAAGATGAATCTGTGTCTGAATTTGATGCGACTACAAAATATGAACCATAAAGAGAGTTGCAAGGGGAAGATTTAGATGAAGCAGATGAGGAACCATAAAAATCCTATCTTAAGAAGATCAGATTGACTGAGAAGGGCACTGAGAGGTATAGTCCTCCTGATTTCCATTCTACTTCTGTTTTGTCAGTTTTATTTATTACTGATGATGAACCCAAGACTGTGAAGGAGGATTTTGGATCTAATGAAAGAAAGTTTTGGAAAAAGGATATGGAGGAAGAAATGGAGTCCTTATATAAGAATAATACATGGGACTTGGTGAAATTACCTCCTGAAGAAAATAGGTTGGTTGTAAATGGGTGTTTAAGAAGAAGTATAATGCAGATGGGAAAATAGAAAAGTATAAAGCTCACCTTGTGGAAAAGGGTTTCTCTCAAGTGGAGGGACTTGATTTTGGTGAGATATTTTCTCTTATTGCTAAGTTACATTCTATTATATTTATTTTAGCTTTTGCTTTTGATCCGGAAATCAAGCAGACGGATTTCAAGACAATGCTTTTGCATGCTTTGAGCTTGAGGAGGAAATCTACATGACACAACCAAAAAGATTTAAGATCAAAGGAAAGGAAGATTTGGTGTGTAGGCTGAAAAAGTCATTATATGGCTTGAAGCAATCACCAAGAATGTGGAACCAAAAATTTGATAGGTATGTGTTGAGACTTGGGCTCGAAAGAAGTAAAGCTGACCCCTGTGTTTATTTTAAACATGAAGGTGAATATTATGTTATCATTGTATTGTATGTTGATGACATGTTGTTAATTGGTAACAGTAAGAAATTGGTCAGTCATGTTAAATCTCAACTCTCATCTCATTTTGATATGAAGGATCTCGGTGCTTTGCAAAATTTATTTTGGGCATGGAAATAAAAAGAGATCGTGTAAATAGGAAACTAGTGTTAAATCAAAGAAAGTATCTTGAGGTGATATTGCAAAGGTTTCAAATGCATGAAAGTAAACCTTTTGGTATTCCTATTCCCGTTGGTCAAAAAATTTCTTCTAAACAATGTCCTAAAACTAAAGAAGAAATAGAGGACATGTCTCAGGTACCATATGCTAGTGTGGTTGGTAGTTTGATGTATGGAATGGTTTTTACTAGACCTGATATTGCACATGTAGTGGGATAGTGAGAAGATTCATGTTGAATCCTAGAAAGGAACATTAGATCAGTGGTAAAGAGAATCCTCAGGTACCTACGCCAGACATCTAATTATGTAATTTATTATCAAGGAAAACTTGATGAAAGTAAAACATTATATCTACATGGTTTTGTGGATTCTCGATTGGGGTGGAGACTTGGATATGCACAAGTCTACCAGTGGTTATGTGTTCAAATTGTTTAGTGGAGTGGACAGGTTGGATGAGTAAACATCAAGCAAGTGTTTTGATATCCACCATAGAGGTTGAGTACATGGCAGCTACTCATGCAAGTAAAGAAGTGGTTTGGCTTTGGCGACTGATCTCCACTATTGGGTTCACTCAAAATGTTGTAAGGATTGATTGTGATAGTCAAAGTGCAATTTTTATAGCAAATAACCCTGAGTATCATTCAAGAACAAAACACATTGATGTTCAATACCATTTTGTAAGAGAAATGGTGGAGGAGAAGAAGATACTACTAAGTAAGGTGGACACAAAGGATAATGTTGCTGACTCTTTAACTAAGGTTGTGAGTGCTAAAAATTTTCTTGGTGTAGAAAATTGATGGGCTTGAATGCCCTGAGCTGCTAACTATATGGCAGTGTAGCCCCCTTTTGCAAAGTATACAAGAAGTGGGAGAATGTTAGAATGTGTTGTATATTTTTTATATTGTATACCCGTGAGTACTTGTATATCTATTTTTCTCAAGTATAGATATGCTATTTTTATCTATATGTATATATGGGTGGTGTCATAATCCATGAATTATGGGGAACCATTATGGGTGTTTATTAGCCCATGGTTTTGGTACCCATTGTATTGTAAAACCGCTTTGATGATTTCTTACTATTTTTCTTACAAATAGCTAGAGATGCAGTAGGGTAAAACAAAACTTAGAAATACATTATTGTATTGTAAATGGTTAAGTTAATGCAATAAGAGAGAGAAGTTATTGTGCTAGGTTTTTTCCCGAAAGGGTTTCCCAAGTTAAATCTTGTGTTTTTTCATTTGTTTTCTTTGATTATCTTGAATATTCTATTCAATAGCTTCTTGTTTATTAGTTTATCGGATGTATTCTCTTCATTAGAGACTTGGAGAGATTTTGGAGGTAGGATCCTTATTCATTTTTATTTTATGTTTGAAATTGATAAAGTAATGGATGTGTAGTGTGGTTATGTGCTTGTATGTGGTTGAATGGATTATTTGTTAATTTGTTATTTATTTTCTTTTTTCCATCCATCATATGGCTTGATGGATTTTAGAGTTGTGTGGAGGAAGAGGGAGGTAATTTCCTCTTAAACCTCATGGCTTGATGGACAAGCCATGTTGGTTTATCATATTTTTATCCCCTCATATGGTTTAAGGTGGGGAATGTGGTTCATATGGTTTGAACCCCTTCACCATCCTTGGAAAGGAAACCTAAGTGGTTTGAAAAGAAAATTTTGTGAATGGGAGGAGAAATAAGGAGGGGTGTTTGTTATGGAGGAATAAGGAGGGTTTCGGAGATGTTATGCATGTGTGCTTCCTATGGTTGGATCACACATTTTGGTCCTTTTGGATTTCTCTTCCAATCTTCCCCATTTTGAGGTTGAACTTGGTGTTGTTGCTCCTTATTTTGGTTGTTTCTTTGTGTTTGGGTGTATTGTTAATGTTTGATTATGTTGTTGTGATTATTTCTACCTCTTCCCTTATCAGTGCAGAGTTGAGGAATGCTTTCTCTCTCTCCCATGGGCTTGGAGGGAGGCTAGCATGTATTCCAATATTCAGAAAGGCATGTAATTATTCCTATATGTTGGGTGGAAAATTTGGCCGTTCTCCTTGTTTTTTGAAGAATTTTTGGATGACATGCAAATTGGAGCTTGAATCTTATTGGAGAGGATTGAAGTATTGATATGTGGTTCCCAACTTGTAAAGGTTTCTTCACTTGGGTTTTGTAAATGTGGGTGTAATATCTTTTTGAGTCTCCCATATTGGGATGTGGTGCATCATAATTTTAAAAGATGCATCATTATAATCTTTTCCCTACCTTGTAAGGAGTTTGTTTGGTTGCTTTATAAGGAGTTTGAACCTCTCCATATGGGGGAATTTTATTGTGTGGAAACCTTATAACTCTTCTATTGTAGGAAATTAACATTATTTTGTACGTGTCTTGTAAATCTTATTTCAATAAAAGTTGTAAAATGTATTTCTCTTCCCAAAAGAGAAGTGTAAGAGTTAAGAAGTTAAGAGTATGAAGCTTGCACTTTTACTTTGTATTGCAAATAAAATGAGTTGAAATTTATTGTAACTTTAAGAATGGTTGTTGTAATAAATCTTGATGTTTCACATCAAGATGAACATTGCATTCCTTGTTCTTGAAAAGATTAATAACAAAAATAAAAAAATTAGCTTGGAAGTTAGAATAATTTATCTCCAAATTTAGTGGATGGGGTGGGATTGGTGTTGTCAAGTCGATAGATGTGTGCTTAACCAGCCGTGTTTGAATCCCCCAAGGAACAATCTTCCTTAAGCAGATGGTTCACCAAGAGATGCAACATATTTGCTTATGCCGACGCCGGTGGTTTCTCCTCTCGCTAGTTGCTTCTCCTCTCACTCCCGTCGCTGGTGGTTGTTCCTCTCACCGCCGAGGTTGGTAACTACTTTTCTCACTACCGATGTTGGTGGATGCTCCGCTTCTTTGTTGACACTAGTGGCTACTCCTCTCATTTTTAAGCTGGTTGTTTCTTCTCTTACTTCCGTCACTAGTAGTTGTTCCTCTCATTGTTGTCACTGGTAGTTGTTCCACTCACTACGGTCGCTATCATTGGTCGTTGCATCTTCATTATGGATTCATGGTTACTTTAATTGGGTTCTTAATGGTGTTCCCCTCATCAGAACCTAGGTTGTGGATCCTCTAAAAAAATTCCTAAATTGTACAAGGATGTGGGTCCTTTCAACACCCTCATTTACCCTAATTAAAAAAAAAACTATCTCCAAATTTAAAGAAATTTTGTTTCACTTTGCATGTTGGATGAAGATTTGAAGAACTAAATGAATGATTGTGTTCTCTTATCTTGTTATTGTTATATTGTATTGTTTTTGAGATAAGAGGAAGGCATCTTTATTTGTTCGGTTAATAAAATTAAATTGTAGTTTAGTTTTCTTCCTGTTTTTGAAGGGTATTATTAAATCTAAATTATGGAAAGAAGAGGATTGTTACGTTATTAAAATATGTAAATTCTATAAATCTGAAAACTATATAGGAATGAAACTTTAAGCCTTATACAAATCATATGGTTGACTTTATTAGTTAAGTTGTAAATAGAATTCCATAGATATCTTTTCCCGAATAATCGCCTAAAGAAATTGGTTATATCCATGCCTCGCATATTCATATAAATTTACGTAAATACATAAATAAATAAATATATATACATAAAAATTTAAAATAGTATGTGAGATTCTTTTACAAATCATGCCACTATAAAATAGAAATATTATCCACCTCATACATTCTTATATATGCATATATATATATATATATATATATATATATATATATATATATATATATATATATATATATATATATGCATATATATATACATACACACACACACACACACACACACACGTGTGTGTGTGTGTGTGTATACATAGATGTATATATATATACACGATTTCTTTCTTTTTTTCGAGAAAAAATCCGAGTTTGTTTTATAAATACACACTTTAATAGGTATTTGATATATATATATATATATATATATATATATATATATATATATATATATATATCAAATACCAAAACTATGTATTTATAAAACCAAACCTGGATTTGTTCTCTAAAAAAGAAAGAAATCGATGTGTGTGTGTGTGTGTGTGTGTGTGTGTGTGTGTGTGTGTGTGTGTGTGTATACATGTTATTTAAAAATATACAATAGTTATGTTGAATCAGCTTGGTTCGAATTTGCAATAAAAATATCAAAATAGATGAAAATGGGTTTAATTTTTCTTTTGGTTTCTTGGATCCATATAATCTGTCCCCGCCCCAAACCCCCTTCAACACAACCCATTCTTCTCCTTATTGCTGATCCTTCCCCTCTACCCTACCCTACATTTTCACTCTTCCATGCCACCATTGAACTTCCCAAACATATACATATATATATATATATATATATATATATATATATATATATATATATGTATGTATATATATATATATATATATATATATATATATGTATATATATATATATATCTACATATGTACGTATATGTAGATATATATATATATATATATATATATATATATATATATATATATATATATATATATATATATATATATATATATATATATACACACATATATACATACATACATATATATATACATATATATACATACATATATATACATATATAAAGCCCTTATATCTCTCAAAACCGTCTCGCCACCTCCTCCATTCGAACCACCGAGAGTTGGGCCACGGATGGCACTATTAACAAATCTTGTGCAACAAAAATCTAAACCAAAAAATGTAATGTCTCAAAACTAGAGTATCTCCTAGAAAAAAAGAGATTTATTCATAATAATATTAATAAGAAAACCCCCCATAGATCTGGTTTAACTTGTACAAAATAAAGAAGGAGAAAAAATATGAATAAGCTTGGAACCTAGCCTGTCATGGCACCACATCGCTCAACCTTTGTACTAGTACAAAGAAAACAAAAAAACTCTCAAAGCTTAGGTTACAAACAAAACAAAAGATAAAATCCCTAATTTGTTTAGAAGGTGCGGTTAGGTAAGGCATAAAATATTAAGTTATGGTAAGCTAATTTAAACTAACATCTAGCTATAAACGTAAAAGTATATCTTATTTAAAAAAGAAAAAGAAAAAGAACTAACTTGTATTATATTAAGATATTAAGGTAATATAATATTAAGGTATTAAGGAAATATAATATTAAGGATGATAGGGAAGTAAGTTCGTAATGTTAACTATAAGATTATTATTATGAAAATATCGTTATAAATTATTTAATGTGTGTAGATCACATTGTTGTAACATGTAATATAAGGCTTAGACAATGTATTACACTTATTAAATTTATAATGCGTCATTACGCACAAAACTACAATATTTATGCAAATAACAATCGCAACGCATTTAAGGGATACCCTATAATGAAATTTAAATATCATGATGACCGTAATAATATTATAAGATTATATGGTTACAACTTGTAATAATGTTTATAGGTGAAGTTAATGGGCATAAAGGAATCAAACCACGTATATGGCGTATAATACTTTCAAAAAAAAATTACTAATTTTTTTGTAGCTTTAAGATGTATTTTAGTGTCGTAAAATTATGGTGCATTACACTACCATAGTGTTGGCCGAGGGAGGATCCCTTCATCTAGATCTGTCATGATCCTAAGGGTAGGGAGGGTCCCCTCAACCATCTCCACCACCGAGCCGCTAGAACACACCACCGGTTTGTCACCGGGGACAGGAGGAACTTTGTTGAGCCTAGGTGTGGTAATCTTGTTGCCGAGAACCTTGGCCATGAGATCTAAACCGGGAGGAGGTGGGTACCATCGCCATGGTGGAGAAGGATGATGTGGAGGAGATGGAACTTGACCGAAGGAGCAAGGGGTACTATCCCAAGAGAGGCGAGAAGATCGTGCAGATGTTCCACCTCTAAGCGGAATTTCTCCACCTGGACCTAGATTTGAAGCAAAACATGAGAAATAATTCTAGTTTTAACATACATAGAAAAATCCATGCTAAGAGAAGTTTGATTAAAAATATATTCATTTCTAATCTTCCAAATTTCAAACAGAATTTCTGCATGAAATATTTTCCAAAATTTGTTGAATTTTGCAGGAAGCAAGGTCGAGTCCCCCAACAAGACAATTTTCTAGGTGAAGGGTTCATGGAAAGGCTGGAAGAGGGATTAAATGCACTTCCAGGTAGACTATGCTTGTGGGAAATACCAAAATAAATGCATAAGAGACTCAGGTTGTTGACAAGCAAGACATAAGGGATTAGAAACCCCAAGATGTTGAAGACGTTTGCCAACCGGAAAACCCTGATAAAGAATGCACTAGAGAAAATGAGCCTTTTTAGGTTTAATGTGAGATTTCCAAATGGTATTGAATCTATGTTTCCAAACCTTGTGTGGGGATTTAAGATTCTAGTAATTGTTCAATTTTTCATAAGGAATGTGGGTAGGAGCTAAAATTTGATAACCAAGTCGGGGTTTGTATTGATTGAAGGGATTCATTGTAGGCCAATGCCAATCATGCCACCAATGAACGGGAGGAGAAACCCCAATTTTGTGAAGCATATCCTTAGGTATGGCATTATGAATTTCCTAAATAGATTATTTATCTCCATTTTTGAGGTTAAATTGTGCTTTGATAAGAACCCAAGGCTTCCAGAACGTGTAGCCTTGCAAAATAGATCCCCAAGCAGTTTGATTTCATGCTTAAAAATCCGAAGAATTTTAATCCATGGAACCATAACAAAGGGAACATTGAGAAAATTAATAACAAGATACCACCATAAAGAGTGTGAATTGATGGAAAACCCGGTTCTGAAACCATCCCCCACCCAAATAAGGTGAGGTTTGACCAGCTCCCATGCCTTCTAGATACTCTTCATAACAAATGTTCCTCCAATTTTAACTGGCATAGGGGATAGCAATAGGATTTAAAGACATAATATTTCCAAGATTTTTGACAAAATGGGATCCTTGAAATATACATTGATTGTAAACACAAAATCACGCACTTGGAGTCATTATTTAGTCCTAGTCTCGTACTACTATTCATATGGTTATCAACCCATGTCTTTGGCAATTTTTACATTGCTTGTTATCAAATTTTCTATCTTACACCCGCACTTTCCCAAATCTGTATTATTATTCAGTGTTTTCATATTTCTGACTCGGGTGCCCAGCCAAGATTTGGGCACCCCGGCACCTTGTCCCCTCGGGACGCCCTAGTCCTCTTTGCACTTTACTCTCACCTTTGGGCACTTTCTAGCTCTTTGAGATTTATATCTTATTGGTGGTTGGCCTTTTCGTGGTTAATTATGAAATTAGAACAAGAGAATCATACAAATATAAAGTTATGTGACCATAATGAGGGACCAAGCACTAAGCATCTACCATCACCATCTAGAGTTACATCCATCAAAGGAATATAAAGCTACACTTGCATCCATCAAACTCCATCAAAAGGTACACAAGGTTGTTCATATGCATCACACTTCATAGGAAGGAAGTCTATTGTTTCCATGCACACATTTACTAAATTCTACATCTATTTATTTTCTCACTACCTCACAAAGTTTGACTAGCACAAGAGTAACCTAGGGCATGATTCACACACACACACCTAGAAATACATTGGGTCTGAGATGTAGTGCAACGCTCGGTTAGAAAGTACACCATTGTGGCCACGAGAACAATCGAGACCCCTTTATATGCATATTTCTTTTTTAGGGTTTTGTAGGTGATTCTTCCATATCCTATTTACAAAAAAATCCGGTGCAGTTCATAAAAATTTGTGTGATAGGAAGTGAACACATGCGAACATCCAAATACATCTCAAAGGAGGTTTTCTAGCTAATTCCGTAGATCAGGACACCCAAATCTTAGACCAGGGTGCCCTTATCCCTTTCCAAGTGCCTCAATCCATTTAGATATCTAAGATTTCTATTATTTCAGGGTTCTGTGAAGATGCTCCCTCCTTCTATTCACCTAGTATCCACCACGACATAGTTAGTTGACATCTGCTAATCAACTAAGGATCTTCTTAACCCTTATTACACACTAGGGTTTCATATTTTCTATCTTAGTTTGCTTGGTTATATTTACCATATTTTATTATTCCATTTGTTCACCATTTTATTACTCCTATAGCATTTAATTACACTAGAATAACCTTATTTTAGTTAATCATGTTGGTGAACCCAACATGACCCATAAGATCATCTCTGATCTTTTCATGTAGCATGTTTGGACTATGCGGATGATCATACCATACTCGCTAAGATTTTTCCTCGTAGTTTACAAGATTACACAATGTGTTGGTTTTATGACCTACTTGTCCATTCGGTAACATCTTTCACGCATCTAGATAATGATTTTCTCACTCACTTCTCTATCAATATTGGCTCTAAGATCTCTTATTCCCAACTTGCACAACTTAAACAAGGATCTAACGAACATTTAATGATTGTGTCTTGTGTTACGAAAACAAATTAATTAAGATTTCAAATGTCCTTGCGATGACGCTGAGTTTTAGGAATTTTTCATTCAGATTCTCTTACCCCCTCTAAGAGAGTGATCTCATTGATAAATCTCCTTATTTCGATAAGCTTTGTCATACTCTTAAGCTCTATGAAATAAAGATCTTAGCCATAGGAAAACTAAAATACTAAGAGAAAACATTGTCTTCTACACGTTTTCAAAATAAGCCAAAATTTAAACCATCTATAACTAGACCAACAAATAAAAACTTATCGTCAACATAATATCTACTACTAAGGATCTTCAATCATAACCACATTGCCATGTCTGTTCACTAATTTTAGTGTACCTCCGCATATTTTACTACCGCAACTTGTCGATAGTAACCTCATTACACTACCTTCTCCACTAAAAATAGATCCATCTCAACCAAAAGGATGTAATTTTGATGAAAATTCCCATTGTGATTATCATTAGTGTGTAGGAAACTCCACTGATCATTTCTTCCGATTTTGATTTCTCATTCAGGGTTTGATCGATAGTGGTGAAATAAAGCTTCTGGAACCTACAGTTTCTTCACCTATTAGTGAAAATCATAAGCTCAAGATATTTAACAACCCCTACAAAAACATGACACAAAAGTGGTTGAATATTTAGCTAACTATTTTTATCATGCAATACCTCCACCCGCATCAGGGGCTCTTGACTTTTCCCCACCCTTTCGAATCTAATTTCATGAAAATTGGAGCCCTGCCATAGAAGAAATTCATGTTTTAAACTCCTCAGATGCTTTTTTTCATTTCCCATGACATTTTTAATCAAAATTCCCTCAATCTACTACCGTTAAAATGTTTTACCTATTTTCAATGGATGGGAAATGATTTTAGTTCTTCTTTTATGCGTTTAGAATGCGTGGGACCTTGCATCTTTTATTTTTAACCTTTTGAAAGAAAGAAATTCTTCATCGGGAGAAAAATGGCATTTTCCCGTTTCCTGCAACTTCCTACATTCTTTTCCCCATCAAATTCTTGCTTGGAAAGGTGAAGCTACACGTTTTTTTCCCTTTGGATGTGGTCGGGCGGGTTTCTTTTTGAACTTATCACTTTTGGGGATTTTGGAGCAAATATCATATTTTCCCCTCATCCTCACCAAAATCCCTAATTTGTTGGAGCAGTTTTGGTGGAAGTTCAAAGTAATCCGATCCATTTTATTCTCTAAGGCATTATAAGAAAAGGATGAAAAGTTCTCAAATGACCCACAAATTTCCGCTTAGCAAAAGGATAACTTCGAGTTGAAATCTTCAAGAAATCGAAAAGGGACACGTGTTCATGTTGAAAAGTCAATGGCGAGGCATGGAATTTTGGGGAAAGGTTGGAATTTTTCCCATTTCAAAACCAATAAAAAGCAAAGCACGTCCCCATAACCATTCGTGTGATGCCATGTGTTAAAGAATCAGAAAGGGACACATGGCCATTTTTCAGTTCACAGGCGCTTTGGCGGACTAGCGAAGGACTTTGGGAATTTTAGCCTTGTTTCCACAAAGGGTGAAAAGTTCTAAAATGGCCCATGGCCCCGCTCATGTGAAGGGAAAATTTCTAAGTTAAGGCCTACAATAGAGTAGAAGGGGACATGTGTTCATGTTGAAAAGTCAATGGCGGAGGCATGGATTTTCGTGGGGAAAAGTTGGAATTTTTCCCCTTTTCAAAAATAGATAAAGTATAAAACTGAAGCACATTCCCGCACCTAGTCAGGCGATGCCACATGTTGAAGGATGAAATTGGAACAACGGGCCTATGGGGGAATTGAGAATTTGAGCCTTTTTCACCAAAAGGTTAAAATGTTGCAAATTGAGCCGCGACCCCTTTTTCCAATCGTGGTGTGCCACATGTTCACGTTGAAAAGTCAAAGTGGGCCAATGGAGGTTTTTGAGAATTTGAGATTTTTGTTAAAAAGAGTTTAAATGGAAGATTTGAACTACATTTCCTCAGCCACTCAAATGGTGCCACGTGTCTAGCTTTTGGTGGAGCTGCGGAGGGCGGAGCAAAATGAGAAATCACACTTTTTCTCCCAAATGTCAGGAAATGCAGTTTTCTTCCCTAGGGCCATCGTTGTTTAGATCTTGCCATGTGTAGGGTCCAAATTTGAAGGAAAAAGGGGAAAATATAATTAAATACACTCATCTGGTTTTTAACGCCATTAATGAACCAGAGCTTTGTAAAACGCAAAAATGGATCTTTATTCTTTTTTTTCTCTGTATTCTTGTCGTTTCCCCATGAGATGCATTTTTGGTTTATTATGGAGCCAAATTGATAAGTTTGAAGGGATGTAAAGTTTAATCATCAGAAAATGGAGTTTATCGGCATACGTGATAAAAAAGGAGAAAACTTACTAGTAAGCACTCGAGTGCTATGAAAGTGTTTAAAAGGTGGAAATGGTAGGACCACATGAAGAAGAAAATCATGAGATGCCCCCTGCTAAAAATAATCATGCTCAAACTAACAAAATATTTTGATTTTGAACCTCTAGTTTTCATGAGTGCATTTTTTTCATGTCACTTTCCAAAATCAGATCTACAACAAACATTATTCCTTTCGGATATTCTTTTCTTGGGGAAAAAGTATGGATGTATACGAATTTTTATAAGAACATGGTTTTTGCCATGGGAAAAGGATTCTAGTTTTCTAAGAAGGTTTTAAATTCTAAAGTAATTCAATACAAAAGTTCTTTCTTTTCTTATTTTCCTTTATTATATCTGTCTCTCCTGGCTCGATTCAATGGATCATTTGTTTTGCATTCAATAGAAACTTTGTGTTATGGTCTGTGTAATCCTCAGGACTTTTTGTCTATAGATTTTCATCGGTGGTGAATTAGTTGATCCTTTTCTATATTTTCTTTGTTCAATGTAAGGATATACTCTGCTATCGATATTTCCCAAAAGTATTGTTTTTTTCTTCCTTCCCCATCTCTATATTCTTCCATTCCTTCTAATCGATAATATTTTAAGTATGAAAACACTCCGTAATATCGTGGTACAAACATTGAGAGTTGCATATCTATATATTATTTTTTCCTTCTTTCAATAAGGAACCTCTCCCATTAAAGAGGAGGTACTTGTTTTCCCTGATCAGTGGTTTTAACCCATGTTCCATTCTCAAACCCAACAGCTTTTTTACGATTCCACCGGGAATTCATTGCAAATAGATTCTGGTCTTTGAATAACAACTTCTTGATCATCTTTGATCCGGAAAATCCAAGATACACTTAGGGTAGAAGAACCCTTGGGGAAGAATACCCTCATTTCCAATTCTCGATCATCAAGGTTTCTCTCTCCTTCATCAATAAGAAAAAGAAGAGGAACAAGGTCCTGTAAGCACTCCTTGTGCTAGAGATAAAACTTCTGGGACTGACATCCCTCAAGATCAAATCAGTCCTAATTTGCATGCTTTGATTCTCATTGATGTTTCAGCCTTCTCTCTAAAAAATATTTCCAAGGATGGTCGCTCCTCTACCTTGGGGCCAAAGGGTTAGGCCTCTTGGCCTTCCCCAACCATTGCATGAATTTCCTAGAGGAAATAGAAAGAATTTCCCTAAATTCGTAGGTGAAGGGAAGATTCATCCAGATGAACATATCAGAGCCTTCATTGTTTCTTGTGGTGTTCTCGGATTTAAACATGAGGATATCTCCGTTATACCTTTTATGGAGACACTGCAAGATAATGCTGCTTGTTTGGTTTTACCATCTCCTGCTAGGTCCATCACCAATTGGAACACCATGACGACCCATTTTGAGCAATGTTTCAAACTGCTGAGGATATACATGTCCTCTTGGCACAAATTTCTCAAATCAGGAAAGAGTCACATGAGCCCATGAGGGAATTTGTGGCCAAATTCAACATGTTAGTTAATAGGATCCCAAATAATACACGCCCTATGGATCAGATTAAGAAATGTTTATTCCTTAATGCCCAACTTCCTAAAGTGAGCTATGCACTTAGGAGAGCCAATCTTGCCACTTTAGATGTTGATCAGAGATTTGTTGTCAGTGTTGAAGATGATCTGATCATGTATGGAAAGATAAGGAGAGATTCATCCAAATACAAATCATCTCCTTCTTCCACATCTACTCCTAGATCTAATGCAGATCAGTTGGTACAAAAACTTGCTAATGATCTTATTGCTCTCAAGAATCAGTTCACCCAGCATGCTCCTTATTAGGATGTTCCTAGGAAGAAATTTCAGCCCAGGAATCAGTTTCCCTCTACTCAGACCACACCGGCAATTGAAGGCCTACATGTTAAAGTTCCAGTCAATACAACATGTGAAGTGCTAGAGCCTAATGACGAGGAGGAAAATGAAATCAGTGAAGAACATCAAGAGGAAGCTGATGAAGAATTAGAAGAGTTGAGTGGATCTCACATCCATTTTCTCACCACTGAAGGTATAGATGAAGAGGATGATTATGAAGAAAGAGTTACATATATGAACAATGAATCATATGTTGTCATGACTCGTGAGCAAGCCAAAAAGAAGGAGAAAGTGGTGCAGCTGCTAAAAGATCTAAGGATCCTCCTACGTTCATTCCAAAGTGATTTCAAGGAGAGGAGCTCCTATTCCAACTTCTCCCACACCCAAGGTAAGTTTTGTTGTTCCTCCTCTATTTCTTCTCCTAAAATTCTTGCCCCTCAAATAATAGAGTTGATAAGTCAAAATTTTCATCTACTACTATCAATGATGCTCCATCTACCTCTCGGTTATTTTGACATTATTGACCATCTCACGAAAATAAGGTTCGATCTCATAAGCTAAATTCTACCAAACCCATCCCAAGGCCTTTGCTAAGATGGTAGAATTTGTAAACTCCAAATCAAATCCTTCATACTCTAGTTATAAAAGTATCTTTCCCACTCCTTCTCCTTCATCTCAACGAAGCCTTGTGGCAGCAATCACTTCATCCGATGGGAAGATCGAACCATTTTATGTCAATCTACTCATAGCTGGCCACAAACTCAACAATTGTGTTATTGATTTTGGTACTTCAGATAATGTGATGACTGCTAAGGTAGCTCATGCCCTAGGCTTAACCCTAACCCATGCTTTTGGTTCATGTTACTAAATGGAAAGTAGAGAAGTACCATTGGTTGGGAGGATCAAGGATGCACACGTAGTCTTTGTTGCTTTTCCAGAGAAGAGAGTTTAGGCCACCATTTTGGTAGCTGATATTCCCCATTCCTATGGCATGCTACTGAGTAGAAATTTTTGCAAAAATGTTGGAGGAAAAATCATAATGGATTGGTCAAATTCTCTTATTCTAGTGAATGAAAAAATGAAGAAGCCACCGCTAAGAAACAAACCGAATATATCATGCAAAAACAGATGACCCAAAGGCACAAATACTTTATGAGGACATTGGTCATGGTAATCTATATCCAAAATTCCCCCAGGTAATTTTGATAACATGCATCGAAATATCCAAATCCCAAGAAAATTGATTGATTCAGAGCAAAAATCGAGGCTTGCAGGTCCCTTGAGTGTAATTTTCTAACTCCCCGCCGAGGAAAAAGGAACAAGCTCGAGAAAGTGCGGAGAAGGTTGCAGAAAGCAAGTAGTTCGGGCCAGGAAAATTTGTGAAAATCGGCTAAGTCCCAGTCCAGCACAAGTTGGATCAAATGGGACAAAAGTACGCGAACCACCCGAACCACCCGAAATGAGTCCAGGCGGCCCACTAAGCATTTGGGACAAGTGGGACTAAAGTACGTGGCGGGCGAAATGCCGGTTTGACCGAGAGAGAAATCGGCCAAATAAGCACAAAGGGCGATTCGGGACGAATGGAACAAATGGACGCGAAATGCCCGAACCGGCCGAATCGCGTGAAATCATCACAAGGAGCCCAAAAGCAATTGGGACACGCGGGACAATAGGGCGCGAACCGGCCGAACCGGCCGAAAAGGGTCAAGTCAGTCCGAAGCAAAGTGGGACAAGCGGGCCAAAAATGCCCGAACCAGCCGAATCGGCCGAAATGAGCACAAAGGGGCCAAAATCAAATGGGACATCCGGGACAAATGGAGGTGAAGTACGTGAAGGAGCCGAGAGCCAATCAGAAGCTGCCACGTGTCCTCACAAGGGAAAAGGTCAAAAAGTCAAAGGGTGAGTTTTCGAGCGCTGATCCGAACCAATGAGAAGCTGCCACGTATCCAAGTGAAAACCCCACACAAAGGGATATGTCGTCGGGTCGTCCAAACCCGACGCACAAAGGAAATCGGGTTTCATAGTCGGAAAACACGACGGAGAAACATGGCGCAAGAACATGTCGGAAGGGTTGAAAAACCCGACACCTAAGAAATGTGTCGGAGGGGTTGGAAAGCCCGACGCACAAAGAAAATCGGGTTTCATAGTCGGGGAAACAAGTCGGAAAAGCATGGGGCGAAAACATATGTTGAGCCACCTCCCAAACCCGATGCAAATGGAGAGGAGAATCCCGAACCCGATGGGCTGAAGACCTTTCTCATCCAATCAGAGTCTGCCACGTGTCATCCAGGTGGCAATGCGCGGGAAAATATTTTAAAAATCTGTTTTCGCCTGTTCCGTGCCCTAAATCCTCAAATCGTCATATCTTTTGATCCAGAGCTCGGATTTGCATGTTCCTTATATCAACGGAAAGCTAGTGAAATCCTCTACATGATTCTAGGGCTAATCTCGAGTTTTGGTGCAGTCTAGAGAGAGAAAATCGAGAAACAGCTCTGACGCGTGGTAATGACAGAAGTGACATTTCAGCGACCAGTTTTAATGCAGCAGACAGCCCGCCGTTTTGCCAGGATCCGTCGCTTCTACCATGATGAAATGATTTAAAATATGACCTGGAGGTGGTTGGAGGAGATCTGACTTTCCTCTTTCTTCCTTCTCTCATTCTTCCTATATATTGTAAGGAGTGGCAAAATATAAAAAAGTTGTTCATTCTTTCTGCTCTGCCCTCCCTTCTTTTCTTCTCTAGGGTTGAAAATGGAGTTCGAACCTCCTCCCTTGCTCTGTAATGGCATTTTTTTCCTTTTACTAATGGAATGATGTTCTGTGCAAACTTCTGGAGCAACAAAACATGTTTTGTGATGCATCTGTCCATCCTTTCTCGTTTTTGCTTGTCTTCTTCTTGCCTCTCTTCATTGCAGGTGTCTGTGCATGTTTGAATGTTCATTGCAGGTCTGGAGCTGTGTTCATGGAGTTTTGGGACATTTTCTGTGTGAAATCTATCCTTGGGTTTGTGATGCTTCTGTCCATCCTTCCCAATGGCTCACCTCTCTTTGTCCCATGGCAGTTTTGATAGATGTCCAACATTCTCCTTCTCTGGTGTATCACCGTTTTAGTGTAGGCTTTTGCTTTTTTCCTTTCTCTCTCTCTCTCTCTCTGTCTCCTTGGCATGGTTAGATTAGGATTAGATTAGCTTGCCTGCACTGGAATAGCTTGTGGCAGGTAGTTTAGGAGCAGGAACCAGCCTTCTCTGGAAGATTCCTCTCTCGGTTTCACAAGTCCCACGCTTGGAGAGAGGTTTCCATGTTGTGCAATCACACTGGATGCCTGAACATCAACCTAGAAGCCTGATGTGCATCCAGGGGTGCTGTGATTTTGCACTAACAGTTTTGGCACGCCCGGTGGGACCTTAGAGGTCTTTCACTTCATCTTTTGCAGGTTGATGTGTTCCTGTGAAGATTTCAGCCTTTGGAGGCACTTGCAAACACATCTGGCGACTCCATCTGGTCAACAACCATCTCTGAAGTTGCAGACCTTCCTTTCCATTCATTTCCATCCATTTTTCATTCATCCTTCTTTCCATCCCTTTCATTCTTTTCCATTCCATGAAGTTGTGCAACCATGACTTCATTTCCATCATGGAACTCACATTTACAACAACAACAGTATTTTCCACTTCCAACATGTTTTACAAATCCTCCAGATCAGCATGCATACTCATATGAACAGCAGTGCCAAAGTCAGTTTGGCTATGAAGCTTCCCAAGAGCAAGAGTATGCATACAATGAAGACCATTAGATCCAAGATGCTGGTCTGTTGGAGAAAATCCAAAAGATGGAGGAGGGGATGGTGCAGTCCAGGGCTCAGGCACAGATGAGAGCATTTGGAATCGGTTGTGAAGCACCCTGTCCATGGGTGGGACCTTTTCCAAGTCATTACAGCCCTCAGGAGAAGCTTGACTTCATGATTGCAACGCTGCCTTTGCTTGCAAAGTGGATTGAAGAAATAGAAGTGTATGAGAGAAGTATTCAGCAACCTTGTCAACAGGTAAACACACCATCTCATGCCTTTTCTTTTCCTCTTTCCCAATCTGTTTCAGTTCAGCAGTGTCAAGTTTCAAACTCTCCATCTGCTGTCCCAAATGTTGAATCCATTTCTCCACCTCTCAGTCTTCCACCACACCTCGATTCTTCTTTCCTTTTTCCTTCCAAACAGTCATCCCCTCCACAAGAGCTAAAAGAAATACCCCCTCCTCCAAAGAAACAAGAGGTTTCACCGCCTCCACCACCACAAAAAATTGTAAAATCAGTTGAGTTTCAACCCATCCCTCCTTTTGCATTCCCAATTCCATGTGGGAAAGAAGAAATTGTAAAAATCAGTCATCAAGGACAGCAGGAGGAAGAGCCAAACAGAAAAGAAATGACAGACAGCTTGAAGGTTTGGGCTGCCAAATTTGGGATGACAAGGATCCCCTTGATGGTCAAGCCTACAGAAGAAGCTAGGGTTGGAGAACAAATGGTGGTCAGGACTGATTTTGTTGCAGCAGAAGAAGAAGATCTTGCAGCCCCAACTTGTCCTCTAGAGCAGCAGATTGAAGAGTTTGACTTGACAAACTTCATGCTGGAGAAGGAGTTCAATCAAGAGCAAGATTGCCTTCAAACATTGGAGGAAGGAGAAGCTGCTCCAAATCCAAAAGAAGAGGAGCACAATCTAGCTATGGAGGAGAAAAACGCAGATCCAAGGGCTTTGAGCACAAAGCAGGTTACAGAAGAACCTTCAGTTCTTCTTTCCACTTCATCTCTCTCAAGTTCTAGCACTGAAAAGGAGTTTGATCTCTCAAACTCAATATTGGAGAGTGAAGGAAACCATGGTGGTCAAGTTGCAGATCAAGAGGACACCATGGAGGAAGTTGAACACGAGCAGCAGGACAGCAATGAGGTAGTTTACCTGTCAGATTTGGAGGACTGTTTTGATGGAGAAGAGCCGGTTGAGTTTTCACCATTCTCTCTTTCATCATCCACATTCCAAACACAAGAGTCTGCTGTCATGAAGGAGAGCATTCATTTGCAGCAGCCTGCATCTTATAGCAGCCCTTTGGAACCAAAATTGGAAGATTTAAATCTTCCATGTTCTTCATCGGAGGAAGAGAAAGGCGGGAAGGGGTCCTACCATTTCTTCCACGTCATCTATTCGGTGGGTCTACAAGAAGACTCCATTCTTGGAGTTGAAAATCAGAGCTATGGGCATATCAAACGGATCAGACCTTGCCCAATCAGGTATTTGGCTTCATTGGAGCTAAAGGAGAAGCCACAACCAGTCATGCTTGCTTCTGAGCATGAGGACGAGCTACAAAGTACCAAGGATCAGCTGTCATACCTCTTCAATCCAAATGCAGAGCAACTAAAAGAGGTATTGGATTTTTCAGTTGATACCTTGATGATTTGGATAGAAGACCAGCTTCTTGTTGATTTTCCATCCATCCAAACAGCCATGATCAGTGCCAAATCAATTACATGGCTGCCAATTTTGAAGAAAGGAAGCTATTTCTCACAACCAGTTGCAGGATTTGTTTAGCTTGCCTTTGCTTCCAGTTAGAGTAGAGTAGCTAGGTTTGCTTTCAGCAGAAGAAGTGCTTGTGCACACTCTGCATGTTCCATTTGGGGCATGTATGATTTTCAGTTTTGTACATAGTTTTTGGTGTTGCTGGTTTTGCTCTTGCACAGTTCGTTTCAGTGGTTTTTGGTGAGAACAACTCCATGCCCGGTGGGTTTCCAAGTGGCTCAGAGGAGAGATTTTCAAAGTTCAGATCAGTTTTCAGGCTATTACTTATGACTCCATGCCCAATGGATTGCTTCAGGCTACTGGTCTTTTCATCTAGCAGGCAGATGCCCCCGTTGAGTCGCCAAATTGTTATCCAAAATTCCCCCCGGGTAATTTTGATAACATGCATCAGAATATCCAAATCCCAAGAAAATTGATTGATTCAGAGCAAAAATCAGGCTTGCAGGGTCCCTTCAGGTAATTTTCTAACTCCCCGGCCGAGGAAAAAGGAACAAGCTCGAGAAAGTGCGGAGAAGGTTGCAGAAAGCAAGTAGTTCGGGCCAGGAAAATTTGTGAAAATCGGCTAAGTCCCAGTCCAGCACAAGTTGGATCAAATGGGACAAAAGTACGCGAACCACCCGAACCACCCGAAATGAGTCCAGGCGGCCCACTAAGCATTTGGGACAAGTGGGACTAAAGTACGCGGCGGGCGCGAAATGCCGGTTTGACCGAGAGAGAGAATCGGCCGAAATAAGCACAAAGGGGCAGTTCGGGACGAATGGAACAAATGGACGCGAAATGCCCGAACCGGCCGAATCGCGCGAAATCATCACAAGGAGCCCAAAAGCAATTGGGATGCGCGGGACAATAGGGCGCGAACCGGCCGAACCGGCCGAAAAGGGTCAAGTCAGTCCGAAGCAAAGTGGGACAAGCGGGCCAAAAATGCCCGAACCGGCCGAATCGGCCGAAATGAGCACAAAGGGGCCAAAATCAAATGGGACATCCGGGACAAATGGAGGCGAAGTACGCGAAGGAGCCGAGAGCCAATCAGAAGCTGCCACGTGTCCTCACAAGGGAAAAGGTCAAAAAGTCAAAGGGTGAGTTTTCGAGCGCTGATCCGAACCAATGAGAAGCTGCCACGTATCCAAGCGAAAACCCCACACAAAGGGATATGTCGTCGGGTCGTCCAAACCCGACGCACAAAGGAAATCAGGTTTCATAGTCGGGAAAACACGATGGAGAAACATGGCACAAGAACATGTCGGAAGGGTTGAAAAACCCGACACCTAAGAAATGTGTCGGAGGGGTTGGAAAGCCCGACGCACAAAGAAAATCGGGTTTCATAGTCGGGGAAACAAGTCGGAAAAGCATGGGGCGAAAACATATGTTGAGCCACCTCCCAAACCCGATGCAAATGGAGAGGAGAATCCCGAACCCGACGGGCTGAAGACCTTTCTCATCCAATCAGAGTCTGCCACGTGTCATCCAGGTGGCAATGCGCGGGAAAATATTTTAAAAATCTGTTTTCGCCTGTTCCGTGCCCTAAATCCTCAAATCGTCATATCTTTTGATCCAGAGCTCGGATTTGCATGTTCCTTATATCAACGGAAAGCTAGTGAAATCCTCTACATGATTATGGCTAATCTTGAGTTTTGGTGCAGTCTAGAGAGAGAAAATTGAGAAACGGCTCTGACGCGTGGTAATGACAGAAGTGACATTTCAGCGACCAGTTTTAATGCAGCAGACAGCCCGCCGTTTTGCCAGGATCCGTCGCTTCTACCATGATGAAATGATTTAAAATATGACCTGGAGGTGGTTGGAGTAGATCTGACTTTCCTCTTTCTTCCTTCTCTCATTCTTCCTATATATTGTAAGGAGTGGCAAAATATAAAAAGGTTGTTCATTCTTTCTGCTCTGCCCTCCCTTCTTTTCTTCTCTAGGGTTGAAAATGGAGTTCGAACCTCCTCCCTTGCTCTGTAATGGCATTTTTGCCTTTTACTAATGGAATGATGTTCTGTGCAAACTTCTGGAGCAACAAAACGTGTTTTGTGATGCATCTATCCATCCTTTCTCGTTTTTGCTTGTCTTCTTCTTGCCTCTCTTCATTGCAGGTGTCTGTGCACGTTTGAATGTTCATTGCAGGTCTGGAGCTGTGTTCATAGAGTTTTGGGACATTTTCGTGTGAAATCTATCCTTGGGTTTGTGATGCTTCATCCCATCCTTCCCATTGGCTCACCTCTCTTTGTCCCATGGCGCTTTTGATAGATGTCCAACATTCTCCTTCTCTGGTGTATCACCGTTTTAGTGTAGGCTTTTGCTGTTTTTCCCTCTCTCTCTCTCTCTGTCTCCTTGGCATGGTTAGATTAGGATTAGATTAGCTTGCCTGCACTGGAATAGCTTGTGGCAGGTAGTTTAGGAGCAGGAACCAGCCTTCTCTGGAGATTCCTCTCTCGGTTTTACAAGTCCCATGCTTGGAGAGAGGTTTCCATGTTGTGCAATCACACTGGATGCCTGAACATCAACCTAGAAGCCTGATGTGCATCCAGGGGTGCTGTGATTTTGCACTAACAAGAACTACATGATCATGTCAAAAGATGAGGCTAACCATAATAAGGAATTTTTCTTGATCCTAATGGCATTTGGATCTTGGAATTTGATGGAAGTTGCTCCTCGGCTAGTTTTAGAGCTAGTGTGGTGCTTATTTCTTCGAAGGAAAATTCACCCTTTCTCTTTCAAGATCCAATTCAAAAACAAAAATAATACGGATGAGTATGAGGCTCTCATCCTTGGTTTAGTCATTGCAAAAGAGATGGGGATCAAGAATCTCCTTGCTTCGGAGATGTAGAGCTGATTATCAAACAAGTCGAGATCTTTTTCTAGTGAAGAATAGAAGGTTGAAACATTACAGAATCTGGTTTGGGATTCCATTGATTTCCTTGATGACTTTTCAATTGAAGCCATGCCGAGGAAAGAAACACCGGGGCTGATTCCTTGGATTTCTCGGGGTCTCTCACCGATCCCTCATCCATATTTATCCCAAGATAAATTCACCATTTAGATGATTCATAGGCCTAGTTTGCCTGAAAATGCAAACAATTAGCAGGTATTTAATGATGATCAACACTTTCTTTCCTTCCTTGAACTTAGAGATAATTTTGACCAGCTATACTTTGAAGGAAGTGGGAATCTACCTAGAGAGTGTGTGCCCCCAAATGAAGAAGATAACAAAGAAGAAATGGATCATGATGGCTGCATAAAACTAAAAGGTAATAAGATACCTAAAGGGCTGGTAAGTTTGGAAGAGTTATTTGATAAACATGATAGGTACATCAAGTCCAAAACTTCCAAAGGAGCTTAGCAATCTGCTGAATATGAAAAGATAAACATTGGGAGTCTTAATGAACCCATGCTGGTAAACATTGGAAAGTGATGCACACAAGAGGAGATGAAAATGTAGCATATCTGTTAAAAGGTATGTTGATGTTCTTGCATATTCTTATGATGATCTCAAGGATTTTCATCCAAAAGAGATGCAACATTTCATTCCTTTAAAGCTTGGGATCAAGCCCTTCTAGAAAAATCAGAGGCAGTATAACCCTAAAATTGCTAATACAATATTTCAAGAGATCCAAAAGTTATTGAAGGCTAAGATCATTTTCCCCATTCACCATTCAACGTGGATTGCTAATATTGTTCCTATCATGAAGAAGAATGGTGAGATCCAAATTTGTGTTGATTTTAGGAATTTGAATCAAGCCTCTTTAAAGGATAATTATCCTCTCCCCATAATGGATCAAGTGTTGTAGGTTGTTACAGGTTCAGAAATTTTGTCCATGCTTGATGGATTCTCAGGATATAATCAAGTAGAAGTAAGTGCTACAGATCAGCATAAGACTGCCTTTACCACTCCTTAGGGCACCTTTTCTTATAGGAGAATTCCTTTTGGCCTCATCAATTTTGGTGCCACCTTTTAGAGGGAAATGGACCTGGCCTTTGGCAGTCTCAAGGGAAAATGCATAGTTGTATACCTTGATGATCTGACTGTGTTTTCAAAAAATAGAGCTGATCATTTCCAACACCTTGAAACTATCCTACAAAAGTGTAGAGAGCATGGAATCTCCTTGAATCCCAAGAAATCTATCTTTTGTGTCACCAAGGGAAAATTATTGGGACACATTTTCTCCAAGGAGGGAATCAAGATTGATCTAGAAAGAGTCCAGATGATTCAGCAGATCCCTCTCCCCACAAGCAAGAAGGGTGTGCACTCTTTCTTTGGCAAGATCAACTTCTTGAGGAGATTCATACCTAATTTTTCTGAACTTACTTTGAACATATCCCACATGATGAAAGGGAAGCATACTTTTGGTTTGTCCTCTAAAGGAAAGGTTACATTTGAAGACATCAAGAAAGCTATAGGAAAGACTCCAATATTAGCATGCCTTGATTATAACAAAGACTTCATTATCTATTGTTATGCTACTTGAAAGTACTATAGTTGTTGTGTTAAACCAGATAATTTTGAAGTTCATGAACTCCTCATAGCATTCATGAGTTATATTTTGAAATCCCATGAGCTGAAATACACCATGATGGAGAAATATGCTTTTGCCTTTGGTAAAAGTTGTGAAGCGCTTTTGTTTCTACATCCTCAACTCTCATTCTATTGTGCTTGTACACGATACAACTATTAAATCCATTCTTACAAAACAATAATTTGGAACCAAGAGAGGCAATTGGGTAGCCAAAGTTCAGGAGTATGATCTTGACATCAAACCCACCAAGCTAGTTTGAGGAAAGGGCTTATGTGAACTCATTGTTGAAGGAGCTGATGCCAAATTGTCCAAGGAAGAAGTTGATATCCCTGTTGTTCTTTTCCTCAGCTCAACTGATGAATGGTATGCTGACATTGCACACTTTCTTACTTATGGAGAATGTCCATCTCATTTGAGTGTCAAGGATAAGAGAGCCATCAAATTAAGTTCTGCGTAATATGTGTTTTGGGAAAATGCATTGTTCAAACGAGGGATAGATGGAAGGTTTTTGAAATGTGTTGACAAAGAGAAGAAAAATAAATTGTTCTTATCCTTTCATGACCAAGCCTGTGGAGGTCATTTCTCTTCTGATATCGCAGCCCACAAAATTCTCCATGCTGGATATTATTGGCCTACCCTGCTCAAAGATGCATAAAAGTGGGTAGGCAAGTGTGAAGCATGTAAAAACTTTTTGGAAGACAAAAATTGGCTACTTTACCTCTAAAACTTGTGGTGATTGAGGAACAATTTATACAATGAGGTTTGGACTTCATTGGGACACTCAATCCACCTTCAAGTGCGGGGCATACTAAAGTTTTGACTCGCCACCGATTATTTCACCAAGTGGGTGGAAGCAATTCTAGTTAAAAGTACTACTTCTGAAGTAGTATGCAAATTCATCAAGGAGCACATCTTAATAAGGTTTGGGATACCAAAAATATTGTCACTGAAAATGCTTCCAATTTTTCTTCTGCTGAGATGATGGATTTCTACTATGGCTATGGAATTTCCCTTTCCCACTCTTCAGAATACTATCCCCAAGGGAATGGGCAAGCGTAATCAACTAACGAGAACTTGCTCACCATTTTTCGAAGCTTGTTAGTGACTCTCGGAGGAATTGGCATAAGAAAATATATGATGCTTTATGGGAAGATAGGATTACACCTAAGAGAGCCATTGTAATGTCTCCTTTTCAAGTTGTATATGGAGTTAAAGCCCATCTACCAAAGGACATTAGAACTACGAGCCTTTCATTTGATGAAGGCCATCGAGGATGCCAAATTTACCAATTCATTGGACAAAAGAATTATGTACCTCCGAAGTTGAATGAAGACAGATTGTAAGTGGTTGTGAGAATATCGGCTCATCAACTCAAGGTAAAGGCTCTATTTGGCAAAAAGGCTAAACCTAGAACTTTTCAAGTGGGAGTAAGTGTTCTTATTTGGGACAAAAGGCATGAACCTCGAGGTAGCCATGGTAAATTTGATTCCCTTTGGCTTGGTCCTTTTAAAATTAGACATTTTTCTGGTGAGAACTCTTTTTACCTAGATTACATGGATGGTTCTCCTCTCCCACTTCCTTATAGTGGGAAATTTTTGAAGTTGTTCAAAACCTAGGAGTTTTGGCGGTCCCTCTATACATTTTGTATAGCGTTTTGCTTTCCTTGTTTTTGTTTTGGTTGTTTTCCTTTCTGTGTTCTCTTTTGTGTTGGTATTTCTTCTTTTTGACTCTATTGCCCATTGGCTAAGACACTGATTCAATCTGATTACCCAAAATTCTCTAAGGTTCTTGATTTTTCCTCTTTCCTCTGCCAAATCATCCCTAGAAGGAGCCAGTTATTGTCCTCTCAATTTTCCCCACCCTTTTGAATCTAATTTCATGAAAATTGGAGCCCTGCCATGGAAGAAATTCATGTTTTAAACTCCTCAGATGCTCGTTTTCATTTCCCACGACATTTCTAATCAAAATTCCCCTAGTCTACTGCTGCTAAATTTTTTTACCTATTTTCAATGGATGGGAAATGATTTTAGTTCTTCTTTTATGCATTTGGAATGTGTGGGACCTTGCATTTTTTTTAACCTATTGCAGAGAAAGAAATTCTTCATTGGGAGCAAAAATGACGGTTTCCCATTTCTTGCAACTTCCTACATTCTTTTCCCCATCAAATTATTTCTCAGAAAGGTGAAGCTATGCATTTGTTTCCCATTGGATGCACCTAGGTGGGTTCCTTTTTGAACTTATCAATTTTGGTGATTTTGAAACAAATTTCAGGTTTTCACCACATGGGTGCTGGTCCCTGATTGGGTGGAGAAGTTTTGTGAAGTTCAAGATGACATATTCATTTTATTCTCTAAGGTATTACGGTGAAAGGTTGAAAAGTTCTCAAATGACCCATGGCCCACCCAAGTGAAAAGATAAATTCTAAATTGAAATCCACAACAAATCAGAAAGGGACACATGTTCATGTTGAAAATTCAATGGTGGAGGCATGGACTTTTGGGGAAAGGTTGGAATTTTTCCCTTTTCAAAACAAATAAAAAGTGAAGCATGTCCCCACAACCAATCAGGTGATGCCATGTGTTGAAGAATCAGAAAGGGACATGTGGCCATTTTTTAGTTCACAGTGCTTTGGCGAACAATGAAGGACTTTGGGAATTTTAGCCTTGTTTCCACAAAGGGAAAAAAGTTCTAAAATGGCCCACGGCCCCACTCATGTGAAGGGAAAATTTCTAAGTTAAGGCCTACAAAAATTAGAAGGGGACACGTGTTCATGTTGAAAATTCAATGGCGGAGGCATGGATTTTTGGGGAAAAGTTGGAATTTTTCCCCTTTTCAAAAATAGATAAAGTATAAAACTAAAGCACATTCTTGCACCTAACTAGACGATGCCACATGTTGAAGGATGAAATTAGAATAGCGGGCCTATGAGGGAAATTGAGAATTTGAGCCTTTTTCACCAAAAGGTTAAAATGTTGCAAATTGAGTTGCGACCCCTTCTTCCAATCATGGTGTGCCACATGTTCACGTTAAAAAGTCAAAGTGGGCGGTGAAGGTTTTTGAGAATTTGAGCTTTTTGTTAAAAATATTTTAAATGGTAGATATGAAAAAAATTTCCTCACCCACTCAGTTGTGCCACGTGTCGAAGCTTTTGGTAGAGCTGTGGGAGGGCGGAGCAAAATGAGAAATTGTGGTTTTTCTACCAAATGTCAGGAAATGCATTTTTCTTCCCCAAGGCCGTCGTTGTTTGGATCTTGCCACGTGTAGGGTCCAAATTTGAACGTAAAAGGGGGAAAAGATAACCAAATGTACTCATCTAGGTTTTAATGCCATTAATGAACAAGAGCTCTACAAAACAAAAAAATGGATCGTTCTTCTTTCTTTTTCTCTATATTCTTGTCATTTCCCATGAGATGCATTTTTGGTTTATTATGGAGCCAAATTGATAAGTTTGAAGGGATGTAAAGTTTAATCATCAGAAAATGGAGTTTATCAGGCATACGTGATAAAAAGGAGAAAACTTACCAGCAAGCACTTGAGTGCTATGAAAGTGGTTAAAAGGTGGAAATGACAGGACCACATGAAGAAGAAAATCATGAGATGCCCCCTGCTAAAATAATCATGCTTGAACTAACAAAATATTCACCTTTTGAACCTCTAGTTTTCATGAGTGCATTTGTTTCATGTCACTTTCCAAAATCAGATCTAGAACAAACATTATTCCTTTTGGATATTCTTTTCTTGGGGACAAAGTATGGATGTATACGAATTGTTATAAGAACATGGTTTTGGCCATGGGAAAGGGATTCTAGTTTTCTGGGAAGGTTGTAAATTCTGAAGTAATTCAATATAGAAGTTCTTTCTTTTCTTATTTTCCTCTGTTATATCTCTCTCTCTTGGCTCAATTCAATGGATCATTTGTTTTGCATTCAATAGAAACTTTGTATTCTAGTCTATGTAATCCTCAAAACTTTGTCTGCAGATTTGCATCAGTGGTGAAGTAATTGATCATTTTCTATATTTTCTTGGTTTAATGAGAGTAAGGAGATACTCATTATCTATATTTCCCAAAAACATTGTTGTTTTCTTCCTTCCCCCATCTCTATATTCTTCCATTCCTTCTGATTGATAATCTTTTAAGTATGAAAACATTCCAGAATATTAGGGTCCAAACATTGAGAGTTGTATATATGTACATTTGTTTTTCTTTCTTTTAATAAGGGAACCTCTCCCATTAAAGAGGAGGGACTTGTTTTCCCTTGACTATGGTTTCAACCCATGTTCCATTCTGAAACCCAACATGATACACTCTCATTTATGGTTCATTCTTGACTCACTTGAGGGGGCATAATAAATGAACCTCACTCGAATAAAAATTCATTCATTCGGGGACACGTGACTCCTATCATTCACTATGAATTCTATTCCATTCCATCCATCCACAACATACTACATTTTATGGATTCCATTTACTCTGCTTGAAATTTCTCTTACATGTTCACCGTAATACATATGTTAGATATATCTCTTGTATTTCATTATCCTTACCATACACACATGTGCATTCACATCCTTTTCTAGTTGTGATCACGAGATACATAAAGCTTCTATAGGAAGCGTATATGCTTAATACACTACCTAATTGAGGCATCCACATTCACACACTACAAGTGCTATTATTTCATTTTATACTTAGTAATTTCCATTATCGGGTTATACATGCTTTGACATACTTTATATTTTCTATCATGCTAACGGGTTTTTCATGTGAAAAATTTGTTAAATAGGGACATTTTCTTCCATACATGATTGTTACATTGTCTGTCATTGTTTTTATTGTTTGCAAGATTTTCCCTTTATCTCGTGCCATGTTTGCAACCTACTTTATGCATCCTACATTGTCTTCCCGGGTTTTTACACTATATTCTTATGTTCTAGTTTACACATTTTTGTTTTTCTTACACTTTTTTCTATATGCATGTTCGTACTAACACTTATTTTCCATCCATTTGTTTATGTGTGCCTTATTATTTACTAAGCATATTCCCTTACCCTTACAGGGAATACTCCTAGTTATGTAATTGGTCCTCTTTTGAGGCCACATTCTCTTATCCACGACATCACATGCACCCCCAAAGAGGGGGAATCATTTGGGTTTACACACTACACAACATAGTACCAGTACAGTTCAATTTATAGTTTTCATCCATGACAAAAAGGTTATACAACGAGTGGGTTCATACCAATCTATGAACCCCATACACGTGGATTTTATAGGGAAGATTTTCCTTAGCATTTTGGGGAGCAGTTACAGGTTGGAGGAACATCGGACTTTCCTCCCTACACTTCTTCAGCCAGTGGCATCAGATCACCCAAAAAACCATGACTATACAGAGATCTCTTCACCAATCTCAGGGAAGCAGTTATAGGTTGGAGAATAACACAACTTTCTCCCTAAACTTCTTTGGCCACAATGGTGTGAGATTGCCCAAAAAAATTGCACTTCACCGATAGTTATAGGATATCCTTTCTACACCCCTTTTGTCTCATCACGGATCAGTGTACATGTTCCTTTTTCATTTTCATTTTCGTACTATTTTTACATGTTTATTTACATATATACATGCATTTTTACACATATATATGTGTATTTGACTACTTGATCATCTTCTCTTTTGCAGGGTCCATTCGTATCATAAGAAAGAAGTCAATAACAACAACACACACATGGTGGGTACATCATACATACAATACTAACCATGAAGGTACACTACACATATTGGCATATACACACACACTTCTACCCTAGGTTCACTCTCATCACTTTTTACACTTTTACATTTGTAGTCTCCATGCTCTGTCTTTTTGTCACTCCACGCTTTGTCTAGTCCTTTGACATGTTTACTACATCACTCTACATGGATTATTAGGTATGCATCTCTATCTACTTTTATGTTACTGAGATTTCTTCTAACCAACATAAAATGGGGAAATTTCGACACAAAATCATGCACTCTGAGTCATTATTTAGCTCCAGTCTCATACTACGATTCCTATGCTTCTTAAGGGAAAAGAGTAATAATTAACCCATGTCTTTGGCCATTTTTTACATTTCTTTCAGTCATATTTTCTATCTTACACCTAAAATTTCATTATGTATTCTTATTATGTGTTTTTCCTATTTCTGACTAGGGCGCCCCAAGTGCCCTGGTCCCCTTTAGGGCACCCTGATCCTCTTTGCACTATACTCTCACATTTTGGGCACTATCTAGCCATTTGATCTTTCTATGTTTTTGGTGGTCGGCCTATTCGAGGTTAATTACAAAATTAGAACAAGAGAATCATATAAATATAAATTTATGTGACCATAATGACTCACAAGGATGGTTCATTTGCATCACACTTCAAAAGAGGGGATTGTATTGTTTTCAGGCACACATTTACTACATTCTACATCTAGTTATTTTCTCGCTACCTCACAAAGTATGTCTCGGCACATGAGAAACCTAGGGAACGATTTACACGCAAACACACACACACACACACACACACACACACACACACACACACACACACACACACACACACACACACACACACACCTAGAACTACATTGTGTCTGAGATGTAGTGTAGTGCTTAGTTAGTAAGTCCATCATTGTGGCTGCTGAGGATAGTTTGACCCCTTCATATGCATCTTTTTTTTTTAGGGTTTTGATGCTTTATCTAGGGTTTTGCAGGTGATTCTTCCATCTCCTATTCATAGCACATTCCAGTGCGATTCAATGAAATTTGTGTGATAGGAAGAAGACACATGTAAACATCTAGAAATCCATCAAATCGTATCCCATAGCACTGATAAAACTCACACATAAATCCATCAATATCAGGAGCTTTATCTATCTTCATTTGCATAACAAGTTCCTTAAGATCATCAGAAAAAATGGGGACAATCACAAGAAATTCTTTGGGACTCTGAAATCTTACAGGAAACTTCCTGGATAAACTGTAAAAAGGCAGCATCCCTCTCTGGAGTGTATTTTTCCACTACAAAGACACCATAGTAGTGGTGAAAAAATGTATGCAGGACATCCGAAAGGTCAGTGATTCGACCGTCAACATATTTGATCACCCGGATTGAACTAGAGGCATGATGAGGTCTAAGGAAATAAAAAAATTATTTGGTTAATCTATCACTAATCACAAGCCAATGTATCTAAGATTGAATTTTATCCACGTAGGCACGATAAAATTCTTCCATCCTAAGTTTGTGATGCCATTACGTCACCTCATTTTGTAGGTGAGTGTTGAAGGGTGAGTGGTCAAGAGCTCTAGAAATTCTGACATACTCATGGGAAGAGGCCTTATGCACCCTCCTTCTGAATATCACAACATGTCTCCCAAACATATGGAGAAAATAAGTAACTCGATAATGGCAACCTGCCACAAGAAAATTCACCTGGCTAAACCAAAAGGGCGCTCAACTAGGTTCCAAATGCACAAAATGTGTTCTATAGTTCTCATATGCTATCGGTGAGTAGTGTAAAGGTAGAATTGGGATCTCTCGAGGTTTGTGAGAATCCATATTCCACATAATTGAGAAAAATAAGCTGGTGAATGTTCTAAGAGAAAGGCCCCTTCCCAAATAGAAACAGGTCTTCCGTAATGGGTGGAGAAAGAAAACACCTTTTGGTCGGGAAGGAATGCACAATCAAGTCATTTGATAACTCTATCATCACGTTGTCTAAGTTTAGACCGGAGTAAACTAGGGTGCATTGGAGACATATTAAAAATAGTGGTTGGGATAAAAAATTCCAAGCTTGTTCCACATGTAAAACCATGCTTCTTGCTCACCAACACACCACCACATAGGAAGACGACCCACTTTGTCATGAAGACTCCACCATGTTAAAATCCCCACACAGGATCCAATGCGCTTTGGGCTAGTCATCAACAAACCACGTCTAGAGTAAATATCGTTAAACAACATCATTGGAAGCATAAAAGTTAGCACTACCAAAAATTTGATTTTTTAAATAAAAAAGGATCCACACAACCCGATGTGAGGGGTTGGAGCCCCAAGAAATAATATATTTATGCATAGAAGGAGAGAGAAGAGTAAGAACACCCCCTTTCCTAGGATTATTATTGGAATGATGATAGATGACATCTAGCTAGATAGTACGAGTTGTAGACTAGAGAAGAAATCTAGCAAGCTTAACCTCCCGCATGTGACCAAAATTTTGACAACCCTCCCCAACCATGTATCAACGGGTTAGTTCAATCAGCCCACAAACATTCCAAGAGAACACAATCATTGTTAACTATCAAGGTTCATGCAAAATTCCTTCTCGAGCCCCCAAGACGGTGAACTCGGTTCACATAAATGGAAGAGCCAATGATTTTTGAAAAAGGAACATAAGCACCTATTTAAAAAGGAAATCTCTACGGAGGGACATAGTTACGATCCTCTAGAGGAGAGGGGATACAAGAACACGTGCACACGCTGAATTTTTGCTAGAAGTGTAAAAATTTTCTTTAGAATGAGGTTGTGAAATCACAAGCGTTGGCACAATTGAGGACACCGCAAGTAGCGAATGATGGACTGGAGGAGGAGCCACCAATTTCTAATTATACGAGGGATCCGGAGCTGAAGAGAACCCACCAAAAAGTTGGTAAATAGACTGTTGGTTTTAGGTTTTTCTTATTGGTGATCACTGTCCAACCCTCATCAGAGGAGGAGGATGGTTTAGGAATAAAACTTTTCTTTTCATGGTAGGCAGGGCAGAGGAGGCCATTAGTGGGAATTCCTAAATCATATGATCAGAAAATTGACAATGACAAAGTAAGTATTAAGAAAATTAATATAAAGGAATCACTAAGAGAACTAGGTATCACCCACTTGGATATTAATGGATTCCTTGAGGTATTTGGCTAAATAAACTTCCACACAGACCTAACACTATGCATGGGATGCATAAAACTTATTCATTTCATGGAAAATGAATGGACCAATGGGTTTGACCAATTCTTCCAAAAACCTCCATAGGGGTAGCGACAAACTAGGAAAACCCACCCAAACAGGAACTTTAAGATTAGCATGTTTAAAAACTTGGAAATCATGCATCCATGGAGAAAAGATGACCAGAGTGTTCCTAATAAACCAAGGGCCATGATTCACAATGGCCTTGCAGTGCTCAGGGTTGGAAAAGTGGAACAAAAAAACCCTTGGTAAGATTCTGGACACTATCAAGTTTGACACCATGACCTTGTCAATGGTTATGAACCCATTATTTGAGGATACTCTTCGGGAGGACACTACCAATGAAATATGAAACCAAAGTAAAAGATTCAAGCCAAGAGAAAGTCTTTTCAAATTGAGGTAAATATAAAACAACACCAGGCTCAGGAAGAGGAGGGTCATTACCTTATTGTAAACCTTCAGGATAAACTTGTGAGCTCATTTCTTTATCGGAGGCTTAATCATTTGAGATCTTGTCAGCTAAAACTACATCAATAGATGCAGGAATACTAGATTCCAAAATTAAAATAGGTGATCACCACTGCCCAAAGGGAAAAGAAATCAATTAAGAGCAAGAAACCAATAAATAAACTCCTCGCATTGATTAAAAAAGGTGGTGTCACTCGAGCATAACACTCAAACCCTAGCAAAGCACTCAAAAGCACCCTATATAAATCACCACTTCTTTGAATAATTGGTATCACAAATTTGTATTTGATGATCTCCTCTTCAATTTAATTCTTCTTATAATTGGGGAAAGATTATTTTTAAGTTAGCCATTTTTTCTTAGAGTAGCATCCATTTTTACGAGACTCATTTGTGGAAAATGATTTTTTTACTACAAAAAAATACAAAATGGTATTCAAAGTAGAAAATTCATAAGAGTTTCTTTATTAGCATGAAGACGTTTATAGTTAGAGTTGCAGTTTTGAATGGTTGAGATGTTTGAATCTTTACATATTGTTCTCCTTGGTTTAGTTGAGTTAAAAATGAAAAGAGGCCATGAGTGTTTTTATGATACTCTTTTAAAAGTATGTTTTAGTTACAATTTCTTTCAATATGTTAAATAGGGAATATGTTGAAACTGAAATTCTAAATCGATTTCAGATGATTGATTTATTTGATTTAGCTATAAACACGTTATAATAATGAAAATGTAGTTCCTGGCATGAGAAATTTTACTAAACATATATTTTTAGGCAAGGTTATGTTATTTTGAGATGGGTTATGAACGATGTGAAATAATTTCATGGGAAAAATTTCACATTAATGTTTTATCTTACATACACACGACATTAGTTCAATAGTTGTAATTCTAAAGGTGATGAATCAATAGGAAAATAAGATTCTAATTTCATATCAAAGTATCGTATAACATTTTAGGAATAAAAAAATATATGTTACAAGTTTATCCAAATGCATTTATAGTCTACAATATCCTTTTTTAAAATTAACAATCACGAGATGAATAGTGCGATGGAGGATTCAAGAGGGATGTGTCGAAGAACTTAAATTTGAAGGATTGGAATATTGGAGTAGGGAAAATGTTGGGGGGAAAATATGCACAAATCTTCTTTCTTATAATAAGACACATATGAATGAGGTGTCATTTATGTCAATCGTTTGAAGGAGATAGGGCTGGTGCACAATCATTGATCTAACATAATTTGGAGATATATCGAAATGTAAGGCCATATCTATCAATAATCACAATGTCAATATTTTTTGTGGATAGCATGAGAACACAAAACATTCAGGGGAATTCAGTTGCGCATGTCAAAGGATATTTTAGAGATAATGACATGTGGAGAATTGACATTCGATGTTGAGTTGTTGTAGTAATTGAGTTTTATAACCAAAAAAAAGGTATGTCGGGATGTTTTGCACCATATTTATTGGGCATTATCTAAGGCCATTCTCCATGCTTACACCATAATAAAAAATATCAACTGCTAGAGTTTTTTTTTTTATGTGTATTTGACACCACCTCCTCACCATTCCAAGTTCTTAACACTATCATATACATATTTTCTATATCAAATGGATTTATTTCATCACATTCATTTTTTTACACATGTCTATCACTTAAATTGATGGGATGTTGTATATGAGGCATCCATTAGAAATGGTGTAGTATATTGGCCATAAAAATATAAATGATGGAGAGGAAAGTACCTTCCCAATGGAAAGCACAATGACCTACGCCAAAGGGGGAAACCTCAAGTCGATTACGTAGCACACCACACCAAGTTTGACATTTCCTCCCTCAACTATTGGCTACCTTCCATTACATCATACTACAATATTTACTTATTTCCTAAATAAAGTGGATTTCGTATAAATAATAGGAAGAATCCTATTCACGTTAGCGGACCTACAACAAAACTACAAATTACAAGAGCAACAACAAGGTCTTTGTGACAATTTTTATGTAGAGGATAGTGAAAGTTGAACAAATATGGGCTCCTAATTCTATAATGAAGAGAGGATAAGAGCCTTCCAAGGGAAAAAATTGATGACTCTTAAATGGGTAAAGCTTGAAGTTGATTACATGACACATAGCACCATGTTTTAGTTTTATATTGCTTAAGTTATGGCTCCTACCATTGATTCATGCCACAATATTTTCTTATTTCATGATGAGTTAGACATTATTTTTATTTCATACCATCCTCATAAGCATGTTATCGCCACATCTATAGATCACTTGAATAGTTTTTTTCCCTCATTTCCATGATTCTACAAATGATTATCACTTGGTTCTTGGATTTTTTTTTAGGTTCAATCTTGCATTATTAGTTAAAAGTTGGCTTTTCCTTGTGAATCCTTATTCGTAGGAATACTATGAAAAGTCTCCTCAAAATATTAAAAATGTGTGTAAAAGACCACAAAAATAAAAATCCACGATCTAACATATAAAGGTTCCACATGGGGTGATGGGAGAATACATTGCTATATATAATCGAATGTCATTTATAGCTTAGTTGGTTAGCAAGTAGTTGGAATATTGAAGAAAAAAGTGTGAAGGAGGAAATGAAGTGTAAACCCCTATATGTGGCATCAACATAGCCAAACAAGCACCGAGTTAGGAAATATAATAGAAGGTGCATTCCAAGGTAGAAGGAGGGATGAAATCCACAAAAATGTGACTAGGAATATGAATACAAAAGTGCAACATTTTAAGCCCATGGGATATGAAGCTATCATTAAAGGTAATGCGATGTTTCAACCTTCATGTGACACCAATCGTGCCACCCAAAGGTGAAAATTCTTGTGACACAAGATCTTACTTTGATTAACACTCCAACTCAAGAAAAATCTCCCCCTCTATCGATGTATGTTAATTCAACAAACATTATATAGTATTTCATATATATTTTTAACACTTTGTATAAATAACATTTATTTGTATTTATGAAGGACAGATAAGAAAGTTACCATCACATAAAAATGTTTGATATACATAAGTGGCTGTCACATTTAACACCTACAAGAAAAAAATACAATACAAACATGCGGGGAAACATATGTAAAAACTAATGGGACCATTCACAATGTATATATAATATATGTTTAAAGAAAATACCTTTATCCCAACATATACATAATGGGCCAATAAATTTTTATGCATTTTAATGGGCTATAAAATAAGATGTCGACAGTACAACCATGACCACTACAATTAACATTTTCTCCTCTTTTTCATGATAATAATCTTTCTAAAATTGTGTATTAATAATATTCTTGTGATAATTTATAAGATATTATGAGCACCTACGCACAATGCATGAATTATTAACAAATAGAAAAATCATGGTATATATTTCCATATAAAATCTAAAACATTGTGTATATCTAGGGGCACCATATATAGTCACTCTAATACTATTGTAAGAAATATTTAAAAATAACGATAAATAACTTTATATTTTGTTAATATATTACATGATTTTTTATTTTTTATTAGATTAGGCAAAAAACAGGATCGGCTCATACTATTATTTTATTATTTAATTTATTTATTTTATTACATGATATTTTATTGAAAAGAGTGAGGTCGTACTATTTATTTCACTCAATATTGGGTCTCTATTTACCCATAAAATAAAATACTAGAAAAGGAAATCCCCTACTAGCATCACCACTAAGATCTCCAAGTTTTGATTCCACTATAATTCTCACGTAGAGCTTTGTATTGGACTATATTTCAATTTAATAGATTGAAGATAAATTTGGTCACATTTCAACTTCTTGTAGGTAAGTTTGTTAGGAGTGACCCTCTAAGCCCATCTCTAAAGTGAAACCACTTGGAAGCATCCCATCCATCACCCTTCACATTGCCCCAACAAAGAAAAATATATGTTTCATTTATTTTTCAACTCAAATTATAAAGAGAGAAATAGATTGTCGATTGAGAATTTTGAGAGAAAATTACATACCTTTGTTTGTATGAAAATGAAATCCTGAAACACATTTCCCTCCATATGTGAATCGATTGAAACGACGTCTAATGGTAATTTCCTTAATCACTCGAGTAGCTCCATTATTAGTAAACTTGTAGAAATCTAATCCCAACCGCCTACATCAATTGTTCATGCCCAAGTAGGATTTTTGATTTCAAATTTTAAACATCCACATTTAATGTGGTTGATTGGAGAAGACATAAAATAATTTAAAATGGAAAAAGGAATGTTCAAAAATTTTGCATTCGTATAGAGGAAATCAAATAGAAAAATAAAATAGAAGAAGTGTGAGCAAACCACATCAATTTTTGCAGCAACATAAAGACAATAGAGGAGAAGAAAAGTATAACAGCAATTGTGTATTTTGTATGTGGATATCCAACAGTAGTTAAAGGAAAAAATAAAATAAATACACAAAGGATAAATGCAAATATAAATACAACGATCTATAGTTTTTGTAAATCAGTTTTTGTTGATAATAGAAGAAAAAACTTTCATTTATAGTTGTCCTCTTCATTTGTTCTATTTTATACTCTATGTTTATTTTATTTTATTTTATTTTATTGTGGTCTGAAAGTGCTTCTCTATTTTTATTTATTATTATGTCTGTAAATTATATTAGGTTCTCCTTCCTCCCTCCTCCAAACAACATTGTGGTATCAGAGTCAGGTTCTTGAGGGGAGTATATATATTTTTTTTATTATGGCTGGAAATGAAGCCAAACCCTGACAACAACCTCCCACTTTCGATGGGAGAAATTATGATGTATGGTCCAAGAAGATGAAGACCATTTTGATTGCAAATGATTTATGGGATTTAATCTCAAATGGGTTTGTAGATGTGACTGATAATGTAACTTATGCAGCTTTGAAAAATGCATAGAAAACCCAGTTGAAGGAAACCAGAAGAAAGGATGAAAAATATCTCAACCTCATTGAATGTGTAATGGAAGAGCCAGTATTTCCAAGCATAGCAGCAACTAACTACTCAAAGGAATCCTGGGAAATCCTTCAAAATACATACAAGGGCACAAACAAGGTAAAGCTTGTTAAACTTCAGTTATTAAGAAGAGAGTTTGAAACCCTTCAGATGAAGGAAGAATAATGTATTACTGATTTTCACATGAGGATTTATGGGTTAATAAATCAATTGAAGATTAATGGTGAAGCCATAGAGAATCGAGGATTGTTGAAAAAATTCTTTAGAAGTTTTCCTGTAAGATTTGACTCGATTGTTGTAGCAATCAAAGAATCCAAGGATTTATCTCAAATGATAGTTGATGGGTTCACTTCAAACCCATGAGAAAAGGATGAATAGATCAACTCCTCCTTCTTTAGAGAAAGATTTTAAAGCTCAAAAAAATTTAAGAGGTAGGGGAAAGGAAGAGATAACAGAGGAAGAAATCCCAGAGGTAGAGGAAGAGGTAGAAGAAACCCTGGAAGAAGTTCAAATTATACCCAAGAAGGAGCAAGCACCTCACAATCAGACTCTCAAGACAAAAATAGGAGCAACAACTTAAATCAGAGGTATGACAAAATTAATGTTCAATGTTATTATTGTCACAAGTATGGTCATCTTGCAAGTGAATGTAGAAAAGGCGATATGACTAGTCAAGGCAAAGTGTTAATGTGGCTAATGAAAAGATAATTGATTTTGAACCAATGTCAAATTTGTTCATTATGTGTAATGTCTTGAAAAAAGTAATGTTGAAGTATGGTATTTGGATAGCGGTTGTAGCAACCACATGAGTGGTAATGTAAGTTTATTTTCATTTATTGATAAAAATGTTAAGTTTGAAATCAAGATGGGGAACAATGAATTGGTTCCAGTTTTAGGCAAAGGAGCAATAACCATACGCAGCAAGCAAGGAGATAGAAGGGTAATCCAGGATGTGTATTATGCCCCTGGAATAAAACATAATCTCTTAAGCATTGGACAATTGGTTCAAAAGGGGTACAAATTCCTGATGGAAAATGGAGAATGCATAATATTTGACAAAGATGGGAGAAAGAACAATATTGCAGCCATACAAATGTAAAAGAATCGAATGTTTCCTCTCAGAATGAAAGCTGATTTTTCTATGCAATCAACGAATGAGCAGCCACATGTAGCTTTCAAAACAACCATCAAATATCCATCCAAACTTTGGCATCTGAGGTATGGACACTTGATTTTTTTGGGTTATGTATTTTATCAAAAAATAATATGGTTAGTGGGCTGCCATCAATTGTAGAGGGTGGAAATAAATGTGAAGCTTGCATATTAGGAAAACAACATAGGCTTCCCTTTCAATCAGGGAAATCATGGAGGAAAAAGCACCATTAGAGCTGGTGCATTCTGATTTATGTGGCCCTATGCAAACCCCCACATTCTCCAAGAATGAATATTTCTTAACCTTCATTGATGATTATAGCAGGAAGACTTGGATTTATTTCTTGAAGCATTAAATAAATTTAAACAATTCAAGGCTTTGGTTGAGAAGCAAAGTGGACACTTCATAAAGGTCCTAAGAACTGACAGAGGGGGAGAGTATGTATCTAAATAATTTTTAAATTTTTGCAAGCATGAAGGCATTAAAAATAAATTTACAGCCAGGTACACTCCATATAAAAATGGAGTGGCTGAGAGAAATAATAGAACCATCCAAGAGATGGCAAGAAGCATGTTGAAGGAAAAAGGATTGTCAAATGAATATTGGGGTGAAGCTGTAGCAACAACAATGTATTTGATGAATAGAAGTCCTACAAAGGTTGTACGTAATAGAATTCCACAAGAAGCATGGACACACAAAAGGTATAGCGTGGAGCATTTAAGAATTTTTGGTTGTGTTGCATATGCTCTTGTTCCAAAAGAAAAAAGGAAAAATTTAGATGATAGAGGTGAGAAGTGCATTTTCATAGGTTATAGTGAAGAATCAAAATCATATAGGTTGTATAATCCTATTACCAAAAATGTTATCATTAGTAGAGATGTTGATTTCATTGAAAATAAGTCATGGGATGGCACTATTGATAGCTCCGTGGGTACTACAACAATGATACCAATAGCTGAAATAGAAGGCAGCCATGAAGGAGAAACTTCTAGTAGTGAAGGTGAAACAATCACATCCCAACAAGATGCAATTACAACAGCTCCTCCCTCTTCATCAACATCACAAAATGTTCCACAGACAAGCAGCTCCAGCATTTCAAGCTATCCCTTTGATGAGAGCTTGGATCCTACACTAGCATCTCTTATGCCAAGAAAGACAAAGAGCTTGAGGGAGATTTATGACAACACAAGGTATGTTGATTTTGAAGAAAATATGAATTTTGCATTATTTTCTCATAGTGATCCAACATTTTTGAAGAAGTTGTAAAAGAAAAGAAATGGCGTGATGCCATGGATGAGGAAATAGATGCAATAGAAAGGAATAATACATGGGAGCTAACTAATTTTCCTTTAGGAAAGCAAGTAATAGGAGTTAAATGGATTTATAAAACAAAAAGTACAACAAAAGGTGAGATTGAAAGACATAAGGAAAGGCTGGTTGTAAAAGGTTACAAGCAACAACCAGGAAGAGATTTTGATGAGACATTCACTCCATAGAAATAATGGAAACCATGCAGTTATTTTGGCAATAGTTGTAGACACCAAAATTAGGTCGTACCACCCTTATAACCCCATTAATTAAATTAATCATACCTTACATATTCATATCCCATCGTGCACATGATTAATTGAATTAATTACGTAATTAATTTAATTAACATCCTCACTTAACCACCTCACCTAGCCACATCACCTGAGACACCTCATCGTGAAACTATTCTTAGCATGTTTCTTTTAACTAGGACTCAATTTCTACTTACCTTAACTAATTAAGACATAGTCTAATTCTAACATTAGATTCTTATTCTTTCTCTAATAGCATACCCACTTATCTAAGTGTAAGAAACCATTTTAGACCGGGACCAATAGGATGAATCGCCAAAAGATAACAAGGATTTGTTATTTTGGAAAACCTAGGATTTCCCACTTTGTAATCGACGCTCGGTTAACCCTAAACCAATGCCAGTCACCCTAACCATCGTCGGTTACCATATATTCATTTTGAAACCTTGTTCTAGAGGTTGGAAATTTTTAGAGGTGGACAATTTTTGAGTTTGGAGAGAGGGAGATCTGCATGCAAGCACAAATCGAGTCTTCTTGAGCATCTAAATGTCCCTATGCAAGCACCAGGACTGATCTAAAGGCATTTCCATTCACAAGTAACATTCTAGTAATGGTTTCGCGACACTGGTCACTAGTTTCACAAATCAACCATTTCTATACTCCACCAACCAGGCTTGCAAATACAAGTAAGTGTGTTTTTATCTGCATCATTTTATACTTACTTAGATTATAGTTTATTTATCTTTGTTGAATTAGATCTTATTCTCCTTTGCATTCCACCATCCCCACTTTCTTATCAATCCACCCATCCAACCACCCACAACCGTTTATCTCCCCATACCCGACTCCTAGGCATTCCTGAGCCTTCCTAGCATTTTTAGGAAACTAACCCTCCTTACATTCTCTTTGCGAATCACAGAGAAAATCCAAAACCAAGTTTATTTGATTTATACCATTCTTACCCTACCGACACCGATCACCTTGACCATCATCGGTTTCCCCTCACTCGGCATCACTCCAGCTAGGCTGATGTCGGTTACTGTGTCTCCTGACAGACTTTCACTAAGTTGACCTTAACACCCCAAAAACCTCACAGAACCTTACCCAAACCTAGTACCCCACCTACAATCCTACCTCGGACATTCTCAACTCTCTATACTGATATAAAGAGAGCCTAGGAATATTTTTTTACATTCTACCATTATCCCCCTAAACCATCATTAGTCACATATACACTTGTTGTCGGTCATACCGACTAGTGTCACTCTCTATGTCTGAAAACCCACTCGGGACAAGATGGTACCCATTCCCAAACTTCCTTAATCATTTGTAACCTTTTTCTAGACCTCTGTCAGGACACTGTAGAAACTCAAAACCATACACCCAACCTCCGATCTGAACATAACCCAACTTGTTAGATTATATTTGCATATTTTATTTGAATGAGATGCCTAAATCGTATCAACTATAATAGGATTTTATTTATTTATGTTATTTTTTGCATTAAATTGTATTAGCGGTGGATTGACAACCATTTAGGAAGTATCACACTTCCCATATCTAGCACATGCTTTAGGCGGTCACCGATATATATCGTTTAATATTCTTCTCGGTGGTCTTATTTTACATTTTCGGTATTTCCTTCTAGCCAAAGGAAGTTTTGTTATCCAAAATTCACCCCAAGGTAAATTTTGATAACATGCATCAAATTCTTTAGTCCCAAGCAATTATATTGATTCAGGGTGAAAAGTCATGTTTCTAGGGTCCCCTCATATTTTTCTAACTCCCCTATCCAAGTAGAAGAGAGAAAGTTCTGAGGAAAGGTAAGAAAAATTGCAAAAAATAGGCTCGGGCCAGAAAAAATCATGAAAAATGGCTAAGTCCTAGTCCTCACAAAATTCGGGACGCGTGGGACAAAAGTACGCGAACCAGGCCAACCAGGCGAAATGAGTCAAGCGCAGCCCTTGATCCTGGGACGCGCGGACATCCGGTGTGAACCGGCCGAAAGGCCGCCAGGTGGTCTGCGCAACATTTGGGACAAAGGGACGCGCGGGATGCGCAAATCCGAATCGCTGAAAAAATGGAAAAATTTGACTAACTGTTGAAACAGGCGATGCAGGGACATCTCGGCGGTGAGTACACGAGAGGATGCAAGTCGGCCGAAAAGACTTAAGGCAGCCCGGGATAGTTGGGCTGAAGGTACGTGAAGTACGCAAACCAGCCGGATCGGCTGAAATGAGAACTTAAAGTCCGGGACAGTTGGGACAAAAGGGCGTGAACCGGCCGAACCGGCGAATCGGAAAAATTTGTCCCAAATAATGTCGACAAATTGGGACGAGAGTCGCGAACCGGCCGATTCAGCCGAAACAAGGAACTTCAAAGACCTTGGGAAAAATGGGACAAAGGGACGCGTGGGGCGTGAAAAGCCAAAGCGGCCGAAGGCAGAGAAGAAAATTCAACGTTTGGCTCGTGAAACTTCAAACGGCCATAACTTTTGACTCCGAGCTCCGATTTTCACAAAATTGGAGTTTCTAGAACGAGCACGACGTCCTCTACGCCATAAAAACTGGATTTTTTTTTTTTATGAGGGTATATATATTTAAATAAGAGAAATATATTGGGCTCCAGTCATTCGATGCTCATTCCCGTCAAATGACAGAAAACGCCTCGCGACCCAAAATAGCTGCCCGCACTCAGAAGGCCATAACTTTTGCATTTCTCAACGAAATCACACAAAATTGGTACCGTTGGAATCGTGGTTCCGAGTCCGATGCAAAAAAATCAAGAAATTCCAGATTTGATTAGAAATTGATTTAATTTTTAAGAAAACGTGGCCGGGTTCAGAACAGTGTTTTATTTGGTAGCTGGGAGTGCAATTAAGAGGCATGGTCATCATTCTTTCTCTGCTGCAGCACATGGGACAGTATGGGGAGCCTTTTGCAAGTAATGTATAACCATTTCACTCAATTTAATGCCTCTTACAGGTGGTTGAAGGACAGATTTCAGGATTTCCATTTTCCCTTCTCTTTTCCTTCTCATTTTTCTATAAATTGGAGTGTTGGGCTCATTGTAAAGGAGAGAGTTTTTGGGTAGCAAAGCTCTGCCAAAATTTCTTTGTGAAGCTAGTGTGTTGCAGGCCCTTGTAGTGGACTCCTTGCATGGTGATCCAGGCCCTTATCTTGTAATAGATTGAACTGTGCATATCATGAAGCAATAAAATACCAGTTTGTGGATGTATCTTCCCCTGCTGTGTTTTCTTGCATTCTTCTTGCCCCTTTGATCTTTCTATAAGAATATTGTGTCTATTTATTATGTTCTTGTAGGGATTCATTATCATTGTGTATGCTTGGAATATTGTTGTGAATGCATTTTGCTAGATTATGGTGAACTGTCATCACCTCTTCTAGTGTGCACTTTCCCTCTGTATTTCACACATTTGGAGACTACTCTCACACCCTCCTTTTCTGGTGTATCACCGCTTTAGTGTAGGCTTTCATTTTATGCATTCTCTCTCCCTGGTCCCTTGGAAATTTAGATTAGAACAGTTAGTTTATCCTGCATTAGAGTAGATTGTGGCGTAGTTTAGGAGCAAGAACCAAGCTTTCTGCGGAGGTCTATCTCAAGTAGCAAGTCCTGACAACTTGGAGATAGTACCCATGTTATCCAATCACACCGTGAGTTCAAGTATATCTCCAGGGGTGCTGTGATTTGGTGATAACAAGTTCTTCACGGTCATCTTGGATCGGAAATCAGAAATACACGCATAACCTTAAACTCGACATCACAAACAGTACTCCTCCTTTGCCTATTACCATCTATCTGTGCTTTCATTAAATATGTTAAGAATCTAGTGAAACATTTTGGCATGCCCGGTGGGACCCTCTCTTGGGTTCATTGCATTTTCTTCATATAGGGAAATCTTGTGTGTCTCTTTCTTTTGAAAAATACACATTTAATCTTCTCCTTGGTAACATTATTTTCTTCTAATTGTCTAAACAAAATTTGTGATTTGGTGTTTAAAATGAATCATTTCTTTTTCCTACATTTACATAGTAGTAGTGAAAGAGCATGTTCTTGACCTATTCATCATTTGCTACATCGAATTTAATTGTCGATTTGGGTTCTAAAATCTATTGCATTTCATCCTTGTATGTTGCATTTTAGCTCACATTAAAAATTGAGGGCAACCTATATGCTAGAATTCATGCCCAGCTGATGGTTGACATAATTGAATCGTAGAAGCACTTTCTCTTCTCTCTCTCTTTTCCAAACTGCACAAATAAAAATTCACACATCTTCTTAAACAACACCTTACCTAGAAGAAGCTATCAATGATCACATAATCAGAGGATTGAAAGTGGGCGCCAAATTTTCTCTGTTCAATCATTATCTCGAGAGAAAGGATCATCCCCACAAAAACATAACCTAAAACCACCCTTTAGAATTTTCCTTTTATAGGATGCCTTCCCAACCAAAAACTTTATTCTCGAATTCACAATTCAATCTTGAATAACATAAGATGAACACAAAATTCACTTATAGGATTGCATTTTTTCTTAGCTTTTTCCCGTGTTGAGTTTTGAGTTGTGAGGTTACGTTCTCAAATTTCCCTTCTATTCACACTCCAAAATCATAGTTGGAGTATTCTAACTATTTCTGAGTGTGTTAGGGTCTAATACTATCATCCTTAGACTTATGGGTTGATACTCCATCTGAATCAATTCATAAAACCAATTTTTCTTCACTTCTTCAAATTTCACAATAACTAGCATCGGTCTAGTGATGTCACCAATTTCCATGTGACCATCATCGTTTACCTAACTGATGTCAATTTCTAGCTCTTTTGGTTATTTTACCCAAAAAACATTCATCACCTCTTTTGTTCTATTTGAAATTCTCAGGACATCATCATATCCCCAGAATTCTAATATCACTATCATATATAGTTTCCTCATTCCATTTTCATCAGTTTTTGGCCTCATTTTCTAAAACTATTGATTTCCCACAAAATAGTATCGATCTTCGTAACCATCATCGATCCCCTTTAACCATCGGTGGTTATTTAAACCATTGTCAAATTCCTCTCGTTATGATTTTTTAAATTATAACACCGACTGCTTCACCTCCTGGAATATATCCTTCTCCATTTATGTTTTCGTCTATGTTATTTATAGAGTATGGTTTTACGAAGTATACGCTAAGTCACATGGTGTTGAATCACAGCCAAACCAATGCCCTTTTGTTTCACGCTAGCCTTTAGTCACTTCTACGTAGCCTATCACCCCTTCTATCTTGTCACGTATGGATCCAAATCAGCCCATCACCGTTAATACCGATGATGAGGAGTTCACAAGATTCCTTGACCAGAATCCCATTACACTAAAATAATATCTCGCCAACTCATCTACCCAAGACACCTCAGGATAGTTGGTATACGGCATGCCCATGCCTATCCCTCCTGCCCTCTCCCCCACTTCCGCATGAGCTACCACTAGCTCAAGATTTCCTTCATCCACCTTACCACTTGTGGTGTCTCAATTGGACCCCACATCCTCTATAACTACTACACCAATGGAATCTATTACTCCCATGGCGTTGACCATCCCTTTATCAACTACCTTAAGAATGGCCCCATCTGCACCCTTTACCTCATATATAACAATTGCATCACTACCACCACCGATTTTGGAAACCCACACCCCATTTCAAAACCTATAACACTCACTTGTTTCACCTCCCTTGAATATATCCTTCTCCATTTATGTTTTCGCTATGTTATTTATAGAGTATGGTTTTACGAAGTATACGCTAAGTCACATGGTGTTGAATCACAGCCAAACCAATGCCCTTTTGTTTCACGCTAGCCTTTAGTCACTTCTACGTAGCCTATCACCCCTTCTATCTTGTCACGTATGGATCCAACTCAGCCCATCACCATTAATACCGATGATGAGGAGTTCACAAGAATCCTTGACCAGAATCTCATTACACTAAAATAATATCTCGCCAACTCATCTACCCAAGACTCCTCGGGATAGTTGGTATATGGCATGCCCATGTCTATCCCTCCTGCCCTCTCCCCACTTCCGCATCAGCTACCACTAGCTCAACATTTCCTTCATCCACCTTACCACTTGTGGTGTCTCAATTGGACCCCACATCCTCTATAACTACTACACCAATGGAATCTATTACTCCCATGGCGTTGACCATCCCTTTATCAACTACCTTAAGAATGGCCCCATCTGCACCCTTTACCTCATATATAACAATTGCATCACTACCACCACTTTGATTTTGGAAACCCACACCCCATTTCAAAACCTCATCCTTTCCATCCCACAATCTCTACCCCCAATTACCACGAGATTCGTTACGACTACCCCACCCACTTACACGCATCACCAATAACCCCCAATATCATCTATCTATTATTTAGGATATCTTTCGCCTTTGCATCTATTCCCCCTTCCTAGTTCTCATACTTAGCACCCCCATATACTCGGATGTCATCCACATCATACATCCACCATCAACCTCCCTTCAATGTAGGAGTCACCCATTCCTAAAAAAAAACCAATGACCTCATTAGGAAGATGATGGAAAATATGTAAACATTAGAAGAATCATTTTCCATCTCTCACAACTAATTAACTTATGATGAAATATGTAATGAGCTTATTCATCCATCTATCCCCATTCACACGTATCTTGTACATTGGGAAATTCCCAAGTTCAATCATTTCAACAGTAAAGAATACCCGCAACAACACTTATGGTCATTCAAACATGGGTGTTATCTAATTTCCCATGACGATGCTTTACTCCTACGGACATTCCCCATGTCCTTGACAAGACCCACCTTATATTGGTACATTGGTTTACCCAAACATTCCATCTAGTCCTTTAACCAAGTGGCTCAAGCATTCTTGACCACTTCTCAATCAATTTCATCAAAAAAGTCACCATGACTAACCTATACTCAACACGACAGTATGACGATGAATCTATCGCAGATTTCATTGCTCATTGTGAAGCCTTATCAACCAATTAACATTCCAGTTACCTCAAGTTGAGCTTATAGAGTTGTTCACTAGAGCTTGTGTTAGACACATCTCACCAACTCTATAGGTATAAACCTTTTGTACCTTTGATGAAGCATTTACCATGGCGCGAAAACTAGAAATTCGTGTCATCAAAGAGAAGAAAATTCAGCTATGTAACAAAAACATCACATTCAAATCAAATGACACCTCTTCGTCTTCATTTTAAATAATTTTCCCCAAAGCAATTATTTAAAATCCAATGGATTTGCTAATGCACTAGTTCTCAATGCTGGTCCATCTCATCCATCTAATCAATCCAAACCTTCCTTCAATATTTCTTTTGTTTAGACTTTTCAGTTCTGGTAGGAATAACGAAAGTATGCTCCAATTGGAGAGCCCTATTCTTCAGTCTTGGAAAAGCTTATTAAGGTTGGTGCCATTGCACTTCCCCCCATAAAACCTCATACTAGTTTTGATCCCACTCGTCCTATGCCTGCATGGTATAAGGAACATGATTATTGTAGTTAGCATTGCATCAAAGGCCATAGCGATGGAAATTCCATAACTTTTAAGAACATTGTCTAGGAAATGTTAGATAATGGAGATCTCATCTTGGACAACCCGAATGCACTGGAAAATCAAAACTTGCGTATCTTTAAGAATTCATTTCCTAGTCATACACCATCCTCTAATCAACATGGTGAATCTTCAACGAATGACAACAATATCATTGAATTCCACGCTATTTTCGATGTAATACCAACCATTCCTCAATTTCCTCATGTCTCCTCCATCGAGGAAATTCTATCATGAGCTCCTCTACCTAGAGATGATCCTAACTCATCTACTCTCTCACCCATAGAGGAGTCCTCTTCATCTCCCCTAACCTATGGAGGAGTCCACCATTTTTGCCAATGCCATTTCACCACTCACCTCTGAGCCCAATGAACAATAAACGGTATTAACTCTCCTATCCACGGAGAGTCATGCTCGCCTTCCTCCATTTAAAGAGGAGCATACCTCATATCACCCATCATCTCCCTATCCATGGGGACCCTTTAGAAGCGTCATTTCCTTTCGGTGAAAATTCTCCATCGCCTTTAAAGATCATGTTGATATTTTCTTGGTTCTCTTACCCACATAGTCCAAAACCAACAAATTCCCTGTCTCACAAACATACTTTATAGGGATTGCTACTAAATCAACATCAACTCCTCTTACAAGAGCTTTCATTTTCATGTTTGGCTAACCATTTGGATTGCATTTATAATTCCATGCTTTGAGGACACCTTTAGCTCCCTTTTTTAACCCAAATGCAAATGTCCCTTACTGATACCTCCACAGTCTATCTGAAAGTGTTTCAAGTGACCAAATCAACCATGATTATGATCTTGAAATTACTTCTTATTTTCCACCCTTGTCTACATCTATACCTTTACCCACGACTAAAACCATTCCTTTGCCTAAGAACCTACCTACACCTACATCTTCACCCATATCTAGACCCATCATTACGTTGGGTGTCATGTCGATGTCAAGCCTTTCCCATCCACTGTCAAATTGGTTTTAGCCACTTCTTCCCAAACTCGCACCAAAATTATTCCTCCTCTTCAAAGGACGACTCGACCTTCTAGGCCACATACACTAGTCTCACCCACCACACATTTTTCACCTTCACCCCTTACGTGCGTTCCTAGGACCTCACGTATCCACCTTGGCCAAACAACCCCCTACCCAAGGCAAATCAAAAGTGAAGCAACTTGCTTCTTCATCACGATATTTTGTTATACCCAATTTTCCTACACAACAAACACCCCGCCATCACCCATATCTTTCTTACCACCTATACCCCCACCAGTTACCATAACTTCATCACTACCTATGAAAATTTCTTCTCTTCAGCCCATACCTTCCACCCGGCCTCTACCAACCACTTTCACCGCACCTCCATTAATCCCATGGATAACCCGTCCTCTTCCACCATCTTATTTCCATACTACATCACATACTCCCACCTCACCTTTACCCAAGAAGATGAAATTCAAGGAAAAGAACCCACTACCCTCCAACAAGTTAGTTAAACCAACAACACCTTCCATTACTAGTTCATCTACCATACGTTTACCCAAACAAGTACCATCAAAACCTAAAACAATATCACCTACCAAACCAAGTGGAAAAACTTATTCCACCTCCTATAACACCTCTTATACCACAATCATCCACACATTTACCAAAACCCACACTCACTTCCCACTTTGTGATCCATTAGCAGGGTCCTATGCCAACATTTTAGCCAACCTCTTAGAGACCTCGGTCATCACATTACCGCCACTTAGACCTTATGACCCCCTCAAACCCAAACCAAAAGGGTTTGATGAAACTAAAATTTTTCCTACCATCGTGTGCCAGGACATGATGTAGAGGGTTGTAAGGTTTTCAAAACTACTCTCCTCCAATTATGCCCCCTTGAAGAAAATTTTGGTGATGATGATCTTGTAGATGATAACTTTATTCAACCTTCACCAATCACCATGCGTCTTCATCCACTACTTATTCATCCACCTGCATCTCCACCTCCACAACCTTTTTATCCACCTCCAACATTTGAGATCAACATGGTCTGTCTTTTAGAGTTGGCCAAACCACCGCCTAAATGCAAATGTTCCATACTTATTTTAAAAGGTTCTTACCCCACATTATCATTTTTTCCATCATGTTGTTACAATAATCATTACATACCATCTCCATCCACATATTTTCCTCATATTAACATGATCTAAGTTTCCACTCATGCCTAAAAAGAAAAAGGAAAAGAAAAAGCCAACAGCCCATCCACTAATCCTGTGCCTAACATACCGACTGCACCCACACCAAAAATCACCATTCGAGGTCCCACATACCCTATTTTTGATAGGGTCACCCATCATACAATGTTAAAACAATTACACCAATCTCATTTAAAAACATCTTTGTATGACCTCATCAAAACCTTTGAATCTCACCAATAGGCCCTCATGGAGGTCCTCCAATCCATTGAGGTTTTACCTAACGACCCTACACCCGTGGCCTCCATTATTACCCCTCATCATCTAGCCTCTCTCACCAACTCATTCCCTTCCTCTACACCTCCACCTACTCACCAAGTGGCTACTATCAGCTTTTATGATGATGAAATTATACCGTCCAATCGGGACGACCCCCGATCCCACCCTTTTCATCTCCATCTATATCAATAATATATGTGTATGACACGTTATGATTGATGGTGGCACCAACATAAACATCATCTCCTCCCATGCATACAACCAAATGTGCATACCTTCCAATTGCATGGATAATAACCCGAGCTTACGTTGCGCTCCTTTGATGATGTCATCACTTCCACCCTTGGTACCATCATTATCCATGTTCGCGTGGGCCCCCGTACTATCCTAGAATTGTTCTACGTATTAGAGGGGGAGTTCCAAGTACAACCTATTGCTTGGTCAACCTTGGATTCATGTCATGGGTTGTGTTCCTTCGACTTTACACCACTGTGTAAAATTTGAACATGAATGACATAACTACACCATCCCACCGACCCACCACCATTCAAAACATGTAACATGTTGTACTAACCTAATGATTTCCTTTTACTATTTAAGGAATCTACCACCATTGTGACTTCTCCTTCACCCATAGCCCCATCCACCGATGTTGCCACTACCTCACCCATACCTACCTCTTCTATTCCCACTACTGCGCGGCCTCTATAGCTGACCCATCTACTAACCCGTCTAGTTCCCAACCAACTAATCCTTCTCCTTCCCAATATCCTATTAGTTTTTCTATTTTGGCACACACATATTTACTATCGACCCCTTAAAAGGAACTCGTTTAACGACTCACTGGGGGAATACCGCCTCTATAATATAAACACATTTCTTACTCCATAACAATATCATAGCCTACAACAACATCCTCATTATGACCATCGCATAGGCAAGGTCTTCCCTTATGGTCCTCCCCACCTTCGCACCAACTTAACATATGGGGGACTTGATACTTCCACCTATTCACCCGAGCCACCTTCCCAAACACAACCATTTTCATCTGACCTCTAATCTCTCACCAACCGTCACTTCACCCACACCTTCCTCCACCACCGTGGTTGGAAGGGCTTTGACTTTTGTTTTTAGGAACAAGGTTGTCATATCATCATCCCATGTACCACTCTTAAACAAAAATAGTAGTGGTATCGAATTCTCTAAACTATCCTCTAAGAATCCCCATGTTGACCTTATTGAGGATGCCAAACCTCCTCTACCCCGTTCACCCACATCACCACCTCCACCCACGAAGTCTATAGATCCCGAATCTATTCATCCTAACTTTTTTTTCATGAACACCATTTCCTTGGGACCTATGGCTTATCAACATGAAGGCAAGGCTCCCTCTTCTCTTCCCTTCCTATATCCTGACATGATCAATGATGATACACCATCCATTAATGTCATTCAATGTCAGAATGATGAGTCTATCCTCACCTACCTTGGTTCAGAAGATTCTTATATTCCCAATCATTTCCTTCCGAGATGCAAACAATGTTGAATGAATCGACCATCGAACTCAATACAATCCACACATTCTAAAGATAGGCCAATCATTAGATGTTGCTGAGCAAGAAGCTTTTACTTATTTCCTCTATGATCATAACAACATGTTTTCTTTGTCCTATGCTAATATACTCGTTATTGATCCAAACATTTTGGTCCACAATATCGTAATTATTCCCGAAGCCAATCCCATAAAACAAAAGCTTCAGAAAATGCATCCTCGCATTTCCATTCTTATCAAAGAAGAGCTTCAAAGTGCCTTCTCTTGGTTTCCTTCATCTTACCCATTGACTATCCCTAATGGATTTATAACGTCATTCCTGCACAAAAGCAACAGGGGACTCTCGCATTTGCAATGATTTACGTGACCTCAACCTAGCTTTCCCAAGGATGACTTTTCTCTACCTAGTATTGACCAACCGGTTGATCTTATCACCGGTCATGAGATGATATCACTCATGGATGGTTTCTTGGGCTATAACCAAATATTACTCACCCCGGAAGATCAACACAAAACTACCTTCATCACTCCTTGGGGAACCTTCTACTATTGAGTCATGCCTTTTGGCCTTAAGAATGCCGATGATACATATCAACGGACTATGACTTATATATTTCATGACATCATGAATTGTATATTGGAAGATTTCGTAGATGATCTTATTTCAAAATCTAAACATCGGACTAAACACCTTATAGTTATGAAGGTCATTATTGATTGTCTCATCAAGTATTGTGTTTTCCTTCAACCAAAGAAGTGTGTCTTTGTTGTTCTATTAGCCAAGCTCCTTGGTTTTATCATTTCTTTATGTGGCATAGAAGTTGACCCTATTAAAATAAAGGTTATTCTTGAAATGCCTCCACCTACTAACCTTCGCCAACTATAAATTTTACACGGTAAGTTATAATCTATTCGTCATTTTATTTCACAATTTTCCAACCACTACCAACCATTTCATCACCTCCTCAAAAATGGCATCTCCTTCAAATGGGATGATGAATGCCACAAAGCCTTTGATGCCTTAAAATAGTACCTTCTCCAACCACCAATGCTCATTCCTCCTAAGGAGGACCAACCATTTTACTTGTACATTTCTGCTATTGATCATTCCTTAGGTGTCATGCTCACTCATCGTGATGAACAACATAGGGAATAGGTGGTCTATTATATAATCCGTACACTTCTAGACTACAAAACTAGGTACACCCATGCCAAAAACTCTACTTATCCTTAGTTTTTATTGCCACTAAACTTCGTCATTACCTACTCAATCACAAAACCTTTTTCATCACCAATATTGACCCTTTACATTACATGTACACCAAACCCTACCAACGTCAACATGTTGTGTGTTGGCTCATGCTTATTACAGACCTTGACCTCGAATTCATCCATCAAAAATATATCAAAGGACAAATCATCATTGACCAACTTGCAGATGCACCCCTCTGCAAAAATCAATCCTCTAATTTTGATTTCCCAAACGAATCCATTATTACCCTCTCTTTGGATGATACCATTTACAAAATGAACTTATTCTTCGATGGTTCCAAATTTCAACATGAGGGTGGTGCAAGAGTTATACTAATTCCTCTTGATGGTAAATCTATTCCTTTATTTTTCAAAATAGAGTTTTATTGTACTAACAATATCACCGAATATGAAGCACTTGTATTAGGCCTTCAATCTACCATTACTTTAGACGTTAAATCAATTAATATCTTTGGTTATTCCTAACTAGTTATAAACCAAGTCAATGGTATATACCAGTTTCATAATGAAATAGTTCAAAAGTATTAACACCATGTTGACATACTTTTGACTATCTTTGACCATTATCGAATTCACACCACTCTGTGTTCTACTAACAAATTTTCAGATACCATGACCTTCTTGGCTTCTCAAATCCCTGCTTCGCCTACCAACTCCAAAATATTTTTCACAATACAAAGTTTGTAATCACCTTCTTATTTATTTCAAGATGTCAAATGTTTTGAACTCATTGCACTTGACCAATGTGACCTTTGGTATAAGCAGTTTGCAGAATACCATTCCCTTTCCATTATGCCTCCAAATCTTACTTATAATGGAAAATTTTCCTTTCTCAAAAGTGTCTCTTGCTATGTCATCATGGGTGGTATTCTTTATAAATGAAGCTTTTAAGGTATTCTCTTACGATGCCTTACAAGTTCTGAGATTCCTTATACCATCAAGGAAGTTCACGATGGAATTTGTGGAGGTCACTTTAGTGGCCTAGCTTTCACTAAACGCATCCTTTACCTGGGATATTATTGGCCCACCCTCAACCGTGATAGTTTTGACTATGTAAAATGTTGTGTGAAATGACAACATGTTAATATTCATCACACACCTAGCCATGCCTTACACTTCACACGAGACCTTTGGCCTTTCTCTCAATGGGGTTTGGATCTTGTCGGAGAGATCAATCCTCATTCTTCACAATGCCATCAATGGATTATAAATGATACTAAATATTTGTACTAAATGGGTTGAAGTCATACCTCTTATTTTTGCAAAATCTAAGAAAATATGTGAATTCATCAATCATCACATCATTTATCGCTTTGGCATTCCTCACCGTCTCATGACTGATAATGAAAATAGTTTTTAAAAAAACCTACAAAAACTTTGAGATTCCTTTGGCATTCAACTTAGTTTCTCTTAACCTTACTACCCACAAACAAATGGCCAAGAAGAATCAACCAATAAAACCTTAAACAAAATTCTTATGAAAGTAGTTGACGATACTAGAAAGGATTGGCATACGCACATTCCTTTTGCCTTGTGGGCTTACCATACTAGTATTTGCACCTCAACTACTGCCACACCTTTCTCTTTGGTCTACGGTACCAAGGCTATCTTGCCTCTCAAAGTCTAGATTCCATCTCTCTAAGTATCTCACTCAAATACATGCTCAATGATGATGAATTTTGACATGACCATTTCGCATAACTTGATTTATTAGATGAACATTGTTTTAATGCTCTTGATCATCTCCAAATATACCAATAATGTATCAAACGTTCCTATAAAAATGTCCACGAATGAAATTTCCAGTTGGTGACCTCTTCTTGAAGGAAAACCAACATGTAACCAAAGAGGAGAAAGATAAATGGGGAAAATTTGCTCCTAATTGGTTTGGACCCTATATCATTACTCATACCTATGGATTAGGTGCTTATCATTTTTCTTCACTCAAGGTAAACCCAAAGTTCAGTCCTCAATTCCTTGCATCTTAGACCCTTCTAGTGTTGAAGAAAGTCCTATATCACGTCTTGTCTATTAAAATGTCATCCCTTGAGTGTCATTCACCTTCCATTTTACCTATTTTTGGGGTCAACGACTAAACAAGATAATTTTCATCTTTTTCAAGATGGAATCCCATGGTTGTTCATCACTTGAAACCATATCTTTCATAGTTAACCTTTGTGAGCTATGGTTTTGTCTTCTAGACAAGAGCCTAATCTTCCTCTATAGTCTTGTCCATGACTTAAACTTCCAAAATAAAAATAATTTCAAAAAAAATAGGATTTAACTCCTTGAGTCAAACTTCTAGCAAAGAGATGACTCCCTCAAAAGGTACATCTCTGCTCTCTATCTCGCCACACTAAATAGAATGCTCCTCGAAGGAAAACTATACAAAGCTATCCATATTGCACATAGTCTATCATAAAAGGGACTATCCTTGCAAAAAAAAATAACATATTCGAAGATTCCCACATTGATTAGCTTCATGAAGACCTCAAGGAGATAATATACTCATCCCACATAGACTTCTCACATCGATCGGTCTATAAAAAAATAAAAAGATAAAAATATAACCTTTTTTTCATGGACTTGCCTATTTTGATCTTGGGTCTCTTGCCAAGTAGGCCCGTTGTCTCACACCAGCTTACACTAAAAACCAAAAAAATTCACCTCATTTCCTTTTCATCCTAGTTTCCTACCTTCTTAAGGGACTTTTAACAAAAATGAAATTTCATGATCATGTGACTTTCTTCACCCTTAGCATAGTGAATCATGCAACGCCTTTAGGGTCTTCATAAGCCCACCTTTGGTATGGTAGACTTGTTATGGTTCTTCCAATTAGGTGGCTCTTTTGGTCACCTCTTACCCTTCACCTTCTTCATTACTTGTTGATTCTTCTATACATGATTAGACCATTGACACCTACACTTTAAGAATTCCTCAATCACCTAAACGCAACCATGCCTAAATGACCTAGACTCAAAACATTCCTAAAACCTACCAACCCATTCATCTATCCTCATCTTATTCTTCCTATCTTACGAGATAACTACATCAGATTGAGGCCCCTTTCTCTTTAGGGCTATGTAGGAATCACTCCAATGGCATGGGGCCCTTGGAGGTTAGCTTGACCACATCTTACCCAAACCAATTTTCCCCATTTTTCTATTTACATTCTTCCTTAGTTAGTTTTCCATTTTACACAAAAATTGGAAAATTAAAACATACAAACATACATACCTACCATTTCATAACATCATACATCAATCAATTCACCATTCCATGATATAAAATATTTGGAAGTTTAAACCATAACAGAAACATACATCATCATTTATTTTCTACACTACCAACAACATGGAAATTAAATCAAACCCAACAACATGACCAAATCATACCTAACTGACCTAAAACTCAACCATGCCTAACTGACCTAACTCAATCATGCCTAACAAACCTAAAATCCCACGATGCCTAACTCACATAGACTCCACCATGCCTATACATGACTCAACCATGCTTAAATGACCTAAACTCAACCATGCCTACATGACCTTGACTCAATCATGCCTAATTCACCTAGTTTCCATCAATACACAATAACAATGGAAATTAAAAACATAGGTACATCATCCATCCAATAAACATCATCAACTATATAAATGGGAGAGTTTGTGTATCAATACATATATACATAGATACAAATAAATACCAAAGATCTCAAAAATCTTAGATACATCTCAGTAGACACTAAAATTAGGTCACACTCCCCTTAGTCCCTGTCACAAATAAATACCTTGAACACATCCACCTAGCCATGGCCCCCTTCACCCCACTATAATATTAATTTAATTAAATTAATTAATTATCCTCATAATATTTATTATTTAAATATTCTAATTGGGATAATGCTCACCTAGACACCTTATCTAGCCACCTCATCCTAATGCCTATTCTTAGTAAGTTACCATAAATATCTAAGACCTACCCAAACCCTAAAAATTGATGCCTACATTCCCTCTAACCACATTCCCACTTTCGTTAGAAGGAGATTTCAATGCTAATATGTAGGGTAAACAAAATGAGATCCTAGAAAATCAAGGGGATCTACCTAGTTTAGTAAACCTAGGAAATCCCACCCTAACCGACGCCGTTACGCTTTAACCGCCACCGGTTAAGCCGAAAACATCGTCGGTTACCATTTAACTCCCAAAAAAACCTTATTTTGAGGTTGGCACATTATTTTATAGGTTGGCACATTTCTGAGAGAGAGAGACATCTTTTGAGAACAAGTGACGAAACCAGAGCTGCATGCAAGCAAAACCAACATCCGTACAAGCATCATAACACCCATAACCAGCATCAAAGCAATCACACAGCCACACCGCCTTCATGGGAGCATCCAGGAAGTGAAAGCATTACACCAAGTTCATTTGATCACCCACCATTACCAACCAGGCATCAAGCTTGTATAAATAGTAAGTTTGTTAACCTACATTGGTTCTTGTCATTTGAATAGATCCTTTAACATTTGTTATTAGTTTCTATTTTCATTTCCATTCCTCACCATTTTATCTCCATTTAAACTTAACCACCTCTTTACCCACACCATTGAACTATCCATACCTAGATTTTCATCATTCCTGTGCATATCCAAGATCCATACGAATCTCACCATTGCCCTTCCACCTTCATATAATCCCGGATCTATCACCCAACCAAGTTTTATTGAGTTTTTGTACCCCGACCATACTGATTCCGGTCACCCATAACCATCACCGGTTAACCTAAAATGACATCACCTTTGTATCTTTTACCGAAACCTAGATCAAATCCTAAAACCACCACCAAATACCCTAAACTAACCAGAATCTGACCCTAACCAATAACAAGATGCTCACAAAGAACCTTGACCTTCATATTTAATCATAGCCTAGCTTGTTGTGAATGAATTTTCTTATTATAGATGAATGAGATACCTAAATCATTTTAACTACAGTAGGATTTACTTTATTACCAGCATTAAGTTGTTTTTAATAGTGGATTAATAGCCATCTAGGAAGTATCACACTTCCCAAATCTAGCACACGCTAGGTAGTCCACTACATATATTGTTTAAATTTTATTTGGTGGTCTTGTGTTCCATTTTAGGTAGTTCCTCCAAGAAAAGGGAATCTCTCATGATCAAATGTGTATTTAAAAGTCATACGCGCACAACAACCTATCAACTATCATCTCAATAGGTATTCCTCCTATGCCCATTACCCTCATTTGTTTCGTCATTTTCTAAGAAACGTTGTAGAATCAGGTGAAACATTTTGGCACGATGCCTATACATGACTCAACCATGCTTAAATGAACTAAACTCAACCATTCCTACATGACCTTGACTCAATCATGCCTAATTCACCTAGTTTCTATCAATACACAATAACAATAGAAATTAAAAACATAGTACATCATACATCCAATAAACATCATCAACTATATAAATGGGAGAGTTTGTGTATCAATACATATATACTTAGATACAAATAAATACCGGTATCTCAAAAAATCTTAGATACATCTGTAGACACTAAAATTAGGTCACACTCCCCTTAGTCCCCCATCAAATAAATACCTTGAACACATCCACCTAGCCATGGCCCCCTTCACCCCACTATAATATTAATTAAATTAAATTAATTCATTATCCTCACAATATTTATTATTTAAATATTCTAATTGGGATAATGCTCACCTAGACACCTTATCTAGCCACCTCATCCTAAGGCCTATTCTTAGTAAGTTACCATAAATATCTAAGACCTACCCAAACCCTAAAAATTGATGCCTACATTCCCTCTAACCACATTCCCACTCGTTAAAGGAGATTTCAATGCTAATATGTAGGGTAAACAAAAAGAGATCCCAGAAAATCAAGGGGATCTACCTAGTTTAGTAAACCTAGGAAATCCCACCCTAACCGACGCCGGTTACCCTTAACCGCCACCGGTTAAGCCGAAAACATCGTTGGTTACCATTTAACTCCCAAAAAAACCTTATTTTGAGGTTTGCACATTGTTTTATAGGTTGGCACATTTCTGAGAGAGAGAGACATCTTCTGAGAACAAGTGATGAAACCAGAGCTGCATGTAAGCAAAACCAACATCCGTACAAGCATCATAACACCCATAACCAAGATCAAAAAGCAATCACACACCACCGCCTTCATGGGAGCATCCAGGGAAGTGAAAGCATTACACCAAGTTCATTTGGTCACCCACCATTACCAACCAGACATCAAGCTTGTATAAATAGTAATTTTGTTAACCTACATTGGTTCCTTGTCATTTGAATAGATCCTTTAACATTTGTTATTAGTTTCTATTTTCATTTCCATTCCTCACCATTTTACCTCCATGCAAACTTGACCATCCTTTTGCCCACACCATTGAACTATCCATATCTAGAATTTCATCATTCCTGTGCATATCCAAGATCCATACGAATCTCACCATCGCCCTTCCACCTTCATATAATCCCGGATCTATCACCCAACCAAGTTTTATTGAGTTTTTGTACCCCAACCATACCGATGCCGGTCACCAATAACCATTACCGGTTAACCTAAAATGACATCAGTCTTTGTATCTTTTACCGTAGAAACCTAGATCAAATCCTAAAACCATCACCAAATACCCTAAACTAACAAGATCGACCCTAACCAATAACAGATGCTCACAAAGAACCTTGACCTTCAGATTCAATCATAGCCTAGCTTGTTGTGAATGAATTTTCTTATTATAGATGAATGAGATACCTAAATCATTTTAATTACAAGTAGGATTTACTTTATTACCAGATCAAGTTGTTTTTAATAGTGGATTAATAGCCATCTAGAAAGTATCACACTTCCCAAATCTAGCACACGCTAGATAGTCCACTACATATATTGTTTAGATTTTATTTGGTGGTCTTGTGTTCCATTTTAGGTAGTTTCTCCAAGAAAAGGGAATCTCTCATGATCAAATGTGTATTTAAAAGTCATACGCGCACAACAACCTATCAACCATCATCTCAATAGGTATTCCTCCTATGCCCATTACCCTCATTTGTTTCGTCATTTTCTAAGAAACGTTGTAGAATCAGGTGAAACATTTTGGCACGATGCCTATACATGACTCAACCATGCTTAAATGAACTAAACTCAACCATTCCTACATGACCTTGACTCAATCATGCCTAATTCACCTAGTTTCTATCAATACACAATAACAATAGAAATTAAAAACATAGGTACATCATACATCCAATAAACACCATCAACTATATAAATGGGAGAGTTTGGGTATCAATACATATATACTTAGATACAAATAAATACCGGTATCTCAAAAATCTTAGATACATCTGTAGACACTAAAATTAGGTCACACTCCCTTAGTCCCCCATCAAATAAATACCTTGAACACATCCATTAGCCATGGCCCCCTTCACCCCACTATAATATTAATTTAATTAAATTAATTAATTATCCTCACAATATTTATTATTTAAATATTCTAATTGGGATAATGCTCACCTAGACACCTCATCCACCCACCTCATCCTAAGGCCTATTCTTAGTAAGTTACCATAAATATCTAAGACCTACCCAAACCCTAAAAATTGATGCCTACATTCCCGCTAACCACATTCCCACTCGTTAGAAGGAGATTTCAATGCTAATCTGTAGGGTAAACAAAAAGAGATCCCATAAAATCAAGGGGATCTACCTAGTTTAGTAAACCTAGGAAATCCCACCCTAACCGATGTTGGTTATGCTTAACCACCACCGGTTAAGCTGAAAACATCGTTGGTTACCATTTAACTCCCAAAACAACCTTATTTTGAGGTTTGCACATTGTTTTATAGGTTGGGACATTTCGAGAGAGGGAGACATCTTCGAGAACAAGTGATGAAACCAGAGCTGCATGTAAGCAAAACCAACATCCGTACAAGCATCATAACACGCATAGCGATGCAGAAGCAATCACACATTTTTTGCGCTTCATGGGAGCATCCAGGAAGTGAAAGCATTACACCAAGTTCATTTGATCACCCACCATTACCAACCAGACATCAAGCTTGTACAAATAGTAAGTTTGTTAACCTACATTGGTTCCTTGTCATTTGAGTAGATCCTTTTACATTTGTTATTAGTTTCTTTTTTTCATTTCCATTCCTCACCATTTTACCTCCATGTAAACTTGACCATCCTTTTGCCCACACCATTAAACTATCCATATCTAGACTTTCATCATTCCCGTGCATATCCAAGATCCATACGAATCTCGCCATTGCCCTTCCACCTTCATCTAATCCTGGATCTATCACCCAACCAAGTTTTATTGATTTTTTGTACTTCAACCATACCGATTCCGATCACCAATAACCATTACCGGTTAACCTAAACCGACATTGATCTTTGTATCTTTTACCGAAACCTAGATAAAAGCCTAAAACCATCACGAAATACCCTAAACTAACAAGAATCGACCCTAACCAATAACAGATCCTCACACGGTGACCTTGACCTTCGATTTAATCATAGCCTAGCTTTGTTGTGAAACGAATTTTCTTATTGTAGATGAATGAGATACCTAAATAATTTTAATTATAGTAGGACTTACTTTATTACCAGCATTAAGTTGTTTTTAATAGTGGATTGATAGCCATCTAGGAAGTATCACACTTCCCGGATCTAGCACACGCTAGGTAGTCCACTACATATATTGTTTAACTTTTATTTGGTGGTCTTGTGTTCCATTTTAGGTAGTTCCTCCAAGAAAAAGGAATCTCTCATGATCAAATGTGGATTTAGAATTCATACGCGCGCAACAACCTATCAACCAACATCTCAATAGGTATTCCTCCTATGCCCATTACCCTCATTTGTTTCGTCATTTTCTAAGAAACGTTCTAGAATCAGGTGAAACATTTTGGCACGCCTGGTGGGACCCATTCAGGGTTCCTTGCATTCATTCATTTCTAGGAGAAAATTTGCATGTTTGTTTCCTTTCTATATGGTTCTCACATTAAAATTTCTCCCTTGGAATCTCCTCTTATTTCTATTGTCTCAAAGCAATCGTGTTTTGGTGCTTAAAAATAACTCTTCTTCTATTTCATTTTGCATTGCATTAGTGAAGGATCATACTCTCTCCTATTCCTCTTATTATGTCATCAAATTCCATATTTCAAATTGGGTTTAAAATTAACTTTATTTCATCCATCTTTTCTACATTAGCTCACATTAAATGAGGGAAACCTATACACTTTGGAATTCATGACCGGTTGATGCTTGATAAACAAATCGTAGAAAAGCACTTATTTCTCTTTCTCTTTCTTTGAGTCTTACCAAACCTCACAAAACTTGAAAATATAAAAATTCTTGAAAAACATCTTTCCCGGAAGAAGTTTGTAGGTGGTCACATGGTCATGGTACATTGGGCACCCAATGGTTGCTCTATCGAGTCATACTTCGAGCAAAGACTACCCCACGCCATAACATACCTGAAACCTCTCCTTGTAGATCTCCTTCTTCGTAGGAAGCCATCCTCACCAAAAAACTCTATTTTACAGTTCATGAGTCAGTCCTTAAAATAGCATAAGCTAAACAAACATAATAGAAAGGCACGCTTAGGATCATGTTTTCTTAGTGTTTCTGCTTGACTTGCATTTTGAGGTGAGAGGTTTCGGTCTTCATTTTCTTATTTCCCTTACACACTCCTCATCACAGTTGGTGTATTCCAGCTTCATCTGAGTGTGCTTGGACCATATTCTCATCATTCCTAGAATTCTGGGTTTGATTCCACATCAAATTTTAACTCACAACCATATTTTCTTCATCACTATTTCAATTTCACAGTGATCATTATCGGTCCAGTGGACCGATTGTGGCTTGCTACTCCTCATCACATCGGTTATACCCAACCGGCATCGGTTCATTGTTATTTTGGTTGACCTACCCAAAAGGACACATATTCACCTTCTTTGACTATTTAGAGTCCCTGTAACTCTTATGGTATCCATTGACCTATTTAATTTCATCAGTATTTGGCATACATGGAAAATTTGGCCTTATACCTTGTTTTTGACAAACTATCCACTTTCCACAAGAACCATTAGTGGTTACCGTGACCAGAATTAGTTTAACCTAACCGACATTAGTTAGTCTATGTCATTTTCTAACCGACATTTGATTTATAATCCACCTACTACTGCCTATCTCTCCTATTTTCTGCTGTATTTTTGTGTCATTTACAAAAATAGTCCAACTCGATCGACTGCTCACATGGTGTTGACCCGAATCCAAGTGAATGCCCTCATATTCCATGTTAGTTGTCAACCACTCCCACCTAGTCCTTCACCACCTTCTATTTTATCACCCATGGATCCTACCCAACTTATCACTATTGCTACCAGAGACGAGGAGTTCACACGACTCCTTGACAAAAATCTTGTCACCTTGCAGCTTTACCTTTCCCACTTGTCCAATCGAGATGCATCGGGTCGGTTGATATATGACATGCCCGTATCTATCCCCCCGACAGCTGCTCTCCTACTCCTACATCATCCCCGTATGGCTCCGCTCTGCCCACATCTACCTTACCCTCGGTTGTTTCACGCTTAGGTCCTATACCTGCTTATGACCGCCACATCTGTTACATCCATTGTACACGCCACATCCACTATACCTTCACCAATCACCCTAAATACAATTCCATCCACGCCTATTGTCTCTCATATACCTGTAGCTACACAACCACCCCCAGTGTCGGTGACCCCTACCCCTTTTCAAAATGTCATCCTTTCTATTCCGTAATCTTTAGCCCCCATTACCACTAGGGTCACCATGACCCTTCCACCTTCATATACATACTATCAGCAGCCTCTTGTTTCATCTATTGTTCACTCTGGGTATGTACCCCCTATTTCACTGCCTTCTTCTTAATCTACCTACGCAATGTAACCATATAATGGAATGCCACCCTTGTTGTAGGCTCAACACCAACCCTCTTACACTACAGGAGGCACCCATCCATCATAACCTACCAACAACCTAATCAAGTTAATGATGGACAAGATGGAGACATTAGAAGAATCGGGTTTTACGCTCACGTAACTCTCTCACCTATGATGAGATTTGTAACCACCCATCCAATCCTATTCGTCCATACCCCATGTATTGGGAAATTCCTAAATTCAACCATTTCATTAGTAAGGAAGACCCACAACAACATTTGCGGTCTTTCAAACATGGGTGCTACCTAATCACCCACGATGATGCTTTGCTCTTGAGAACCTTTCCCATGTCTCTAACTGGGCCTGCATTAGATTGGTATAGTGGGTTACCTAGACATTCTATATTTTCATTTAATCAAGTAGCCCAATCCTTCTTGGATCACTTCTCCATTAACATTGTTAAGAAGGTTACCATGACTGACCTATACTCCACATGTTAGTGTGATGACAAATCTATCATAGATTGTTTTGCTCATTGGGTTAGCCTGATCAATTGAATCATATTCCAACTACCACAAACCAAAATCATCGAACTCTTCACGCGGGCTTGTGCTAGGCATATCTCACCGACCCTGCAGGTCCAAACCTTTAAAACCTTCAATGAAGCATTCACCATGGCATGAAAGCTTGAGATTCGGGCCATCAAGAGAAGAAAATCCAACTACATAATAAGAATTTGGAATTCAAGTCGAATGATACCTCTTCTTCTTCCAAACCACAGAGCAATTATTCAAAGGCCAAGGGGACCGCTAACATTGTGGTACTCAAAGCTAGCCCACTCATCCATCAAATCAAGCTAGCCCCTCATCTAATCTCTCAACCGTTCGGACTTTTCAATTCGAGATAGGAAAAATAGAAATATACCCCAATTGGGGAACCTTATTCTTCTGTCTTAGAAAAGATCATCAAATTTGGGCCATCACCCTTCCTCCTATAAAACCACACACTGGTTTTGACCTTGCTCACCCCACACCCGCATGGTATAAAGAACACGAATTCTGTAACTATCATCGAGTAAAGGGTCATAGTGATGGTAATTGCATCACTTTCAAAAACATTGTCCAAGAAATGCTCAAGAAAGGTGAGTTAACCATGGATAATCTTAAGGAACCTACCAATAAAAACCTACACATATTCAAGAAACCCTTTCCCAATCATGCCCTTTGTCTCGATCAAACTGGAAAAACCTCAACTCATGATAGGAATACTGCGAGGTCCACATTATTTTCAGCGATGCAATCATTGCTTCCCAATTACCTCATATTCATTCCATAGAGGAAATTATAGCTTGAAGTCCTCCTTCTACATTGGAACCCACCTCACCTATTCCTCCACCCATAGAGGAACACCCTTCACCTCCTTTCTTACCTATGGAGGAGCCTTCCGCTAATATCAAGGTTGTTTCACCTTTGGCTTCTCCACCTAGGGAACCGTCACCCATAGTACTTCTTCAGTCCATGGAGGATACTTTTTTACCTCCTCCACCCACAGAGGAGCACCCATTTTCTCCTCCACCCATTAAGGATCTAGTAGAGATACCTTTTCCTCTTGGTGACCATTCTCCATCAGCTACCCAAGATCCTGCAGACCTACTTTTGACTCTCTTACCCACGGAAGCTGAGGCTAGAAAATTCCTCATCTCTAAGACACATTTTACAAGAATTTCCATTAGGTCCTCATCAACCTCACCTACTGCACGTACCATTCTCCCACTTAGACGATCGCTTAGATTATGTGGATACAACCTTACTTTGGGGGTGTCTTCTACTTCCTGTCTCAACACAAATGTAGATGTCACTTGCTAACACTTCCACTATCTACCCCAAGATATTTTGACCAATCGAACCGAGCACAACCACCTATATCACAACTTCTTCCACGGCACCCATCATAGCTCAACACACAACCCTACCCATAACCAAACATACATCTAAATCTAAACCTACACCTACACCATCTTCCTTGACCAAACCTATTACTACCTTAGGGGTCACCCCAACCACCGGCCTTACTCATCCACCTATCAAACTAGATTTAGCTACATCCTCCATAGTCAAGACCAAACTTACTTCACCACCCAAAAGAAGAACAAAGCCCATAGAACTCATACTCTAGTTGCGCCAATCATACCTTCATCACCTACACCTTTCCATCTATCTTAGGACCTTAACCTCCCAACATGGTCAAGAAACCTCCACCCGTCAATAAACCAAAAACACAACAGCCCATTCCTTCCTCGCAAACCTCTAACATACCCAGTGCCTAACATGACTTACACCTACACCTGCAACATCTTTACCACCCATACCTCCAATACCCTCGAAACGTCTTCACTACCTACTACACTTTAGTCTCTGTCCCTCACACCCTCTACATGATCCGTATCATCTACCTTCAAAACACATCCGTTATCCCCCGGGTAATTCGCCCTCTTCCCCATCCAATTTTCCTCTAGATATCATATACACATATCACCTTTACCCAAGAAGGTGCAACCCAAAGACAAAAATCCTCTACCATCTAATAAGGTAGTCAAACAACCATACAACCTCCCGCCTGCTCATCTACCATACCCATACCCAAGCAAACATGACTCGACACCAAAGACTACTCCAACACCCAAAACCATAACTTGACCCACTCCCCCTTCTACAAAGATCGCTCCTCAACAATCACCGCACCTATGCCTAGATCCACTTTCACTTCCCATTGTGACCCGCTAGCAGGTCCTATGCCAAAATCTTAACCAACCTCCTTGAGACTTCTGTCATCACATTACCACCAATCAAACCTTATGAACCCCTCAAACCCAAGCCAAAAGGGTTTGATGACACTAAAATTTGTGCCTACCATCATGTGTCGGGTGCTATGTGGAGAATCTGCAAGGCTTTAAAAACTATCCTTATCTAGTTGTGTCCTCCTAAAGCAAAATTTGACGATGAGGACCTTGTTTCACCAACACCTCTTTCCATAGTCCTTCCCTCACTGCCAACTCAACAACCATGACCTCCACCCCCACAACTCTTAGAGACACCCCCAAGATTCGAAAGTAACATGGTTTGCATTAGAGAACTTGCCACACCATCACCTAAATGTTGTTGCACCCAAATCACTTCACAAGGCTTTTCTCCCCCAGTAGGTTTTTGCCCGTCTTGTCATTATACCACTCATCATAGAACTTCTCCATTTACCAAATCCCCTCATATCAACATGATCCACGTTACTACCCATGCTCGAGAGACAAAAGCAAGAAAAAGGCAACTGACTCACCAACCAGTCCTATACCCAACATATCATTTGCACCCACACCTAAAATTACTATCTGTGGCCCCACATATCTTATTTCTAATGGGGTCACACATCGTGCCATGCTCAAACAACTACACCGATTCCCCCTCAAAATTTCCTTATATGACCTCATCCAAACCTCGAGTCCCATCATCAAGCTCTCATGGAGATCCTATAATCTATTGAGGTTTTACCCAATGACCCTACACCCATTGCCTCCATTATCATGTAGCCTCTCTCACCAAATTACCACCAAGTTATCCACACCTCACCCTACTCACCAAGTAGCCTCCTTAGCTTCTCGGAGAAGAAATCACACCACACCAAATTGATGACCTCGACCTAGCTCTCTTCATCTCTCGTCCACATTGATGATATATGTGTATGACGTGTAATGATAGATTGAGGCACTAGCATTAAAATCAGTTCATCCCATGCATTCACTCAAATGTGCATACTCGATAATTACATGCATAAACATCTTGTCATGTTACATTCATTCAATGACACTGTCACCTCTACACTAGGCACTATCACCCTCCACGTTCGAATGGGCCCCCACATAGTTCTAGAGTTATTTTATGTCTTGGAGGGGGAATTTCAATATAACCTATTGCTTGGCAAACCCTGGATTCATGTCATGGGTTGTGTTCCTTCCACTTTACATCATTGTGTAAAGTTTGAACATGAAGGACACACCTATACTATTCCATCTAATCCTTCACCTTTTAAAACATATAACATGATTTACCAACCCAATGACGTGCTTATACCCATTAAGGTGTCTACCTCCATGATCGCTACCACTTCACCTACTCCTCTGCTACCAAGATAGTCACTACCTCAACCGCTCATACCTCCTCCATTCCTACCAATGCCATGACCTCCATGACTGACCCATTAGCCTCCCAACCGTTAGCTCTACCTCTACATCGACCTCCGACACATCATCTATTCCAGCTACCCACATACCAACAACCAATCCCTTAGAAGGTAATTTTCAATGCCTCACTCTAGGGAGTATCACTTATATAATGTCAACACATTCCTTACTCCACAAGAGTATGGAGGTCTTCACCAAAGCCCTCACTATGATCACCACATATGAGAATGGATCCTTTATGGTCCTCCTCACCTTTGATCAGTCTCACCTATGGGGACTTGATACTACCACTTACACACCTAAACCACCGTCGCAAACCCACCCATTTTTCACCGACTTCCATTCACTCACTAATAATTGTTTCACCCACACCTTCCCCGCATCGATGTGCGTGGAAGGGTTTTGGTTTTGGATTTTACAAGCAAGGCTATCATACTATTATTCCATGTACTACCTGTAAACATAACGATTGTAGTGGTATCAGCTTTTCTAAACCACCTACCAAGTAGGCTTGCATTGAACTTATCAAGGACATCAGCCCTCCCCACCCCTCTTCACCCACTCCACCTTCATCACCGCCTTTTCCGACGGAGTCGATGGATCTAGAATCTATCCCTCCTAACATTTTTTTCATAAACACCATTTCCTTGGGGCCTCTGACTTATCAACGCGAGGGCAAGGCTCCTTCCTCTCTTCCCTTCCTATACCCTGAAATGATCGATGATGATACACCTTCAATTAATGTTATTCAATGTCAGGATGATGAATCTATACTCACCTACCTTGGTGTAGAAGACTCATATATTCATCGGTCGTTACCCTTTGAGATGTAAACCATGTTAAATGAATCGACTATCAAGATCAACATTCATACTCAGGATGACCCACACATCCTAAAGATTGGTCAATCTTTAGATGTTGTTGAACAAGAAGCCATCACTTCTTTTCTCAAAGATCATAACCACGCTTTCACTTGGTCTTATGCAGACATGCCCGGTATTGACCCCACCATAGTGGTCCACAATATCGTAACCATTCCCAATGTCAAACCTGACAAACAAAAAAAGCGAGGAAAATGTGCTCTCGCCTTGCCCTTCTCGTCAAAGAATAACTTCAGCGCCTTCTTTCGGTTTCCTTCATATTACCCATGGATTATCCCGTTGGATTTCTAACATTGTCCATGTCACTAAGGTGACAGGGGGACTCTGCATTAGCATAGATTTCTGTGACCTCAACCTTGCCTACCCAAAAGACAACTTCCCTCTACATGGTATTGACCAACTGGTTGACCTTACTGCTGGTCATGAGATGCTATCACTTATGGATGGCTTCTCAAGTTATAACCAAATATTTCTTTCCCTAGAGGATCAACACAAAATCATGTTCATCACCCCTTCGGGGACCTTCTGTTACCGAGTCATGCCATTTGGCCTTAAAAGCGGGTGCCAAATATCGGTGGGCTATGACTTACATTTTCTATGACTTCATGCATCGTATATTGGAAGATTACGTGGATGATCTCATGGCCAAATCTAAATGCCGTTTCGAGCACCTCACCATCCTAAAAACCATCTTTGACTATCTCATTAAATATTATGTTCACCTTCAGCCCAAGAAATGTGTCTTCATGGTTCTCTCAAGAAATCTCCTGGGATTTATCATTTCCCTACATGGTATAGAAGTTGACCCTGCTAAAGTCAAGGCCATTCTTGAGATGCCTCCACCCACTAATCTTAGGAAACTTTGTAGCCTGCAAGGTAAGTTGTAGTCTATTCGCCGTTTCATTTCACAATTGTCTGATCAGTGTCAACCATTTCATCACCTTCTCAAGAAGGATGTCTCCTTTAAATGGGATGATGACTGCCACAAAGCTTTTAAGACCTTAGAACGATACCTTATCCAACAACCCGTACTCATTCCACCTACAGATGATCAACCTTTCTACATATACATCTCAGCTCATGATCACTCCTTGAAGCCATGGTCACTCATGGTGATGAACAACACATGGAGTAGGCGGTTTATTACATAAGTGTTGGTCATCAAAAAGGACTTCAAGGAGAACAACAGTCAGGATACAAGAAGTCCCTCCTCTTTAATGGGAGAGGTTCCCTTATTTAAAAGAAAAACCTATTTACATATGTACAGAGCATAGTTTTACTATGGAACTTGGATATCATGAAAGTGTTTTGAAAATAAAATAGATCATCAACACAAAAGTACAGAGGAATGAAGACATGGAAATGAGTAGAAAAGCATTCTCTAGAATTATAGATGACAAAATAATTCCTTACGCGTGCCAGAATATAATGAATTGGAATAAGACCATTTGTACTTGAATTAATGAGATGCAATTGAAAAGACACACAGTTCTATAAATAACATCCACAAGAATACAAAGCTTCTTGGCATAATGCAGACAAATGATCTAACAATATTCAACAGATAGCCATGAATAAAAGAATCAGATGGACAAAGAAAGAAGATCCTTTTGTATTGATTGCTTTACTATTTCTTACACTTTCAAAAATAAGCCAAGTTCCCCTCTCTCAAAATGGCGAAGAGAGACCATTATATAGTTTTACAAATTAGTTACCCTTGGTAACTACTTCTTTTAATTAATGTTTAGTTAAAGGGCTGCTTAACGCAAAACCCCAACTAATTACAATAAATCTGAGATGAGGAAAGAAAGAAGGGAGAAAAGTCAGGAGGAGAAGATAAGTGTTCATGATTGAGAAGGGCCCACTGATTTGAGGATCATTGTCTAAATATTTTTAATGCCTCTCTATGTCTCTCGCCACGTGGAACGATGTGTGTAGCAATGGATCAAGAGTCCAAAATTTGAGACACTTCTCCATCTCTTTGTTAAATTCGACGTGTGTATGGTAATCCTTGCTCGCTTCTTCAATAGTAGACTGGAGAGAGTAGATTTCCTTCATCTTTTCCTTAGTGATAGAATCCTCTTTGAACAGATTTTCTTTGACAAAAGCTCTGAATTGAGCTTTAATTTCCTGCAAGGAGAGAGGCACACCTGAGGTCTCATCATGGAGGTGGCAATGGATATCCTTAAAAGTAGATACCACCAAAGTCTTGAAGGCCTCACCCTTCTGCCAGCTATTTCTCAATTCTCCCAAAGCCTCCTCCAACACCTTGATTTTCCATTCCACACTGTATACCCATGATTTTGAAAAATTATCTTTTACATCATCAAAGACCTTACTTTCCATTAAAATATTTTCATCAGCCTACCCCATAAGGTGAAGGTCTACTATACAGCTACTCCAGAGTTTGAGCTCTTTATCTATATTTCCAATGGTGGAGGAGAGTTTTTGTTGCAGATTATTTACCTTCTCATTGAGTTTGAAGGCTTCACCAATGAAATTCAACCCTGCAACGAGCATATCATCTACCATGGCCTCTATAGCCCTTCCATAGATGGAATATCTATGTATATCTTTAATACTCTGGACTTCGTCTTGGCTGAGGGTCAAAGGTGGTGGAAGAGTAGTCAGTGGGGTGGGGTCTAAAACTTTATCTTTGGACAACAGTGACTTGATGAAACTTGTAAGAACTTGAGCCTGCTCTTCTAGCTGCTCTATAGTTTGTTGCCCTTTTTCCACTCTCCCAATGACCCTGGTGACTATTTCTTGAAGATTGTGAATCTCACCTTCAGGGGTGGACTCTCCCATGGGGATCCTCGAGAGCTCTAGATCAGATGCCTGCAAATCCTATTCTGGCTTGTCAACCTTGGGCTTGGCTATCTCCAGAATTTCTAACCCTGAGCATCAGATACTATTCTTGAGGTGGTTCGGCCTTCTTGGCAAGAGCAGGAGGGGTAGTGCCCAATAAGGCCACCACAACATCAAAGTTGGGTCCCGAGATCTCGAGAGGAAGACTTCCTCTTCCTACTATCAACAAAAGGCTGCACCCATGCGAAAGAGGAGGAGGAAGAAGAAGGCGGGGCAAGAGGACCGAGAGAAAGAGAACTCATGGCACTAAAAGTTTGCACTGCTGTTGCCTCTAGTTGATATATGAGTGTGGCACTCGAGGCTTCTGGTACAGAGGAGTCAATGGTGCTTAGAAGCTCAGTGCTTTGAACTTCCTTCTCTTTATCCATTGGGGCTTCTAGAATGTCTACGGAGACTGGCACTTCACTCTCTTCACTTTCACTGAGAACAATAATGTTCTCTGGTCCTGAGAGCAATTCTAAATTCTTCATCAAGGGATCTTATTCAACAGGCTCCTTCTTGACCTCCTTGATTTTCTTTTGATATACTTGGGTGGATGAGGAAGGAGTGGAGGATGTAGGCCCTTTAGTTGATGAGGCAGGAGGAGTCTGTACAGGTGCTTTCGAACTGGGTGTCTATGCCTCCTTCCTTGGTGTTGAGGTGTCCTTGGAGGAGGACTCACCTGAATGCCTTCTAAGCTCACGAACTCTCCTGTCAAACCAGATTTTGGTTCTTACTAGGATAGGGGCTAGGATTTCAACCAGATCATCCTTCTCCTTTTTGAACCAATCCAAATCCTCCAAGGGAGTTTGTTTGATCAAGGTATCATATTCATAGGATAAAAGTCAGAGTTATCATCCTGAAGCCCTTCATGAATTTGATATAGGTTAAGATCCTGAATTAGTTGAAGAGAAAAACTGCCATAATGTCTCCTCCTTGCCTCAAAATCATCAAAGACAAATCAACCCAATAATATTTTATGTTTGCCCTTCTATGATGGTAATTGATTTTGAGATTATGTTCAATAAATTTCTTCAATTCAAAACAAGTTCTGGGCCTGAAGAAATGGAAAGTGATGGGAGCTAGGGATCTCTCTATGTTTTGTGCATTCAGAGCCGTCTTGCAGGTGTAGTTTCCCAAGGATGCGGGAAGTGTAGACTAGTGATTTTCTTATCCCTACAGGTTCTGTGCAGCTTGTCCAATTGCTTTCATACCTCGATCAAGGCCATTTTATCATTATAGAACATAGGGAGCTTGAGGGGGGTGCTCTCATAGCCTGCTAGCCTGATATAAGAGAATTTCTTGAACTGGATGAAGTAGGCACCGTATTTCGCTATTAGGCTCATGGCTTCATCAGAGAACCTCCTTGCAGTGTCACTCTCTAGAAGTCTTACAATGTACATGGTGAAAGCATCATTCACCCTCCTGAAGTTGCGATTACTAGTGTCTAGGGTGAATTGAGGGCAGTAAGCATATATAGGATCACCTTTATGAGCATCAATATATGTGAAGCCAAACCATTGCCTTGATGCTGCTAGGGTATACATCAGATAAGAATTCATGTAAAACTTCTTGGTTTGTTGTACATTAGATAGCTGTTCTGCCAAGTTCATGCTGATGATTTTTGCCCAGTTGATGTTTTGAGTACCCTCACACACCATGTTGATAAGTGGGCACATCCAGAAATGGAACTCGTTGGTAGAGGGTAAGCCCATTTCCCGAGATAATAAGATTATGAAATCTGATAGCTCCTCATTGAAATTGGCATGAAATAGAGCTTTGGATAGATAGGATGCGCCCTTTTTAGGGTTTTTAAGCCAAGATTTCGCCACCCTTGCCTTGTATTTTTCACGTCCTAGTCGAAGAGTGCCTATGGCTGGTTCTGAGAGATGACTATAAAATTATCCATTTCAGGAATCCTTAGGGTAGTCTTGTGGCGACAAAGATCGAGCTTGGTGATGAGCTCCCCATGCACATTTGTTAGTTCACTCAAGTCGATTGAAGTGAGCACCACAAAGCAGTACCGTGTCTACACATTGTACTGAAATCGGGAAACCAGCGGCATATGCCAAGCCACTATTGTTAATCATTTGTGCCATAGGAGAGGGATTCGGGTCTGTCAACCTAGTCCAAAATCTCCAAAGTCTAGGTGACGAACTTCACTATCCCCGATATCGGGAATGGTAGACTCGAGCGGTGAAACCTACTCCTAACCTTGGAACTTAATCTTCATGTTGATAGAAATTGGAAAAAACAAATTCATAGCCTAAACTCTTGATGAAATTGCAGGGGGAATGGGTACGCGCACATAAGTTTCGATTGTGAGGGTATGAGCAATTGATAACAAGAAAGTAGTGTGCAAAAATACGTAGGGTGGCAGGCTTGTTAAAGGGCCATTTAGGAGAGAGAAAGGTAATAAATGTGCATTAAATACACATCTACCAACTTAAAAAGTAAGATATTTGGGAAGATCAGGGAAAAATTATCTCGAGATGGCCTTTGGTTCATTTGGGACATGCGGGATGTGAAAGAGTGACTCATCCGATGCGGGTGACGCGGGAAAGAATGCACAAATGTTTTCAGGACATGAGGGATGAAAGTACGTGAAGTGTGCGATGCGGCCGATGTAGGCGAAAGGTGAATAGTGACCTAAGCGAACTTGAGACATTTGGAATAGAAAGTTCCGACAGCCCGCGAGGAAACAAATTTTTGGGTAAAGCGGTCGATCGGTGAATAGGGAGCCCGAATGAACTTGCGACACATGGGACAAAAATGTCCTCTGAGACCCGCAAGTCACACTGAATGACTCAAAAACGTAGATTTTTCCAACTTCTTGACTTTTCCCTTTACCGATCAATAGAGAAGGTGTTAAAAAAATTCAACTTGGAACTTTCTTAAAAGAGGGGAAATTTTAAGAGGACAACAATAAGTCGTACTCTTTTAGACTATGAAACCCGATACACCCATCCTGAAAAACTTTTCTTAGCCTTTTTTTTCATTGCCACAAAACTCCACCATTACCTACTCAACCAAAAACCTATGTTGTGACCAACACCGACCCCTTACACTTCATGCATGCCAAACCTTATCAAAATCAGCGTGTCGTGTCTTTGGCTTATTTTTTTAGCTGACCTTGACCTCGAATTCATTCATAAAAATTCCATCAAGGGCCAAGCTATTGCTGACCAATTGGATAACGTACCTATTTCCGGGTATCAACCCTTTAATTTTAACTTTCCAAATGAGTCAGTTACTAACCTTTCACTGGATGAACCCACTTACCAAATGACACTCTACTTTGATGGTTCTAAGTGTCAGTGTGGGGGTGGGGCTGGTGTTATCCTCATTTTTCTTGATGGTGAACACATGCCTTTGTCTTTCAAACTTTATTTTGATTATACAAACAATATTACCAAATACAAAGTGCTCATATTAGGTCTCCAAGCCGCTGCGCCCTAGATGTCAAATCAATCAACATATTTGGTGATTCTCAATTGGTTATAAACCAATTCAATGATATATACTAATGTTGTAATGAGATACTACAAAATTATAAACATCATGTAGACATACTTTTTACCACCTTCGACTGCTACGCCCTTCAAACCGTCCCTGTTCAACCAATAAATTTATATATACCATGGCCTACTTGGCTTCTCAAATACCCACTTCACTTGCCGATTCTAAAATATTTGTCACCATACAATGACTCCAATCACCCTCATATTTACCTCGTGACATTTACTCCATCAGAACCATTACCTCGGACCCGAGCGACCTTTGGTATAAACAATACTCTAACTATCTTTCTCTCTCCATCTTACCTCCTAATCTCACCCGTAATAGACAACGCACCTTCCTTAAAAAGGTATCTTGTTATGTCATCATGGGGGCCTCCTCTATAAGTGTAGATTTGATGGTATTCTCTTACGATGCCTCACGAGTTCTAAAATTCCTTATACCATTAAGGAAGTTCATGATGGCATATGTGGAGGTCACTTCAGTGGCCTTGTTGTTGCTAAGCATATTCTTTGCCTAGGCTATTATTGGCCAAACCTTAACCATGTTTTTGTGACTATGTCAAATGTTGTGTAAAATGCCAACAAAATGCCAACCTTCATCGTACACTCAAATCATACCTTACAGGTCACTTGTGACCTTTGGCTCTTATCTCAATGGGGTTTGGATCTTATCGGAGAGATCAACCCCATTCTTACCAATGCCATCAATGGATCATCACCACTACCGAATACTACACAAAATGGGTTAAAGCCATACCACTCATCTCCACGAAAGCTAAGAAAATATGTGAGTTCATCAATCATCACATCATTTTTCACTTTGGTGTTCCTCATCACCTCATCATTGATAACGGAAAACAATTAAAAACAAAACATTGCGAAAACTTTGTGATGCCTTCGACATTCAACTAAGTTTCTCATCACCTTATTACCCACAAACCAATGGCCAAGACAAATCCACTAATAAAACCTTGAACAAAATTCTCATGAAAGTGGTTAACAATACTGAGAAGGACTGGCATATGCACATTCCTTTTTCCTTGTGGGCATACCACACTAGTATTTGTAGTTGCACTACCGCTACACATTTTCTTTGGTCTATGGTACAGAGGCTATTCTACCTCTCGAATTCCAGATCCCATCACTCTGCATTTCTCTCCATGACATGCTCAATGATGCTAACTTTCATCAAGACCATTTAGCACAACTTGAGTTATTAGAAAAATGCCATCTTAACACTCTTGACCACCTTCAAGTTTACCAAAAACGTATCAAACGTGCCTATGATAAACGTGTCCATGAACAAACCTTTCATGTTGGTGATCTTGTCCTGAAAGAAAATAAACATGTAACCAAAGAAGAAAAAAGTAAATGGGGAAAATTTTCTCCTAATTAGCTTGGACCATACATCGTGACCCATACCTACGGATCAGGTGCTTATCATTTATCTTCACTCGATGGTAAACCCAAACCTAATCCCCTTAATGCCTTGCATCTTCGACCATTCTACTATTGAATTTTAGTCCTACCTCACCTTTTGCCTCTTTTCATGCTCGTCCCTTGAGCATTATCCACTTCTTACACCTCACCAATGATTAAACAAGAATCATGTGCATATCCATCACTTATTGTCTTCTCTTGAATATGTGTACCATGATGCTGCACATAGCATGATTCTCATGGATACTTTTCGTCCACCTTTAGATGATATCCCATGGTCATTTCACCCTACTTTCTGAACAAGAATCCTATTATTCACCGTGGTCTTATCCATGACTTCAAAGCCCTCACATGGGACCCAATTCCTTGAATCAAACTTCTCATAAAAAGATGAATCCCTCAAAAGGACATCTTCCTCTCTCAATCATCAACTATAAATAGACTCGCTCCCTCGAAGGACAGCTATGAAAAGTTCTTAAAAAAAGTGAGAGAATCTGAAGCTTCCCGACATCAATCAGCTTCACAAAGACCTCAAGGAGTTAATTTCCTCATCCCATATAGACTTCTCGCATCAATTAGTCTATCTCAAATGTCATCAACACAAAAAGCCTTTTAGTCATGGAATTTCCCATTGTGACCTTGGATCTCTTGCCCAAAGTGCATGCTTACCTCATACCATATCGAAATTAACCACCTTTCACCCCTCTCCCGCTTCGCACTCGATTTCTTGCCACCTCAAAGGACCTCTTGGAAACCAAGCCATTTGGTGATCATGTGACTACTTTTAACCCTTAGATCAATCAATCATGCAATGTCTTTAGGGTCTCACATTCATCACCTTCTCCAAGGTATGACCTACTCGGTATGATCCTAACCAATCAAGTGGCTTTCTTACCCCCTCTTATCTTTTAACCTTCTTTACTATTACGTATTGATTACCTTATATAGGAATTGGTCCTCGATGCTTACCTTTGGGGTAATTTTCTTCTTCTACCACACTAAAATCACCTATACCAAGTTGCCCACAACTCACCCACAAACAATGCACCTAAACCCAAATCATGCCTAAACCCTACGAACTCATTTTCATACCTCCTCATATTCTTCCCTAGCTTATGGGAGAACTACATTGGCCTGAGGTCCCTTTTCATTTGGACTATGTAGGCAGCACTCGAGGGAATGGGGACCTTAGAGGTTAACTCACCACTCTCTACCCTAACCAATTCTTCTTTCATCTTCCTAAATTACATTCTACCCCACTTAGTTTCCTTTTATGTCAAAATTGGAAATTAAACCAAACAAACAACAAGTTGCTTAACATTTTTATCATCATCACAACATACATTTATTATGACTACCATTCCTCTACCATCATCATGCATGTATTATAAAGCATCTTAAACATGACCCATATCATCTTTCATTGCACAAATTAATGAATCATAACTTCAACCAATTTAAATTCAACCCTACCTTTGACCTAACTTGATCCATGCCTAAACCAATTTGACTCCATCATGCCTCACTCACCTAGTTTCCGTTCATATCATGAAACAAAATTAAAATTCTCATAAAACACCAACAGATCATCGAATCTTATCCATCTCTTCATATAAACAAATATGTGTGTATTTATACAATATACATGGATATCCAATCATGTACATCTCTTAAAATTGTCGACACGCAGGGGTGGTATCATATACAATAAAACAATAAAACAATACAAAAATCTCGTACATCCTCACTCTCATTGTAGCAAGGTGACATATGATAAAAAATATAACAACTCTTGACACGCAGCCGAGATTTATCAAAAATTAAAACTATGTCAAAATCAACACCATATATCTAGCATCATCATGTTAGACATCCTCCATATCTATCACGCCTGTCACCTCTACCTCCTCAGCCCCTGTCTGGTGACCTGCTAACATCTCCCCATGCATCATAGGTGGTGGTTGGGTCCCCGCTAGTAAATCAATGGCCTCGCCTCCAAGAATTGGCGGCCTCACCCTGACCATGTCTTGGGGCTTGATGGCCCCCTGTACTCTCCACGCTATGGGTGTGTGATCTAGTCCTCTTGCTAAAGGCTTGTTGTGCCCTGTACTCAACATATGATAAACAAGCTATCCCTATCGCCATCAGCTGGTCCTGATAGTACCTGGCCTCCTCTCTCGCCTCCCATAACCTAGATATGGGCACGTTTTGTGGTGGTTTCATCAGCCTTTGACCATGTACCTGTCCTATGGGACTCTGTCCCACCCCTGCCTATGAAATGGGACCATATCCTGGTGGTTGTGGTGGTGCCATCAGCCCCTATCCCTATACATGTATCTCGGGCCTCAAATCCCAATATGTGCCTATGTCATGGCCAACTGCCTCTGCAACCACCTCGTGACTTGTGCTCGTAGGGCGCCACCGACCATCATCCCCATCTCCATCTCCATCCCCACCCTGAGCCATCTAGGCCTGAAGATTGGCCACTGTACATGTAACTTGGCCACCTCCACCTCTGAACTAGCTAGCTATCCCTACACCATACCCAACTGGGTAATCGGGGTTGCCACACCGCCTCGTAGGGCGTCCCTCTACACCGTGATGGTGGCTAAATCGCTGTCATGGCACAGGTGGTAGTGCTCATAAATGATTTGCCCACCACTATCTCGTAACCTCGACATCATTAATCCTCGAGTTTACCACCTACTCCTCCCCTTACTGTGGGAAATGTCGGGTTGTGGTAGAGGTAATGGCATCTCCATGTCATCTCTCCTATACTGTAGGAATGGTGGAGGTATGTCCTGTGGCAGTCCAAACTATCGTCTAACCCTGTCCACCGGGATCATCTCGTGCTCCCTGGCATGGTACCCCACTATCCATCTCAATAAATGAATACCATATAACTCATCATGCATCCACCGGTGTGAGGGATAACCCACATACGGTCTCCATATGATGTCCACTGACAACCCCTCCAATAAACATCTGTAATAGGATACATCATGTGTCACCCTATCCGATCATTGCTCTCCAATCACAGTGTACCCATTTCCTATGCCCCACCCACACCAATCTCAGTGGAAATGCATCTACTCAGGGAATCCCTACTAGCCACACACAAACTATGTGCTCATAGGCCCAGCAGTGTAGTAAAAATATGCAACACAGATGAACTCGCAGAGAGGCCCATATTCCCACAACTCTCTCAGATAGCTACACCAGGAATGTTGGCACCCAAGAAAAATGGGTTTGATCCATCACCATGTCATGTAGTACCCCCATCAATGAGTGGGGAAATCTCCCTCCCTCTACATCTGGCAGTGTGAAATAGCACACTGCCTCCATCAATAAAACAACGAGCCTCATCTCCTCTAGATAGGTTGTATACATCCCTCCATAACTCAGGGATCGACACTATGGAATGCCATGTCTACCGGGTTCCTCTCCAAACACTATCGAATCAACTCCTCCGAGGCCTCATAGAGATTGAGTACACTTGCATCCCGAGTGCTCGCAGCCGTAAGATCCTAAACATGTCCTCTAGGGTGACTGTCATCTCTCTCCGTCGATAGGTGTAATGTGTTGGTCATCAATCCCATCTATCGATGAGAGAGACCATCGACTCGACTTCCAAACCGCATGCTAATAGCGTCGAACCCCGGTCCAAGCCCATCTCCCGTACATGCCGCCACTCCTCATCTATCGTCATGCCTCGCACTCTCAAGAGTAGGGGTGGTACCTTGTCTCTCATCCATAGTTGTTCTCTCCCCTGCATCCAATATAAACATTAAATTAATCCACCTCCATCATACCAATACTCACCCACTATCATTTTCCCATACCCATTTTCCTCCCGCCTACACTAGGTTTTTAACCCACATACCCTCTTTTACCCCTACCCATCTCACCCACCTAACTCGTGACACTTTTGGCCCCCTTTTTCCCTAAACCGTGACTGGTACCGCTATTTCTTACTGACCCTAGTCTCCCCTAAACCTGCATCAGCCACCTATTTCATGACCAATACGGTGGTACCCCACCGACGTCGATTGAAGCCCAAATGATGCTTTAGGTCACCGTCGCAGATGAATACCGTGACACCCAAACCCTCCATTATTTAAAAAATTCCCCTTTCCCTCTCTTCTACCCACCCATCCTCACCTAAACCTCCCCTCATCTCCCTCCACCCCTCCTTCACCCACTAACCTCTCTCCCCATTCCTATTCTACACAATTTACCCTACCACATTTCAAATTTCATTTTCCCCACCCAAAACAAAAAACCCAATTTTTCAAACCCCGACTTATCACCTAATCTATCTAATAAAACACAACAGAGAGTTGATTCTTACCCCATCATCTTTGCCGTCACCATGGTAGCACATCTAGCCACGGCACCGGTGGCCCGCCCGATCCCTCTCCGCCTCTATCATCACCACTCACTAACCACACCTCCAACCAATCAAATCACATAATCTGATCCCATAGACCCACCTCTCAACAACCAATCACCCACCATTTTGCTCACCAACTAAACTCTTCATTCCGTCTGGACACTTTCACTCTTTCTCTCTCTTATGTCGCTTTCCCAATTTGCAAGGCGACAAATGATTTGCAAAAATGTGGATTTTTCATTTTTATAACATCCCTAACCTAATCGCACTGGTTTTACCTTCATTAGCATTGGTCATGTTCCCTACCATACCGTGATCGGTTACCTATACCAAAGATTGGTTAGCCTTGACCGTCATCGGTCACTATCCTCTCTTCCACATTGCCTAAAATTTTGCCCTATTACCCTACCCATCACTCTTTTTCCCTCACCCAATGTTCACCTTGACCATTCACCACAATCTCCGACCTCGTCATTTACTACCTACCCTTGTCCTCATTTTGGGACTCATTATTTTACCCATTCCTCAGCCCTACCCATGCCGTGACCTAGATTCTTGGACCTAGAACATCGCTAGTGACCTTTGACCTCATGTGTTCACTATATCTTGTGGCACTATCACTGTGTTGATTCACCTAATGACCTTACCTTTCTTCTTTCCATGACCATTTATCCTAACCCTACCTTTGGTGAACTCGGAACACACCTAAATGTTCCTACACACGACAAGCGTCATGTTTCCTGACCATATCCTATACCTTGGATACCGGATTCACCTCAACATTGTTTGGATAAACCTATCAACCTTAGACAATGTAGAGTTTGGATACTCTTCAAATTGGTACTGTGTCTTCTACAATTCATACGTGTGCATACGTTTGATGCTTCCTACCTTTGACCACGACCCATTACCTAGATTACCCGATTGGATGTTTACCCCTTTACCCCCATTGTCCACCTTCCTCTTCATCACATTCACCTTTTAGCGAACCACTCACCGATTCTTCCTTCGCCTCGTTAGTTCCCCGGTTTGAGGGGATCACCTTCACCCACACATGGGGAAACCACATCTTATTTTTGTCAATGTTGCTTACCAATACAAGCAATGCAACAAAAAGGGGTAAAATGTAAACACTAAAATTAGGTCACACTCCCCTTGGTCCTCCGTCAAATAAATACCTTGAACACATCCACCTAACCATGGCCCCCTTCACCCAACTATAATATTAATTTAATTAATTTAATTAAATTAATTCCTTATCCTCACAATATTTATTATTTAAATATTCTAATTGGGATAATGCTCACCTAGACACCTCATCTAGCCACCTCATCCTAAGGCCTATTCTTAGTAAGTTGCCATAACTAACTAAGACCTACCCAAACCTTAAAAATCGATGCCTAAATTCCCTCTAACCAAATTCCCGCCCGTTAGAAGGATATTTCCATGCTAATCCATGGGGTAAATGAAACGAGATCCCAAAAATCAAGGGGATCTACCTAGTTTAGTAAACCTAGGAAATCCCACCCTAACCGATGCCGGTTACCCTTAACCACCACCGGTTAAGCCGAAACCATCGTCAGTTACCATTTAACTCCCAAAACAACCTTATTTTGAGGTTGGCACATTGTTTTAGAGGTTGGAACATTTCTGAGAGAGAGAGACATCTTTTGAGAACAAGTGATGAAACCAGAGCTGCATGCTAGCGTAACTAACATCCATACAAGCATCGAACACCCATATCCAAGATCTTTGGAAGCAATCACATAGCCACCTACCTTCATAGGAGCATCCAGGGAAGCACAAGCATTACATCAAGTTCATTTGGTTATGCACCATTACCAACCAGGGCATCAAGCTTGTACAAATAGTAATATTGTTAACCCGCATTGGTTCCTTATCATTTGAGTAGATCCTTTTACATTTGTTATTAGTTTCTATTTTCATTTCGTTTCCTCACCATTTTACCTCAATGAAAACTTTACCATCCTCTTTCCCACACCATTGAACTTTCCATATCCATACTTTCATAATTCTTGTGTATATCCAAGATCCATACAAATCTTTCCATTGCCCTTACACCTTCATTTAATCCCGATCTATCACCTAGATAAGTTTTATTGAGTTTTTGTACCCCAACCATACCGACGCGGTCACCAATAACCATAGTTGGTTAATCTAAACTGATGTCGGTCTCTATATCTTTTATCGAAACCCGGATCGAGAGCACAGAAACCACCACCAAATACCCTAAACCGACTGAGAATCGTCGACCAATAACAAGATTCTCGACGGTGACCTTGACCTTCAGATTCAATCATAGCCTAGCCTATTGTGAATGAATTTGCTTATTGTAGATGAATGAGATACCTAAATCATTTTAACAATAGTAGGATTTACTTTATTACCAACATCAATATGTTTTTAATAGTGTATTAACAGCCGTCTAGCAAGTATCACACTTCCCAGATCTAGCACACGCTAGGCAGTCCACTGCATATATTTTTTAACTTTTATTTGGTGGTCTTGTGTTCCATTTCACATAGTTCCTCCAAGAAAACTGGAAGCTCTCACGATCAGTCGTGGATTCATAAGCCATACACACGCAACAACCTATCAACCATCATCTCAACAGGTATTCCTCCTATGCTCATTACCCTCATTTGTTTCATCATTTTCTAAGAAATGTTATAGAATCACGTGAAACAACATCATCACCATCTTCGGCATGCGAGCTAGTATAAGATCAAAATCTCAAAACTCTCATGTACATCCTCACTATCTTTGGCTCACAGGCGCGGTATATATATCAAAATATCAAAAACAATAATCATACCAAGTGGCTAATCATCACCCCACCGGAGACCCTCGGGGCCAGCCTTTCCTATCTCCTCCTCTCTCGCTTATCTCGGCGCCCATCCAACATCTCTCCACCTCGCATGGGTCTCGGTCTAGTCTCACTTTGGCCCATAGTTGGGCCTAGCCTCCATGAACTCATAGCCTCACCCTAACCCTATCTCTCTGCTAATCACCCCCTTGTGATCTCTCGAGTTATGAGTGCGAGAGATAGTCCTCTTAATCAATGTCCATTGTTCCCTATACTCAGCATAGGAGGGTACATCTATCCCTACGGTTGTTAGATGATCCTAGTAATACCACGCCTCATTCACGGCATCCCTAAACCTCGCCATAGACACTATCTGAGGTGGTGCCATTGGCCTCATAGCCACCTATCCACTCTTCCTGCAACCATCGGCCTCACGGCCACCCCCTTATGTTACCTATAGCATAGGACCCTTTCCCGATGATGGACCCTACAAAACATGACCATTTCTTAATGCCTATGTTGATATCCTTGTTGTAACCTCGAGCTTGTAAAGCCACCACCTATGTCTGGGATGTGGCTAGCTAGCCCTACAACCCTATGACCTATGCTTGCAAAGATGCTATCTGTCCTCCATCTTGTATAGGATCCCGACTCCATGCATGTACCTATACCTATGTTTAGGTAGAAGTCAACTTCCCTTATAGTATAGTCACCTACCCAGTCAATGTGGCTACCTCTTCCTATCTTTCTTGAACTGCAGGTTCAACACCGACACCTTTCCCTATAGTGCATCTCTTTACACTATCATAGTCACCAAAACAACCTACCACGCTATGGTGGTGATGCTTGTTACTCTATTCCCCACCAATGTCTCAGATCCATCGGATACCCTTGCATCATCCATCCTACCATCCACTTTGGTAACTCCTCCTAACTTTCGGATCTCAGTGGAGAGAGGTGGAGATAAAGACCTCTCAACATCCTCCCGCGATACTCTTGTGGAAATGGTGGTGGCACATCCTACACTAGTCTCGAACTACCATCGGACTATGTCTCTGGGATCATCCGTGCTTGCCGCATATCTCCCTATATCCATCACACCAATCAGTAGCCATTATAGCTCTCGATTGATGCCTCGTAATGTTGGAAAGTTGATATAAGGCCACCATATTATGTCTCTTGCATATAGCCCCTCTAGCTCCCACCTATAATGTACCACATCATGTAACACCTCTACTACTCATGACCGACCTCCTGGGACCACCCATCGCCTAAATTTTTCCCTTTTCCCCCACGATGCCATTCGGCTACTAGAAGTCCTCGTGGTTGCACTACCACAATGTGCTCATAAGCCCAACAATGTAAAAGGAAGGTACAACACAAGCCATATTGCTACATCCTCACGATAGCCCCATAACTCCCTGTATAGTTGTACCAAATAAGTCAATACCCATGCAAAGCAGACCTACTCCTTGATTATGTCTCGTAATACTCCCATCATACCCCTGGGAAAATGACCACCCTCTAAATCAGGAAGTGCATAGCACCCTATTGTAACCATCATCAACATGGCTAGTTGTGTCTCCTGTGGGTGTGTGGCATACATCTCCCCATACACCGGCTCATTTTATGCTCGATCAGCTCACTAGCCATCTCTGTGAACACTCCAATCATCACCTCGAATGCACCATCCAAAGATACGTTATAAATTGGCTCCCTAAAAATTGGCAACTGTAGAATCCTATAGAAATCCTCCATCATGATTGTCATCTCACCAGTAGGAAGGTGGAATGTGTTGGTTGTTGCATCCCATCTATTGATGAGAGCAACCATGATACTAGCATCCCGTCGATCCGTCTCAGTATCACCTTACCCCAATTAGCCCTACCTTCCAAATGTAGGCCCACTCCTCCTTTGTCACATTGTGCCTTAACTCCCCTAGTAGGGGTAGTACTCTATCTCACAACATCAACTCGGTGTCATGCCTGCAACCAACCAACTCAACAATGTCAGGGCCTGAATTCATTTTTTATCAACAACATAATTCTACACTGTAACCCCATACACATTTATCATGTTCCTACTTTATCCCCGACCACTTATTTATCCCATTCCCACTTACCCAAACCCCATACCCACCATGACCTAAGTCCCACCTATCCCCTACCTATGTTTACCTACCCTCACCTTCACCCACCTACTTTTCTCCCTCCTCGATCCCTATTCCCTTCATTTCTTATCTGTTTATCCTACCCTCTCTTTTCCACCCCATCTTCACCCTCTGCATCTAACCTATTTTGGCCTGTCACTTTTTACGGTGATGTCACCACCCATGACCACCATCGATCACGCCTAACTAATTTCTGTCCCTTATGATCGCCATCGGTCATGTTTTCCCCTACCGCCGCGGTAATACATAACCGACGTCCACCGACCCCAAATCTCTGTCTCTGGTTCAACCCTAAAATCAAACCCCCATGACCCTCAAATTCTAAAATTGACCAAAATAAGCCTAAAATACCCCCATTCTACCCACACCTCACCCAAATTCATTTCCCAACCTAATTATCCTACATTCCACCCTCCCCATACCCAAATCGGTTCATTTTACCCACATTTTTGAATTTTTAATTTCCCCCATTTGTTCATTTTACCACAAAAACCAATTCAAAATACATAATAGGGGTTGGAACCTACCTCATCCTGCTGCCTCCTCCTCACTAGCACCTCTGGTCTCTGCACTAGTGGTGCTTCCTGCTCCCTCCTGTTGCTTTGCCATGCCTGAACCGACCTCCCGATCCTCCAATGAATCAACTCGTTCCACACGATCATGTGGACCCGTCTTCCTCACTCCAACAACCACTCAACTCCCTCCACCTCGGTCTCGTATAATCACCTTGTCCTCGATCCTTGAAAAAACCACACACTCCTTGCTCGTCACTTTCAAACAATATGAAATGTAAAATGAATCCATAACTATACGTATTTTTTACTTTTTAACCGCATGGCCTAACCCGACAGACATTGGTTTTCCCATATCGATAGTGGTCAAATGCCCTAGTCTACTGATATCAGTTTATCGTGACCGATATTGTTCATATTCCTTATACCCCATTTTTTCCTTCTCATCAATTTAACCACCTTCATACACTTTTACCCTTCACCACCTTCACCACTAACCCCAAGGTATTTTCTACCACCTAACCACCCAACTGGTACCTCTCATATTTTTCCCTTCCACCTCTTTCTCTCTATATCGGCCTTACCCACAACCTTACCTCCCAACCTCCACACCACGCAACATTCATCCCTACCCACGCTCTCGCCTCTTGACCTCTCCACCACCATTGAATTTTGGCCTGAACCCCCAACCCAGGACATTTTTACCTTCCACCCACCCTCATTTTCCATTGGGGCATATTTTTGCCCCTAACATGGCCTTACCTACGGGCTTTCCTAGCTCACCCAACCCAACCTTGACCCTCGTGACCCTCACATTCATGTACTCATTATCCCTTGCAATAATGATACTCAGGTTGTTTAGCTCAATGCCCTTACCTTGCCTAAATGTCATGTCGTTTATCCAAACCAACCCATACCTTTGGTGTACCAGATCATACCTAATGTCTTACACCTAACCTTGTTGTGATTCCTAACCATATCCTATGCCTTGGATACCTGAATCACTTCACCCCGTGGTATAAACCTACCGGCCTTTACCAATGTAGATTTTATGCACTCTTCAACCTGGTACCTTATCGCAATCTATATTTGGTCTTCACTATAACCCCACCCATTATACCCTACCCACCAGCCTAAACTACCCCTACATTTCCTTAATTGTGTTTAGGGATTTGTTATTTTACCTATACCTTTCCCTTACCTCGTGCCACGACGCATATACCTTGACTTGGACCACTTTTTGGGACCTTTTGAACTTATGTACTTGTTATACCTTGTGATTTCATTACCTATGTTTTTTTAGCCTAACAATTATACCTTTCCTATTGTCGTGTCATTTATCCCACCAAACCCGTGTGGTGTACCGAGTCATACCTAAACGGTCCCGCACCTAACCCACATTGTGTTTTTGAACCATATCATATGCCTTGGATACTTGAATCACTTCACTCTTGTTTGGATAAACCTATTGACCTTAGACGATGTAGAGTTTGCAAGCTCTTTAACCTAGTAACGTGTTGTAGTATATACATGTGCATGCATTCGACTTCCATTACCCATTACCCAATTTTACCCTGGCCTATTACCTATTACCCAATTTGACCATACCCATTACATATTACCTGATTTGACCATTACCCATTACCCAATTCGACTCTAGCCTATTACCTATTACCCAATTTGACCATTACCCTTTTCCCAAAGTACCCATACCCTTCCCCACCTACCTTCACTTACACCAACTACACATTTATCAAACCACTCACCGAATCCGTATAACACCTCATCAGTTCCTGGTTTGAGGGGGATCACCTTCGCCCCATACTTGGGAAACCCCATTCTCACCCATACATGGGGCAATCACTTCTTTTTTTGTCAACGTCTCTTACCAATACAAGCTACATGACAAAAAGGGGAAAAATGTAGACACCAAAATTAGGTTGTACCACCCTTATAACCTCATTAATTAAATTAAGCATACCTTACATATTCATATCCCATAGTGCACATGATTAATTGAATTAATTACTTTAATTAATTTAATTAACATCCTCACTTGACCACATCACCTAGACACCTCATCATGGACCTATTCTTAGCATGTTTCTTTTAACTAAGACTCAATTTCTACTTACCTTAACTAACTAAGACTTATTCTAACCCTAACATTAGATGCCTATTCTTTCTCTAATAGTATACCCACTTATCTAAGAACAAGATACCATTTTAGATTAGGATCAACGGGAAGAAGCTGCCAAAAATAGCCAAGATCTACTATTTTGGCAAACCTAGGATTTCTTGTTATAACCGACACTAGTTAACCCTAAACCAATGCCGATCACCCTAACCATCATCGGTTACCATATATTCATTTTGGCAACCTTGTTCCAGAGGTTGGAAATTTTAAGAGGTGGGTAATTTTCAAGTTTAGAGAGAGGGATATCTACATGTAAGCACAAACCGATTCTTCTTGAGCATCCGGATGTCCCCTAGCCATTACCAAGACTGATTTGAAGGAATTTCCATTCATGATAACATTCGGTAAGTGTTGTTGCGGCACAAATTGCAGGTTTCACAGATCAACCATTGTTATCCTCCACCAACCAGGCCTACAAATACAAGTAAGTGTGTTTTTGATCTGCATCATTTTATACTTACTTATATTGTAGTTTCTTTATCTCTGTTGAATTAGATCCTATTCTCATTTTCATTCCACCATCCCCACTTTCCTGTCAATCCACCCATACTAACCACCCACAACCATTTAGCTCCCCATACACAACTTCTAGGCATTCCTAAGCCTTCCTAGTATTTTTACGAACCTAACCATCCTTATTCCATTCTCTGTGTAATCACAGAGAAGCTCTAAAACTATTTTTATTTGATTTCCATCATTATTCCCCTACCGACATCGTTCTAGTGGTTATATTTATAGTGATTGGGAAGGAAGCATTGATGACAGGAAGAGTACTTCAAGGTATGTATTCCATATGGGTTCAGGAGCCATTTCATGGGCATCCAAGAATATCCCATTGTTTCTCTTTCTACAACAGAGGCTGAGTACATAATGAAAAATGTAGCAGCATGTCAAGCTATTTGGTTGAAAATGATACTTGCATATTTGGGTGAAGAACAAAAGAGTGCTACTACTATATTTTGTGATAATGTATCCTCCATAGCTTTGACTAAAAATATAGTTTTCCATGGATGAAGAAAACATATTGAGATCCGCTATCATTTTATTAGAGAATTGTTGGAGCATGGAGAGATTAAGATCCAATATTACAGATCTGAGTTGCAGCTAATTGATATATTTACCAAATCATTACCAAAATTTACTTTTAAATGCCTAAGAGAAAGCTTGGGTGTCATGGATTCAACATAAGTCAGATCCGAATGAGTTACAGTTAGCTTCGGACCAAGCCCTAGATTAGTTACATCAAGCTCGAAATGAAGCTCCAAATGAATATCTAGACAAAGCTCTAGATAGTTATACAATGTAAGTACAATCCTTTTTGTTGGTGGTTGTGATTAAGGGGGAGTGTTGGAAATCTAATCCCAACCACCTACATTAATTGCTCATCCCCAAGCGGGATTTTTTATTTCAAATTTTAAACATCCACATTTAATGTGGTCGGTTGGAGAAGCCATAAACTAATTTAAAAATGAAAAAGGAATGTTCCATTTTTTTCGCATCGTGTGGAGAAATCAAATAGCAAAAATAAAAATAGAAGAAATGTGAGCAGCTATATCAATTTTTGTAGCACCAAAAAAGAAAACAAAGGAGAAGAAAAATATAAGAGCGGTTGTTTATTTTGCATTTGGATATTCGAGTAGTAGGTAAAGGCAAAAATAGAAGAAATATACAAACAATAAATGCAAATATAAATACAACAATATTTATAGTTTTTGTAAATCAATTTTTGTTGATAATAACAGAAAGAAATTTCATATTTCTAGTTTTCCTCTTCTATTTAAAATGGTTTCTCTATTTTATGCTCGGGTTTATTGTATTTTATTTTTGTGGGTCTAAAAGTGCTACTCTATTTTTATTTATTCTTGTGTACAAACATTATATTGGGTTCTCCTTCCTCCCTCCTCCAAACAAGATATTCTTATCTTTACTTGGCAAGGAATGTGTTTATATTTCTCTAAAGTAGCCTTATGGATTTCATAAACTATTGAGCTTGCACAATTTATAATATGCATTGATTTATGCAATGTTTGATTGTGCTCCTCCGTTGAGAAATGCAAAGCTTTAATTCACTTAAATATTTTGTAGCGTTTTCCAGTACCAAATGCTTGTCTTTTTTTATTAATAGTAAAAAGGGTTGAGGGGATCTTTCCTTGTTATAGTAAGTACCAATGGAGACAATAGTTTATCAATGAGGATCACAAAGGGCTTTCTCTACTAGCGAGAAAGAGGAAAAACTAAGACAATCAAAACAACAACACAAAAAAACAAAGGTAAAAAAACCAAGCCCCAGAATCCTTCCCATGGGATCTTAAATGCATCTTGAGGAACTCATTAAAAAAAAATTCTTCCTTCTACTAACAGTAGACCAATCATCATTAGTATTCGATTTAAATTTTTGTTAGTATGAACTGGTATGATAATTTCAAATTTATTCTTATCCACATTATTTTAGATCTCCATGGAACCATGAGGAGGAGGCATAGTCCACAAAATCTCTAAACTTGGGGTTGAATTCTTCTCTTCTAGAGAGGAAGGGATGACTACCTCATTCAAAAGAACTGCATCTTCCTCATTTGTAAATCCATCTTCAAACTCACTATTTGAATGATTGTCAACCACTAGATGACTAGGGCCATAATTTTTCTACCACAAAGTTTTACTTTTGACTTATTTCTTCACAAATTTACAATCTATAGCTAAATGCCCAAGAGAAAAAAATTCCTACATTTGAAGGGGAAGCCTTCATAGTCCAAGTTTTGAGTCAAGATTTTTCCTCAACATTACAATCAATAGATTCCAAAATCCACGGAAGTGTTCATGTCGAACCAAGATGTGAGCATAAGTGGTATACTCATATAAGGTCGTCTTTGGGTCAATAGCCAAGATTTTACCCAAAGTATCCCCAATAGAAATCAAGCATTTCGCACTCCAAAATTTGAGATTCGAGATATAACAAATGTATCTAAATAGGTTTAACTTGAAAATTTTTAGTAACAATATTGAAAAGAGGAACCAAGATTTCATAAGCATAAAATGGGACCGATAATCCTAAACTCAACTAAAAATCAAATCTCTATCAGGGTTTTTATCAAATACAACAATGAAAAAAAATCTTTTTGTGGGGTAAATGTCCACTTTACCTTCCATAATTGGCCTCCACATGGAAGAGATCCATTCACGAAGTGCGGGAAGACTTGGGCACATTATTGAATTTGGAGATGAGTCCGTTTTCTTTGAAATATACCTTAAATTTTAGGACATGTGCATTAAAAAAATACTATGGGGGAAGACTTTTCATGCATCATAGGTGTGGAAGGTGGATGAACAAAGGACCTAGACACATCGAGGAATCTCTTGTTTCCAAATATTTCATTCATTGTTTTTCCATAACCGACCCCAAATCAACAACCCCATCACCCACAGAACTATCCACACCAAGAGTTACAGAGCCACTATAAAGAAACCTTGGCGAAACAACCACGCGCCAAAGAAGAGCCACGAGATATGGGCGGGAACTAGAGTCGACAAAGGGATACATATCGAGAAAAAAAAAGGAATTTGTCATGGCTCCATTGACTATTATTTATAAGAGACATACAAGAGACCCCGCACGAGCCCCCCCATAAACACCCGGTTCATTAGTGCCACCACCATCAATAGGAGGTTTAGGGTCGGTGTTCTTTGATTTTTACAGAGGAAATAAATCCACCATATTCTAATAAAAATTAAAAAAAAAACAATGTAATTAATAATTTAGAAGCGATACGATTCAGTGAATGTCCTTTTGTATACTTTTTACTTTGAATGTTATATAAAGGATTTTCCATGTCATTTAGTAAGGTATTTATGCGAGTTTGCTATATTTTGGTTGTTCCTTAAAAACATGATTTCCTATTAGACACTATTTACTAATTATTTATTTAAGAAATGGACCACTTTGTAATATTTTTAAAAAAATTAGAATGTCATAACATTATTAAACTGTAGAATATGTCATTTTTAACATTAAACAATTTACTATATCGAGTTACATATTAAAAATTATTATAAGACTATAGAATAAGTAATTATAAGTCATTCTCTCTTTTAAGAATTTTACACCTTTTCATAACATTATTAATCTTAAAATATGGAATTTTAATATTAAAAAATATTATTTTATTTTTAAACATTGGTTTTATGGTTGTAGAATAAGTAATTGTTGCACAAATAATTTTTACGCTTTTCTAGGAAAAAATAGATAGAAGGTAACTGGTTAAGGAGGAATACTTATGAGGCAAAGGTGGACAATAGAATGCGTGTTTTGTTGACGTTATCCAAGTTGATCGTAGAGAAATCATTTTTTTTTGGGAAGGACTACCTATAGATGTAAATTAAGACCAAAAAAGAGTATTAAATAGCATATGAAGTGGATTGTTTAGTGTATGCTAGATCCATGAAGCATCGTGCTTCCTAGAGAGGTGTCGATCCATTGTTTAATAACAATTCAATGTGGATAAGAAAATAAAATAAACAATTCCTAATTGTAATGTAATGATTTAGGTTTCTCATACAAACAATACACTATATTTTATGCTAGATGTAAAAATAACAATAAATCTAATTAGTACCAGGGGTTTGTTTAGGTCGAAAGGTCTATCAAAGGTCAGTAAGGGTCTAGGGCTGATTAGTTGAGGTCTAGGTTGGTTTTGGGTGAGTGGGAAGCTTGCTAGTCGAGAATATAAAATGACATAGAGACCAATATCGGTCAGGTGACCGATGTCGGTATGGAGACTAAAATGACTATGGTCAAGGAAACAAAATCAATAGGGAAATAGGTAATGAACTATTTAAAAATGGGTTGTTTTAGGATTTCTTTGATTACACAGAGAGTGAGGGTAGTTTTTCTAGGTCATAATAGGGATAAGAGGACTTAGGAATACTAAGAAGGAGGTTTAGAAGGGTGAAAAGACTTGGGGTGGTGGGAAGAAGATGATGTACGAGTGACAGAGGAAATAAAATACCTAAAGAAGCAAGAGATCTACAATGGGATAAGCATGAATGATTAAAATCATAGTACTTACTTGGTATTTTGTAGATCTTGTGAGTTGAGATGGTTGATCGAGAGAAGAGGTGCTTGAGTCCAGTGTTGTAACAATATAACATGTGTGCTCTCGTGAGTATTCCAATGCCTTGGAAAGAAGACCGAGATGTTTGTCTTGCACTTGTGGTTATGTGTGTTTGTCATCTAGATGTAGGAGGGATTGAAGATTCATGCTTGAATGTAATAAGGCTCCAATAACTGAATGACCAACCTAGGTAAAGGGTTATAAAATTCTATATAAAATAACCGATGGCGGTTTAGGTGACAGACGTCGCCAAGGATAAATCGGCATCGGTTAGGGTGAAATAGTCCAAGTTACCAAAAATAGCCTGATCTTTACTATTTTTGGCATGATTTTGATTGTTGGGTCCGCTTAGGGAAGTAGAGTTCACATGAGAGAAGGAAAGAAGATCTTAGAAGAAGTCCAGTTAGGTTTAGGAATAATTCTTAGTTAGTTAGGTCAAGTAGTGACTCGGCACTGGGAGTGATGACTCAATGTTAAGAGTGATGACTTGGTCACTGTGAGTTAAATAACCCTAGAATGGGTCTAGGGTGAGGTGTATTGATGAGGTGGAGGTGTGAGGATGAAATGAGATTAATTAAAATAATCAAATTAATTAATAATGTGAGGATGAATATTAATATGGGATGAAGGGGTCATGATTAGTTAAATTTGTTATGTTAATTAATTGAAGGGGATCAAGGTGAGTGTGACCTAAATTTGGTGAATACGTTTTCCCCTTTTTGTTACATAGCTTTTATTGATAAGCGATGCCGAAAAAACATGAAGTCGGTGTTCCAGGTATGAGTGAAGGTTAGGTTGCCCCAAGTGTGGGTGGAGAAGATCCCCCTCAAACTAAGAACTGATCAGGTGTTAAACGAAGTCAGTGAGTTGTTTGATAAATGGGTAAGTGATGAAAATGAGGGTAGGTTGGTTGTAGGCAAGGGTGATTTTGGCCAGGTAATAGGCGGTGGCGGTTTATTACATGCACACATATAGAATGGGATAAGGTACCAAGTTGAAGAGCTTGCAAACTCTACATTTTCAAAGGTCGATAGGTTTATCAAAACAAGGTTAAAGTGGTTTAGGTATCCAAGGTATTGGATATGGTTGTAAAACATAACTAGGAAAGGTTATAGAAAAGGCAATATGTTTGTTCTAGGGCACCAAATGTTAGGTTGGGATAAATAACATGTCATTAGGCAAGGTAAGGCCGGTTGGTTGAAATACACAAGTAGCGGACATCACAAGGTATATCGAGTAAATGAATTCGAGTGTCAAAATGTTGGTCAATCATAATCTAGAACTTAGAGAAGGAAATATAGAATGTTCGCACAAAAGATAAGAGCACATTCAAAGGCGCGGAACTATCGGAAAGGATCGCGTGTGAAGAACAGAAACATGTTCAAGACTTAGTTGTTTTCATGATGAGGATCTATTTTTGGAGATAGCGTGTGGAGCACACAAACCAGTCAAAGACTTGCGCAACAAACATTGGCTCTTTTTGGAGGATCAGCTACGAAGTGCTTCGCATGGACATAGGTTGGGAATATATCTACTATTGTCAGTTAACTAAACACATTCTATTGTTAGCACACTTGTATATGTGGATTTTTGTAATGATGTGTGGCTAATAATAGCATGTGACCTATTTTGGGATTAGATAAGCGGTGAAGGGAAAGTTCCCACCCATATAAATATGTATTGAACTGTGCAAACATAGAGAGGGAGTGAGAACTATCTTATAGTGAGATTATGCTGCCAAATCTGATATGCGCATGAGCGTATGCTACTATTACTATAAATAAGCTTATGTGTATTATTGAATTTAATAATGGAGATTATGGATTGAATCAAGGTGTTATCATGGTTATAGTTTAGTATTGCATGCTTGATTTTATCATGGTTATCTTTTAAGTATGTTATTCTCTAGATCTAGATATGAACATGCACTGTAAAATGATATATTAGTCATGGATCTGAATGCCTTAATTCTTCATCATGCTAACATCCTACAATAGCAACCCTAAAGAGAGGATTGGTACCTTTTTGTGCTTCGGGTGAGTGCTTAGTCTAGGCTGAGTGATGTGCTAGCACGCCTGGGCTTGTATTGGTGAATTCTGGGCTGCATAATTGGTTCATTATCGGGACCTCTTTTTTAGTTGTTTTCAAGATGGTTTTTGATGAAGACATACCGGTTGACCTTAGAAAGTGTTGAGGAGTGGATACACAATCTGGAAGAAGAATACGTATATCTGTTCAACATTGGATCTGAGTTTAATGCACGTGTGTGGGTGGAACAGAATCATGATGACACTTTATATGAGATATTTTTGATATATTTCCAATAGAATTGTACAATTGGCTAATTTCTTACGCATCTAAGTAGAATTGGAGGTATCGCACACATGTCTAGACACGGGAAGAATTTCGGACCTTTATGATGCTTTGATCTATTTTAGACTCGTGTTGTGGATACGTGGTTCCATGGTGTTTTAATAGTTATATCTTGGAGTACTCAATTTCCACTTATTCATTCCTAGAGGTAGCTGAATTCTAGTTTTTACGATATCCAAGGGGAACTTACTTACAAGGCATTCCATTGACGATCAAGATCCTGATGGTAACTTTGAATTTGGAGAGTAAACCAATGGCTAACTAAACCCCACCATGTGTAAGGGTAGGATCAGGTTTGGTGAAGGATGAAAGACCTAGCGGTAGAAAGGTAGAGAGAGGAAAGGCGGCTTAAGTATAATGAGGCATGCGAGAGGGAGATAGAGAAGCAATGGGAGGTTGCAAAGAAAATGGTGTTGTGGAGAAAGATAGTTTGGGAAGGAGTGGAAGTTCACACGAGAAGACGTGGAACCCGAGCCTCAGGAACTCCCCCATTTGGGAAAACATGATAGGGAACCCTCCTCGGCCTCACGTAGAAGCATGCCAACAAATATGACCTGGGCCACGGGTGTGCATCTAAATCCACCTAACAACCTTGCCCTTGTGCTTGGTTTTCCATCATCCAGTACAACAAATAGTCAGCAAGCTAATTCAAGCAGTGGGAGAGTAGGAGTGAGTCTTATAAGAGGCACATCAATGGAAGTGTAAACAACTTCATTGTTATATGGTAGTACCTTTTGGGGTGTGTCATCAACACAAAATTTAGGTGCACAAATTTTTGGACTATCTTCTGGGAGTAGTAACGCTTTGCAGACTGTCTGGTGCAGTTCGGTTCTCTTGTTGGAACATATGGAAGTACATCTTCTGGTTCGACCCCAGCTACAAGTTCTAGATTAGGAGGCATAAGTTGCTCTAGCTCCAATAGATTTTGTGGTTCTAGAGGAAGAGGAAACACGGTAGGCTTTGGATCAGGTGCGAAAGGTCCGCACCAACCCCAAAATATTTACATGGAGATGTCTCTTCATCTTCCAAAGTATAGGGGCATAGAAGATGTTGTTGAATAGGTGCATATGTGTGAAATAATGTGGCACGAAAAAGGAATCACAACTTCTGAGCATAGGGAAAGCCAATTTGCTACTACGTTATAAGGATGCGAGACATAGCTGGTGCAGAAAGTTTGACCACTGATCAAACTTGCGTGAGACTATACTGACTTTAAAATATTCATTCCTTAAATAGTTTCACATCCTTGAGTTTGATCAGAAGAGTATAATTACACTCAAGGATATTAAGCAAGGCACTACTAAAAGTGTTAAAGAGTATGATGCCCATTTTAAAAGATTGTTATCTAAGCTTTCTTATGATATACATGCAAGCCAACATGTGCAATGGTTCATTGGGGCACTGATCACCACTTTTAGGAGGAATTATCACATAAAACATACACTGATCTACGTGAAGCACTTGAATCAGCCTTACATGTTGAGGGATTTGGAAGTATAGACACTAGGGTGAGCCCATTTTTAGAAGTACAGATTGCAGCTATGACAAAGCAGTTGGAGAAACTATCGGTAAATTCAACACATGATACGTGCACAAGGATTTGGTGCATAGATTTTGAAGTAGAAGGTCACACAAAGGATATTTTTCCCCACAAATTGGTGCACTCATTGCTGTTGGATTGTGAGATATGCCATTTAAACCATGATGCTAGTTTTTTCCCCTTACTACAACATGCGATAAGGAAGAATGTTTCAAGCTACTGTAAAATCTACATGTCCACGACTCATGAAATGGAATAATTTTGGCTGATTGGTTAGATCCATAATGCTATAGATATTGGTGTATGAAAAATAAGAGTCTTAGATAACTCTAAAGGAAAGAATGAGCATCAAGACTGTGATCACAACCAGGCACGCTATGATTAGAATGAAGGGCATTTTGAAGGCGGTCGTGGTAGAGGTTGAGGATACCATGGTGGATTTGGAGGACAAGGCCGTGGTGGTGGAAGAAGTGAGTTCCCTTGTGGAACATGTTATACTGCGGATCTCTTGACCACTACAGTGCGAATGCACCTGAGATATTACATGTTATTTCGTGGAAATATTGATAGCTATGAGGAGTGCCAGGAATTGTATGAACATCTTAACAAGCAACATAAACAAAAAAACAAAGGCATGGGGATGGTTAGGATACAACGCACTATAGAAAATTAGTGGATGCCTAAGTTGGAAGCAAAGTCTGAGGTGTTGCAAGTAAAGATCACAACCCGTGCTGAGGTGGCACACTCCAGAGAAGCATTGCAGTAGAATCCTACCATCACTAAGGAGGAGGTTCTTCATGCACTGGTACCCCGACCCTACCCATCGAAGGAGGTTTATCAGGAAACCATGGAGGTACTTAGGAATCTTTAGGGTGAAATACAATATTTAAAGGAGAAATCACGAAATATGGAGAAAAATAAAGCATCAGAGATAGTCCATAATGATATGGATGACTTGAGAGAAGTGTGAAAATTGTTGTGCCAGGAGAATATCATTCCACTTTTGGGGAATTGGTTAAATGGAAAAAATCTACGCACAAGTTTTGAGACCGAATGACATATCTGTATGAAAATATTCCCCCTCATAGCCTAGATTATGACAAGGAAATAACTTTGAATGTTGTTTTGGATGGGTGGATATTGAGTAATATATTGATTGATATAGGCACGAAGTCAATGTTATTACTTTAGATGCATGGTACAACCGGAAAGACCCCATTTCAGCCATCCTCTAATGTATTGTTCATAGCTAATCGAATAAGGCCACTACCATCGGAGTTTTGAAATATGCATCCATTACCATATAAGGAGGAAAGTTCTCTTGGGGTGTCCTTGGTGCTATGCAAGTAATGCTGATCTTGATCTGCAACGAGGGTTATATTAGTATTGAAAACAAGGAGGAAAGAGTTATTATCCCTTTAACAGATGGCAAATCTGCACCCTATGTTGAGCCCTTAAGTGAAGAATATCTGAATAGGATTTATGTATGCGCCATCTGAGATCCAGAGATGCTTGAGCCAACTAAAGAAGGAATAATTTAGTGGGAGGATGCACAATCTATTAACAATACTACAAGTGTTTCTTGTGATAATTGGGCTCATAACACTTATGAGTTGGTAGGGTGCAAAGTCAAGAGCATATTTCCTAAGGGAATAAAATTGTGTTATGTCAGGAGGATAGGTAACAACTTGGTACCTTGTTACACCGGAGAAGGAGATCCTATGGTATTCCTACATGCCATGGAGGAACAATGGATAGACCCACTGGAAAGAAGAAATATGCTAGCATATACACTACGTGGGACAATAGCACACTGGTGGGTGGCCCACAAGGATAATCTTGTAGGATGGAATGAAATTAGGATTGTTCTGCTACGAGGTTCTTCAGAGAAATGAACCTACTCAAATCTACACTTATCATGGTATTCAACATGTTCAACACCAGTTCGAAGTGTGAGAGACTTTGGACAGAGGTACAAGAAGCTTTACCACCTTCACTATGGCTACACAATTTGTATTCCACTTTACAAGGTTGTGCGCATGCTTGGTATGTATATGCAGAGCTCCATAGAGAGACTGGAAATTGGTAGGATTTAATTACAAGAATGGCCTAGGTGTTTGACTTCTTCTCTATTAAACCTCTAGTGGAAGAAGCATTAAGAGTCATAAAATGCTTAAATATGGGAGATAGTGTCAAGGTAGAATAACTCCTTTAGGAGTTATTAGATGAAGGAAACTCAGGAATGCATCTTATTGAAGAGACAAAGATTGATTCCACACTACTTCAATGCGCTTGCCTTGAGAAAGAAAAAGGAAAAATGGTCTACTTAGTGGATGACAAATAACTAGAAAATATGGATGTAAACCATTCAACAGGTAGGTGTGAGGTGTTGAAAAGTGTAGATAAGACCACATGTACCTATCATGAACCTATGAAGACAAATAAGGTGAATATTGGGTTAAATGATGAGCCTAAGGAATCCATAATTGGAGACTGTTGGTCGACTACAAGTGGAAAAAATCATAGAGTTAGTAAGGGATTATCGGGACTTATTCCTAGGGGGTACCATGAGCTTAAAAGTGTTCATGAATCATTATGGGAGATGAAGATAAAGCTTAAAGAGGGTGCACACCCAGTTAGAAAGAGACCCTACATGATGAACCCCAACTTGTGTGAAAAGGTCAAAGAAGATATTGATAAAATGTTGAAGTCTGGGATTATCAAGCCCCTTGATGAGTCAGAATGGGTTAGTCTAATGGTGATCAATATCAAGAAGGATGGATGGATGGATATGATCTACATGAACTACATGGAGCTGAATGTTGCATGTTTGACTAATCCCTTTCCTACGTCATTCACTGAGGAAATACTAGAAGGCATTGCAGGGCATGAAAGATATTCATTTACAGATGGGTTCTCTGAGTATCATTAGGTTAGGATTTCCTAGGAGGATCAAGAAAAGACTACTTTTACTACTAAATGGGGTAGCTTCACCTATAATGTAATGCCTTTTGGTTTGAAAAATGTGCCTGTTGTATTTTCACGCATAGTTGTTTAAGCGTTCAAGGAATTTATTCACAAATTCTTAGACGTTTATTTGGATGATTGGACGGTGTATGGATTAGTTAAGGATCATTGTGAAAATTTGCACTTAATGTTTGGAATATATAGACAGTTGAGTATCTATTTGAACATAAAGAAGTGCATATTTGCTACACCATTTGGAATACTATTAGGAAACATAATCTATAAGGAAGGTTTGTTGGTTGATCCAACCAAGGTTGCAATTATTATAGGCCTAAGAGAGCCTACCATTCAGAGTGAGGTGCATGGATTTTTGGTCATATAGGATATTATAGAAAGTTTATCAAAGGATATGCTAAAGTTACCGCACCATTGGAAGAGTTACTAAAAGGGAAAGGTACGTTCTATTGGGGAGAACTACAACAATGCGCATTTAGGACATTAAAGGAGAAACTTACTACCGTGCCTATTCTGTGTTTTCCTTTATGGGACCAACCATTTCATGTACATGTGGATGCCTCTGGCACGACCATTGGTGCGTGTTGGATCAACCTAGAGAAGGTATTATAGATCATCCTATCTATTTTTCTAGTAAAAAGTGACTCATATAGAACAAAATTACACAACTACAGAGCACGAAGCTTTGTCAATGATCTATGTGCTACATAAATTCTAACAGTACCTGCTAGCTACACTATTCATATTTTATACAGATAACATGGCATTGAAGTATTTAGTAAAAAATCCCATTATACAAGGGTGCATATGTAGGTGGGTACTCTTATTTCAAGAACTTAATTTCAAAGTTGTGCTAAAACTAGGGAAAAGTAATTTTGAACCAGACCATTTATCCAAAATACAGTCAGGAGAAGAAGCACAAGAAATTGAAGATACCATGCTAGATGCACAATTATATAGGTTACAATGAGTGCCATTAGAACTAGAGGACATTGTTGTCTTTCTATGAACAGGTATGACACCAGAAGGAATGAAATCCTTGGAGAAGAAATAAATTTCTATACGTGTAGCCCTTACATGTTGATTAGCGGTGACTTGTACAAGTTAGTCCAAGATAAAGTATTACGTCTTTGTGTACTAGAACATGAGTGCACAAATATTATGGAAGAATCTCATGGTGGTATTGCAGGTGGCCACTATGTAGGTGATGCCACTGCGTGCAAGATTCTACTCACTAGATTATGGTGGGAGACCCTATATAAAGATTGCAAGGAATTTTGTAAGGCTTGTGATCATTATCAATGTCTTGGGAAACCAAGTCAATAAGATGAAATGTATCTAAGACCCATTACTAGTACAGAACCATTTGAGAAATGGGCTATAGATTTTTTGGGTCTTATTTCACCATCTGCACGTAGAACTGGATCGTGCTACATCATAACTTGCACAAATTATCTGAGAAGGTGGGCTGAAGCAACACCTATAAAGGATTGTATGCATGGGCTATAATAGCTAGATTTCTATGGGAAAATATTATTAGAAGGATGGATGTCCTTTAAGTTTGACCAGTTATAGGGGTACATGTTTTCTTAATGATATAATCAAAAAATTATTCGATGAATTCATGATTACACACCATAATACTATACCAAATCATCCTCAAACAAATGGAACTGTTGAGGCGTTTAACAAAATTTTAAGCCAAACATTGACAAAAATATGTGATGTTGGAAGAAAGGATTGGAATGATAAATTAGTTGTAGTACTTTGGGCATATCGAACAACATATAAAATGTTGAACAAAGCCACACCATTTTAATTAGTGTTTGACTCAGAAGGAGTTCTTCCTATGGAATTTATGTTACCTTCTTTGCATATTGCATGTGTTGGAGGTCTTATTGATAAGCAAGCATTAGCATAATAGATTGAAAAGTTAATCAAGTTGGATGAGTGATGAGCCATAGTATGTTGGAGTCAAAAACAAGAGAAGGCCAAGCAAAAAGTATGGCATGATATGCATATCAGGGATAAAAAGCGTGAAATAGGAAAAATGGTGCTCCTTTATGATTCTAAGTTTTTATGTCATCCAAGAAAATCGAGGTACATTGGTTGGGGCCATATGTTATCACTCACATACTTGAATCACACATTTGTAAATTAGAGTCACTTGATGGAATACCATTATCAGGTTACTTCAATGGGAGTAAGTTGAAGCCCTACTATAAATAACTCTTCTTGGTGTTTGTAATAAGGCAGTGTTGCCATTTAGGTTCGGTTTTCAATTATGCATTCCCTTAATGTGTTTCCTTCTTTTCGTTATGCTTTGTCAATTTATTTGGTGTGTTTGTGTAATAAGCATGTTTACGTGCCAGAAGCTAATTACTATTTGAAGAATTTTTATGTGCAAAGGAATGCACATACCCTTAGTGTGGGGTAGGTTGTTGATATCCAGGTACAAGACTGATGGAAATAAGTACACATGAAAGGAACTATCTACGGGTGCTATTCAAGGTTGGAGAATTAAAAAACAAAAGATATTGCTTCTGGACACAAGGACCATAGATAGAGAGGAATGAAGAAACAAGTATAATGCAAGGTAAGTAGAGGCTGGGAAGACTACCAGTGGAAGGTGTAATGATGAGGTACTCAGGCACATGGAAGTGCACTTTGAAGAGAAGTATGCAGCCAAAAGGTAGAAGGGCACACTAGAAGTTTATACCTTAGGTGTGAAGATGTACACGGAGGAAAAAACAAAAATGGTTGATTAATGAGATGATTGTTGGTAGGTGGAGGAGAAATAAATGCACTAAATTTTTGAAATTCTATATAAGGACGAGATGCAAGTTAATTTTTACTGTTGCAATTGAGATAATTTGAAAAGGGCTAAGTGTGAATGATCCGATAAATCATGTTGAGGTGCAAAGGGTGTGAAACCAAGCATGGAGAGAAGGGTTGTGTGAAGGAGAAGCTTACATTCCCATAAGTGAAGGGTTTAATCGAAGAAAACGTGTCACAAATGAGATAGGGCATGTGATTTCCACTAGGGAATGGATATTTAAACTAGGGTTTTGATTTGCTCGATTATAGAGGGAAGAAAAGAGATATTTTTCAGATGGCACCAAAGAAAGCACCCACAACAAGAGAAAAAGGGAAGAAGAAGGTTGAAGTGGAAGAAGAAATTTCTCCCAAGAGTAATTTCTTAGAAATGTAGTATCTAGAGGGTGTGATTGTGGGACAAGAATGGGATTCCCATATCTGCCAATGTAAAATAAATTATTACAACCATCAAACATCAGATAATAAGAAGGAGCTTGATGCGTTGTTGAGCACAAAAATGAACAAGTGCACAACAGAAGATATGCCAGTGTACGATGACGTTGGTGAGAAGTTATTGAAGCAAAATGGAGTCTACCAGTTGTACAAGATGCCATACTTTGGAAAGTATGAACCATTGTATCAGTGGTTGATGAGCAGATTCCATGAGGACTTCTTCTACTTCACAGGTGGAGGGTTAGACTCACAACTACTTTGATTTCAACTGTGATAGGACTAAGGGCCTCAAGAGTGGATCTGGATAGTGACTTAACTAATAAGGCCACAATCCTAGAGATAAGAAAGGAGATGGGGTATACTAAAGGTCCATGCGGCATGGACATTGACAAATTGAAAAAGTACCCAGTAGTGCAGGAAGTTGCACATCTTGTAACAAAGTTGAATGACCAAGGAAGATGGTCACAAGTAAACACAATGTGGTTACATGTCACAAAGAAGATGTCTCAAGGGGTGGTCTACAATATTGCAGATCACATAGCAAATAAAATCATTGAAGAAGCATGGACACAAGATAGAATAATTTTTGGCATTGTGTTATTGTCATTAGTATTTATGGAGATTGGGGTCCCTGATGGGCCAAAGGAGAAGATTTAGGAGTACCCCACAGAACACAAGTCACCTACGGAAATATTTGGAAAATACTTGTGTGACGGATCAATGAGAATACAATTCAAGTAGAGGGTAGAGATGTGGTATGATAGACTCCATGCGGAATTTGAAGAAGAATGGCACATACCCAAGGATTTTCCTTCAATGGTGGGTAAGGTAGTTCAGTTTGTATTCTACGAGCAGTTTTTCATCGCACGATTTGTGATGAAGTATGGGGCTTGGAGCCCATGGTGTAAACTACCATATGCTTTCATAGCAAGGTATTTCCAAGCATTAGTTCATCGGTTTTCATATGTGCATCACCTAACCTTCAATGCAAACAAGGTAGATTGCGACTACCACACTCTGAGAAAGAAATATGTATATCCAGGGTGGAATGCCTACATTGAGAGGCTTATCTCAGATATTATAAGCATGAATCATGTAAGCTTGGAAGTTGGGGACATCGGAGCAGCACTTGTGTACCTATAACTCAAACCCAAGCTAGAGAACACTAGGTATGTGGAGAATGAGTTCGTGCTCCCAGGGCCGCTAAAAGGTAGGCATACAATGGAAAATGTTCTAATGCCTAAGCCCACATAAACAATTCAAGTAGATGATGAAGAAGAGGAGCATGAATATAGTGGTGGTTTGGAGCATGGAGGTATAAGACAACCTTTAAATAAGGAAGAATTTGAGCGTATGACTACACCACCTCAGCCACAAGAAAGAGATGATGAGGACTTGGATGTAGTCCAAGGAGGTTGTCATTTCAAAAGAATATTTAGGATAACAAGTACCTAGGTGTTACTCCAAAAAGTGTAGAGATCACCTCGAATCTCTCCATAGAAGGAGATAACTAAGAAAAGAAGATCTACGAAAGGAGGATCAAGCATTTGAATATTTGTACAACTCCGAGAGTTGTTATAAGGACTAGGACCATTTTGGAAGACAATGAGGTCCTGAAGGCCATGAAAGATGAAACATTGGGCCACGCAAAATGATTAGTGCTTGTCAAACGAAGTGCGAGGCCCTTACAGTAGCTCAAGAACCACACAAGGAAAGGCTGGATGAGCTTGGAAACTCATCGCGCAAAATATGGACCTGTTAGAAGGGAGAATGACTACCATGTCCAGCATTGTGTTGGTCTTGTAGAATGAGAAAGGAGAGATTGCAAAGGATGAGTTAGAATCAATTGTAGTGGATATTCTAGAGAAGGAAGAGGCCATGCTCAATGATTGGAAGAATCTAGAGGTAAAAATAAAAGAAGAATATCCAGAATTAATTATTCAGTTGAAGCAGAAGATATTGCAGGGTAAAAAAATTCTTTTATTTATCAAAATTATTTCTATTCTTCTATTCATATTCTTTGATTCATTTTGGAGACAACCATTACTAGGGTGGCAATGCAACTAGTGTGGGGTAATTTTGGTCAGTCATAATCTATAACTTAGTGAAGGAAATATAGACAGGTTTGCAAAAAATAGTAGATCACATTCAAAGGCACAAAAGTATTGCAAAGGATTGCGAGTAAAGAATAGAAATAGGTTCACGACTTAGCTTGTTTTCATGATGAGGATGTATTTTGGAGCTAGCATGTGGAGCAGAAAAATCGGTCAAAGACTTACGTGACATGTATTGGCTATTTTTGGAGGATCAGCTACAAAGTTCTTTGCATGGACCTGAGATCGGGAATAGATCTACTATTTCCGATTAACTAAAAGAAATCTATTGTTAGCGCAATTGCATGTGTGGCTATTTTGTGATAGAGTGTGGCTAATAATAGCATGTGACCTATTTTGGGATTAGATAAGCAGTGAAGGGAAAGTACCCACCCTTATAAATATGTATTGAACTGTGTAAGCATAGAGAGAGTGTGAGAACTATGTTATAGTGAGATTATGCTTGCCAAATATGATACACACATGAGTGTATGCTACTATTATTATAAAGAAGTTTATGTGTATTACTGAATTTAATAATGGAGATTATGGACTAAATCAAGGTGTTATCATGGTTATAGTTCAGTATTGCATGCTTGATTTCATCATGGTTATCTTTTAAGTCTGTTATTCTCTAGATCTAGATCTAAACATGCACTATAGAATGATATATTAGTCATGGATCTGAATGCCTTAAGTCTTCATCATGCTAACATCCTGTAATAACAACCCTAAAGACCAAGCTGTGGTGCACTAGGGCACATGAGCGATGTCATTTTATGGAAACTGACATCGGTCAAGTCGATTTGGGATTAAAGGTAAATACCATGAATTACATATTCATTTGTGCTTTTCCATTTGTGAAAATGATAAGCAGAGAGGCATTTTCGTACCATTGGCGAGAGTGATTGTGATTGGGATATAGTCTAGACCGATTTCAAGAGAGTTGAGTGGTTGGAGAGGTGTAGAGGTGGGCCTATGAGATATTTTGATGTGATTCATTGGTGGAGAGACATGGGTTTTATTCGGACATGGCGGTAATAGGAGGAGGTGTGGGAGGACCACCAAATCGGAGACCGAGAGATTCTAGGAGGTGACCCCAAAGTGTAGAGGTAGGATTCAATCCTTTTTGGTTGTTTTTGATTGAATTTGTAGGAAAAATTGAAATAAAATGGGGGAATTAAAATTTCTAAATGCGATTAAAAAAATAAGAATTTGGGTATGGGGCAAGTGTAATGTAGATTAATTAGGTTGGAAAATGGAAATGGGTGGGGTTGGCTGGTTTTTGGGTAGGTTTTAGGCTTGTTTTTAATTTTTTAGAAAATTGGGGGTGTGGGGATTCAACTTTGGATCTGAACTAGAGACCGACGTTAGTCGAGTCTCTCGGCCGATGGCGATCGACATGCCGGCATCGGTGGGAAAATATTTGACCAATGTTGGTCAAGGGTGACGATGTCGCTCAATGTGACCGATATCGGTCACTATGAAAAGTGACATAGCTTGAATAGGTTAAGTTAAAAATGCCAAAATGAGGGAGAAAATGAAATTGGAGGGTAGATAGGTAGTGAATGAGGGAAATATAGGGAATAAGGGAGAGAAGTAGGTGGATGAGGGTAAATATAGGTAAACATAGGTGGGTAATAGATGAAGATTAGGTCATAGTGATGGAATGGGTATGGGAACTTGGTAAGCTAAATTAGAATAAATGATAGGCTAGGGAAGTAGTTAGGAAATAGATAGGTGGGGTAATTAGGTTGTAAAGAAATGGGAAAATTATTTTAGTCCTTGACATTGTTGAGTGGTATGGATGTAGGCATGACATCAGTTGATGATGTGGGACCGTGTCCCACTGTTATTAGGGAAGATGCATCCCAACGTTATGGATGATTGGACACATATGTGAGGTGTTAGATTAGTGGGCATTAGGCGCTATACAAATATATGACAAGATCACGGTCTCATGATTGTGCTCATCAATAGATGAGATGTAGCAACCAACACCTTTCATCTACCCACTTTGGTAAGATGACCATTATCTTTGGAGGACTATAATAGATTCTGTTGCTACCTATTGTTAGTGAGCCAAGATATTTGATATCAAAAATGGAGTATTTGAGGCTATGATTGAGGTATTTATGGAGATGGAAAGTGACTGATAGAGCAAAGCTCGTGATTGTTTATGGGGCTTTGTATGTTGCACACCCATGGGAGATGCGGTTAGCAGTGTTGATGATGGTGGTGGTGGGGTGCTATGCACTTCTTGATTCATAGGGTGGTTAGTTTCCTAGAGGGTTGATGGGAGTATTGTGAGATATGATCAAGGATCGGGTCTTCTTTTTCTGGGCACCTGCATATTTAGTGCAGCTATACAAGGAGTTGTGGGATTACTAGAGGATGTGATGCTATGGCATCTATTATACGTTCCTACTTTGCACTATTGGGCATATAAGCATATTGTGGTAGTGTAGCCACGAGGACTACCGGTACTAGATTAGCACCATGGGGGATAGAGGGAAGGTTACAGGAGGTGGGTGGTTATAGGTGGTCATCCTCGAGTAGAGGAGGTAACTCATGATATAGTATACTACAGCGGGAGCTGGAGGTCTTGTATGCAATGGACATAGTCGCGGCCCTATGTCGAGTTTTAAACTTTTAGAGGGATGGTTTAGGAGCTACAGGAGTTACAATTATTGTGGTGGATATAAGGTAGATGTGTTGGCGAGTACAAGATGATGCCAATCAATAGATTATGACGCCATTTTGGATTATAGCAAGATGTGCTCGCCACCCTTCCCATAGTACCACAAGGATGATGTGGAGAGACCTTTATCTCCACCCCAGCCCACATACCCCATAGAATAGGAGGAGGTACCATTAGATATGAGATTGGATGATGCAAGGACCACTATCACATATAGATGGTGGTTGGCGGTGGAGTCACAGAAGCATCATAATGGCCAAGTCAGGCTAGACTTATCCACAATGATGGTTCATAGGATGCCTTACAGGGACAGTGGCCGTGGCCGGGAGTTCATTGACAACGGCATAGGCTAAGGTAATTAATTTTACATGACATGTGACTACATTACAGGTAGCTAATCGATTGCTACCGCACGCATAAGCACATGTACATGTACATGATCTTATAGGTGATGGTACATAAGTAACAATGCTACATGTGTAGGTTACTATTTTACAAGGACAATTGGTAGTTGCGCATGCATAAGTTACAACCTTATAGGCCTGGTAGCTACATAGGTACTAACATAGGCACCGAGACAAGGTCTCATAGTATAGAAACCGGAACCATGACATGGTCCTCCATTGGTAGGGAAGAGTTCACAGGTGGCAGTTAGGCCAATGGCACCACCCCGACTATATATATGGGAATGTTTAGGGATGTCTGAAAGAGGCCCATTATTACTAGGACCATCTAGCCATTACAGTATTGATGTTCCCTCATATGCCTAACACAAAGCCCAAAAACAAGCTAGTGAGAGGACCAGTTCTAGGACTCATAGCTCAAGTAGTACATGGGGTCATCAACCACAGAGAGATAGTGTCGGGTGAGGTTACCATCTCTTGAGACCGGGCCCGATAGGGGACCGGGGGTAGGAGATGGAGGTCGGGAAGGGACCAGCAGAGGTTGGATAGATGTTGACATGGAAATTAATGGGGAGAGAGGAGGAGATAGGTGAGAGTGGAGAGGAGGGCCTCAGGTGGGGCTGAGGTATTTATGAGATTGTATTTTGATTTTGATATATATATACCTACATCTTTGAAGATTTTACGATATTTTATATAAGATTGTTTGAAACATTTTTATTATTTATCCCTATGTATATATGTATTAATACACAAACATTCTCGTTTATATAGTTTATGATTATTATAGGATGGATGAAGTACTCTTTTTAATTTCCATTATTATTGTGTACGATGGGAACTAGGTGAGTTAGGCATGATTGAGTTGAGGTCTTTTAGGCATGATGGAGTCAAGTATAAGCATGGTTTGGTCAGTATAGGCATGGTTTGGTCAGGTATAGGCATGGTGGAGTCAGTATAGGTATGGTGGAGTTAGGTATAGGTATGGTTTGGAGTCAGGGTAATTTCCAAGTTACTTGATTTTATGGAAATAATGTGTTGTATGTATGTTGTGGTTAAATTTCCAAGTAATTAATATCATGGAAATATGAAATGATTTAATTATAATATGGTCGTAGTGATAAAATGGTAGGTATGTATGTTTTTATGATATATTAATTTCCAAGTTTTTGTGTAAATGGAAACTAACTAGGGTAGAATGTGAACATAAAGGGGAAAATTGGTTAGGGGTAAAATTAGCCAAGCTAACCTCCAAGGGCCCCATGCCCTCGGAGTATTGCCTACATAGCCCCGGAGAAAAGGGCCTCATGTCGATGTAGTTCTCCCATAAGCTAGGGAAGAATATGATAAGGGAGATGAATGGGTCGGTAGGTTTTAGGCATGATTGAGTCTAGGTCATTTAGGCATGGTTGAGTATAGGTTGAATAGGCATGTTTTCATCTAGGTTGAATAGGTATGGGTGATTTTGGTGGGAGAGGAATTCCAAAATGTAGGTGTCGAAGGTCTAGTCCTGTGAAGGAGGATCAATAAGTAAGAAAAGAGGTGAATAGTAAGAGGAGACAAAAATATGCCTAATTGGTAAGAACCATTATGAGTCTATCATATTAAATATTGGCTTATGAATGTAAGACCCTAAATGTGTTGCATGATTGATTGTTCTAAGGGTGAAGAAAGTCACATGATCATGAAATGTCACATTTGTGGCACATCCCTTGAGTAGGTAGAAGATTAGAAAGGAAAGACAATGAGGTGAAATGGGTTGTTTTAGCGTAACCTTGGTGTGAGACAACATGCCTCTTTCTGCAAGATACCCAAGATCAAAATATGCAAGTCCATGATGAAAAAGTTATCTTTTTCTTTTTTCTTTTATTTTATAGACTGATCGATGCGGGAAGTCTATCTGGGATGAATAACATATCTCCTTAAGGTCTTCAAAGCTTATAAATGCGTGAAACTTAAAAAAAAAAAAATTAATTTTTATAGAAATAGTCTTCTTTTTGTGATACATTATGTACAATAGGGCTAGCTTTTTATAGATTTCCTTTAAGAGAGTAGTCTATTTATAGCAACAAGATGGAAAGATATATGTCCTTTTAGAGGGAGTCATCTATTTACGAGAAGTTTGACTCAAGGAGTTTAATTTTGAAAATCTCGTATATTACTTTTGATTTTTTTTATTTTTTTGGACTTTTAGGTCATGGACAAGACTATAAAGGAGTATAGGATTATTTTATGAAGACAAAACCATAACACAGATAAGTTAGCTATGAAAGATAATTTTTAAGTGATGAATGACTATGGGATTCCATCCTAAAAGGATGAAAATATCCATGAGAATCATGCCATGAGTAGAGCCATGGTACTCATATTGAAGATAAGGTTGAAAGGTGATGGGTAATCACATGATTCTTGTTTAGTCATTGATCCTTAAAATAGGTAAGTGGAAGGTGAATGTTGCTCAAGGGATGAGCGTTTAATAGACATAAGGTGATATAGGACTTGATTCAACAATATAATGGTCAAAGATGCAAGGCATTGAGGGGCTCAGGTTGGGTTTACCTTCAAGTGAAGATAAAAATAAGAACCTGATCCATAGGCATGAGTAACGATATAGGGTCTAAGCCAATTAGGAGTGAACTTTCCCCATTTACTTTTCTCCGCTTTTGTTACATGTTGATTTTCCTTTAGGACAAGGTCAAACCTTAAGGTTCATTCTTGACACGTTTATCATAGGCACGTTTGATACATTTTTGGTAGATTTGAAGGTGATCGAGAGCATTTAAATGATGTTAGTCTAGAAGCTCAAGTTGGGAAAAATGGTCTTGGAAAAATCATCATCGTTGAGCATATATTTGAGTGAGATATGAAGAGATGGAATTTGGACTTCAAGAGGCAAGAAAACCTCTACCGTAGACCAAAGAGAAAGGCATGGAAATGGTTGAGGTGTCCGAATACTAGTGTGATAAGCCCATAAGGCAAAAGGAATGTGTGTGTGTGTGCCAATCCTTACCAGTATCATCAACCACTTTCATAAGAATTTTATTTAGGTTTTTAGTCGATTCAGCTTGGCCATTTATTTGAGGATAATAAGGTGAAGAAAAATTGAGTTGAATGCCGAAGGCATCATAGAGTTTCCATAGGGTTTTATTTTTGAATTATTTTCCATTATTAGTGATGAGGCGTGAGAGAACACCAAAGTGAAAAATGATGTGATGGTTGATGAATTCACATATTTTCTCAACTTTTGTAGAAATAAGAGGTATGGCTTCCACCCATTTAGTGTAATATTTGGTAGCGGTAATAATCCATTGATGATGTTGGGAAGAATGAGGGTTGATCTCTCTGACAAGATCCAAACCCCATTGAGAGAAAGGCCAAAGGTCTCGTGTGACTTGTAAGGCATGACTAGGGGTGTGATGAAGATTAACATGTTGCTGACACTTCACATAATGCTTGACATAGTCACAAAAATCATAGTTTAGGGTTGGCTAGTAATAGCCAAGGTGAAGGATGCACTTAGCAATAACTAAGCCACTGAAGTGACCCCACAAAATCCATCATGAACTTCCTTGATGGTGTATGGAATTTCAGAACTTATAAGGCATCGTAAGAGGATACTATCAAATCCGTGTTTATAGATAAGACCACCCATGATGACATAGTGAGAGACACTTTTGAGGAAGGATCATTGTCCATTGTGAGTAATATCTAGAGGAATAATTGAAAGGGAAAGGTAGTCAAAAAAATTCTTATACCAAAGGTCATGTGGGTCAATTTCAATGTTTCCTACAAAGTTAACATCTGTAATAGATAAGAGGGGGTGATTGCAACCTTTGTACTTTGACAAATATTTTTTTTTGAATTCGGAGGCGAAGAGGGGGATTTGAGAAGCAAGACAGACCATGGTGTCTAAAAATTTATTAGTGGAACATAGGGTGGTTTGAAGTTCATAATGGTCAAAGGTAGTCAAAAGTATGTCAACATGATGTTTATACTTTTGAAGTATCTCATTACAACACTGGTATATACCATTAACTTGGTTCACAACCAGTTGAGAGTCACAAAGATATTAATTTATTTAACATCTAAGGTTATGGTGGTTTGAAGACCTAACATGAGTGCTTCATATTCAATGATATTGTTAGTACAATCAAAATCTAGTTTGAAAGATAATGGCATAGGCTCACCATCAAGAGGAATGAGGATAACTCCTACACCACCCCACTTGACATTTGGAACCATCAAAGAATAAGGTCATCTGGTAAATGGTATCATCCAGGGAGAGGGTATGATGGATTCATCAGGGAAATCAAAATTAGAAGATTGGTTTCGAAGAGAGGTGTATCTGCGAGTTGGTTAGAAATGGTTTTCCTTTGACATATTTTGATGGATGAATTTGAGATCTAGGTCTACAAGAAACATGAGCCAATGTGCAACACGTTGATGTTGGTAGGGCTTAGTGTACATGTAATGTAAGGGGTCATTATTGGTGACAATGAAGGTTTTTGGTTGAGTAGGTAATGGAAAAGTTTAGTGGTGACAAAAACTAAGGCTAGGTATAGTTTTTGGCATGAGTATATCTAGTTTCATAGTCTAAAAGTGTATGACTTATATAATAAACCACTTGTTCCTGTGTTTCTCATCATGATGAGCGAGCATGGCACACAAGGAATGATTAGTAGCAGAAATGTAAAGGTAAAATGGTTGGTCATCCTTAGGTGGAATGAGCATAGGTGGTTGGAGGAGGTATTATTTTAAGGCATTGAAGGCTTTGTGGCATTCATCATCCCATTTGAAGGAGACATCCTTTTTGAGAAGATGATGAAATGGATGGCAAGTGGTCAAAAATGAGAAATAAAGTGATGAATAGATTACATCTTTCCTTGCAAAATATGAAGTTGAATGAAGGTTAGTAGGTGGAGGCATCTTGAGAATAGCCTTGATTTTAGTGGGATCAACTTCAATGCCACAAAAAAATGATAAAACCAAGGAGCTTTCCAGAGAGAACAATGAAGACACACTTCTTAGGTTGAAGGAAAATGTAGTATTTGATGAGATGGTCAAAGACAACCTTAAGGATGACAAGGTGTTTGGCCTGATGTTTAGATTTGGCAAGAATATCATCAATGTAATCTTCCAATATGTTATGCATGATGTCATGAAAAATATAAGTCATATCCCACTAATATGTAGCACCAATGTTTTAAGGCCAAAGGGCATGACACGATAGCAAGAGGGTCCCCAAGGAGTGATGAAGGTGGTTTTGTGTTGATCTTCCGGGTGAGTAATATTTGGTTATAACCAAAAACCATCCATGAGTGATAGCATCTCATGGCTGGTGGTGAGATCAACTAGTTGGTCAATACTAGGTAGAGAAAAGTCATCTTTGGGGCAAGCTAAGTTAAGGTCATGGAAATCCATGCAAATGTGGAGTCCCCTATCATTTTTGATAGGAACGATGTTAGAGATCCATTGGGGATAATCAATGGGTAGGATGAAGGAAACCAAAAGAAGGGCATTGGAGTTCTTCTTTGACAAGAAGGGAATGTGAGGATGCATTTTTCGTAGCTTCTATTTCATGGGTTTGGCATCAGAATGGTTATGATATTATGGACCACAATGTTTGGGTCAATACTAGGCATATCAGCATAGGACCAAGAAAAAATTTGTTATGATCCTAGAGGAAAGAAGTGAAAGCTTCCTGTTTAGCAACATCTAAAGATTGGCCTATTTTTAGAATGTGTGGGTCATCCTGAGTGTGAATGTTGATTTTGATGGTCGATTCATTCAACATGGTTTGTGTCTCAAAGGTAACAAATGGTGAATATAATAATCTTCCACACCAAGGTAGGTGAGAATAGACTCATCATCTTGACATTGAATGACGTTAATAGAAGGTGTATCATCATCGATCATGTCAGGATATAGAAGGGAAGAGAAGAGGAGCCTCACCATCACATTGATAAGTCAGAGGTCCCAGGAAATGGTGTTCACAAAAAAAAAAAAAGTTAGGAGGAATGGATTATGGATCCATAGACTCTATAGGTGAAGGTGGTGAGGTAGGTGAATGGGGTGGGAATGTTTATCATCCTCAATGAGTTTGACTCGGGCCTTCTTAGAAGGTGGTTTGGAAAATCCAATACCACTGCGGTCTTTATGCTTACAAGTGGTGCAAAGAATGATAATATGGGCCTTGTTCATAGAAACCAAATCCAAATCCCTTCCAAGCACAATGATGGAGGAAGGTGTGGGTGAAAGTGGTGGTTGGTGAGAGATTGAAGGTCGAAGGAAAATGGTTGAGTTTGGGAAGGTGGCTCAAGGTGAGTAGGTAGAAGCATCAAGTCCCCATATGTTAAGTTGGTGTGAAGGTGGGGAGGACCATAGGGGAAAACTTTTCCTATGTGGTGATCATAGCGGGGATGTTGGTGAAGGTTACCATACTCTTGAGGAGTAAGGAATGTGTCAATGTTATAAAGGTGGTACTCCCCAGAGTGAGGCATTGAAAAACACCTTCTAAGGGATCAATAGTTGGTATGTGGGTAGTGGGAATGGATGAATCACTAGACAATATGGGAAGAAGAAGCATTGGATGTTTGAGAGTAGATGGGTTGGTTGATGGGTCAGCTGTACAAAAGCTATGGAAATAGTGGGAATAGAGGAGTTAGTTGTGGAAGATGTAGTGGCAAGTGGTGGATGAGGCAAAAATCAGAAGAAGTGGTAGTGGTGGTAGATGCCTTAACTGGTATAAGGACATCATTGGGTCGATACAACATGTTACAGTCTTGAAAGGTGAAGGGTTGGTTGGAATGGTATAGTTTTTCCCTTCATGTTTGAATTTTAAACAATGGTGTAAGGTTGAAGGAACACAACCCATGGCATGAATCCAAGGTCAGGTCAAAAAAGTAACATGTTGTACTAGAATTCCCCCTCTAAGACATATAATAATTCAGGAATGGTATGGGGGCCCACACGAATGTGGAGAATGATGGTGTTAAGGGTGGAAGTCATGGCATCATTAAATGAATGCAACATAACTAGGTTATTATGCATGCAATTGGTAGGGATGTGCATTTGGTTGTATGCATGGGAGGAAATGATGTTGATACTAGAACCTCCATCGATCATAATGTGTTGAATGCATATATTATCAATGTAGATGGAAATAAATAGGGTGGGGTTAAGATCATCCAATTGAGAGGTACAATCTCATCATCAGAGAAACTAAGAGTGGATATTTGATGAGTGGTAGTGGGAGCAGAGGAAGGGGAAAGTGGTGAGAGTGGTGACATGGTGAGGAGTGATAATGGATGCAATAGGTGCATAGGGTCATTAGGTAGAACCTCAATAGATTACAGGACCTCAATGAGGGCCTGATGATGAGACTCAGAGGTTTGGATGAAGGTCATACAAAGACATTTTGAGAGGAGATTGGTGTAATTTTTTAAGCATTGTATGATGGGAAACCCCATCATAAATAGGGTATGTGGGTCCACAGATGGTGATTTTGGGTGCAGGTGTAGATGGAATATTGGGTAAAAGAGTAGTGGATGAGTTGGTTGTTTTCTCCTTTCCTTTTCCTTCTGGGATCAGTGGAAATTTGAACCATATTGATCTACTGGTAAAGGATAAAGTGAGTCATGATAGGTGTAGTGATAGGATGGGAAAAAATATGGTGAGGGCATATACTAGTTTTGTGAAAATAATGTAACACATTGGCATTTTGGTGGAGGTTTGGCTAGCTCTCTTATGTGACCATATTGATCTCAAATGTTGGAGGAGGATAAAAGGGTTGTGGAGGGGAGATGAAGGTCATTGAATAGGTAAGGGATGAGGATGTGTGGTGATAGGTGCAGGTGGAATAGGGTCCTCATCTAAAATATCATCATCATCAAAAGTTTTCTTTGAGAGGACATAGTTGAGAAGAATAGTCTTAAGATCCTTATAGTTTTCCACATCATGCCCTAACACATGATGGTAAGCAAGTAAATTTTGGTATCATCAAACCCTTCTAGTTTAGGTTTGAGTGGGTTGTAAGGTCTAAGTGGTGGCAATGTGATGACAAAGGTTTCCAAAAGGTTAGCTAAGATGTTGGCGTAAGACCCTTACCAATGGATCACAATGTGAAGTAAGTGTGGGTCTGGATGGAAGTGTGGGTGAATTTGGTGGGAGAGGCATCACTGGAGGTGGAATCGGAGGTTGAGTAAGTTTGACCACTTGTTTGGTAGATAGTATGGTTTTAGGTTTGGATTGCACCTTCTTGGGTAAAGGTGTAGCAGGTGAACTAGTTGTTGAAGGTGGTGTAGGTTTAACTACCTCTTTGGAAGGTAGTGGGGTTTGGGATTTGGTTGCACCTTCTTGGGTAAAGGTGAAGAAGAAGTGTGTGATGTAGAAGGGAAGGTAAGATGGTGGAAGGGGATGGGTTAGCCAAGGTGATAATGGAGGTGTGGTGAAGGTTGTGGTAAGAGGCAATGTGGAAGGGACTAGGTTGAGGAGAAGGGAATGGCATGGGTAATGATGAGGATACTAGAAGTGGTGTAGGTATAGGAGGTAGAAAGGATGTAGGTGATGTTGAAGGCATAAGTTGTGTAGGTAATTTGGGTGTAACAGAGGATCGTGATGAGGTGGGTTGTTGTTTTTTGGTTTACTCTAGGTAGGAGGCTGTTTGGCCAAGGTTGATGGGTGGGGACCTAGGATAGATGGAAGTGGTGAAGGTGATAGAGGGGTAGTGGGTGAAAATGGTGTATGCGGCCTAAGGGGTTGGGTCTTCTTCTTAGGTGGGGAATAGTCTTTGTGATGGCTTGTGAGGACATGGCTAAATCTAGTTTGACAGAGGATGGACTAGACTTGATGTCAACATGACTCCTAATGTGGTAATGGGTCTAGATGTGGAGGAAGGTATAGGTGTAGGTAAGGTTTTAGGCATAGGAAAAAAATTTTTTGTTGGTAAAGGTTTAGGTGTGGAGGGGTGATGAAGAAGGGGCCACTACAACTGGCATGGGCATGGTGGGTTTGGTTTTCAAAACACCTTTGGATAGATCATGGAAGTGTCAGCAGAAAACATCTACATTTGAGTTGAGATAGGAAGTCAAGACATCCCCAAAGCATGGAATTGTCAACATAATCCAAGTGGTTGGCCAAAAACATGTGAGAATGACACCAATGTAGGGGATGATGTTGATTTGGTAGTAATCCCTATAAAGAATGTCTATGAGATAGGAAATGGTTGGCTTCAGAATCTGTGGGTAAAAGAGATGAGAGAAAATCAATAGATCCTTGAAATCCAATGGAGAATTGTCACCAATAGGAAGGGACACTACTAATGGATCCCCTATGGGTAGGGGAGATGGAAAGTTGGGTGAGGTAAGTTCATCTTTTGGTGAAGAAGAAGGTAAGCATGACTCTCCCATGGGTAGAAGAGTAAGTATTGCGGGTTGTTTGTCAGGTTGAGAGGTGAGTGGGGAAACTACATCGGAAGATATGGTGGACTCCTCATGGGTGAAGGAGAAGATAAGGGAGACTCCTCTTTGTGGGTAAAGGAGTAGATGAAATAGGTCCCTCTATGGATGAAGGAGCTCATGTGAAATAATCTCCTCGATAGATGGAGTAGGAGGAAATTGAGCAAGAAGAGATGGTATGATGTCAAAAAAGCATGAACCTCACGAAATTATTTTCATTAGTCGAGGTTTTCACCGGTTTGGTTAGATGATGGGGTGTGATTTGGGAATGGATTCTTGAAGATGTGAAGGTTTTGATTAGCTAGTGCATTAGGATTATCCAAGATGAGATCTCCATTATCTAACATTTCTTGGATGATGTTTTTGAAATTTATACAATTACCATCGTTATGACCTCTAACATGTGATGATAGTTACAGTAATCATTTTCTTTATACCATGTAGGCACAGGACGAGAGGGGTCAAAACTAGTATGTGGTTTGATGGGTGGAAGAGTGACTACTCTGATTTTAGAAGTTTTTCTAAAACTAAAGAGTAGGGTTCTCTATGGGAGTATATTTTCATTTCTCCCGCTTGAACTAAAATCCTGAACAGGAGAAAGATTGGAAGAAGGATTTGATTGGTTGGATGGATGAGATGGGCGATTTCAAAACTACTTGCATTGGAAGATCCTTTTTTTTTAGAATAATTATTTTTTGGTTTGGAAGAAGAAGAGGTATCATTTGATTTAAATGTAACATTCTTGTTACGTAATTGTATCTTCTTCTCTTCAATGGCATGAATTTCAAGTTTCGGGCCATGGTGAATGCCTCATCAAACATGCGAGAAGGTTTGAACTTGGAGAGTTGGTGAGATGTGTCTAGCACAAGCTCTAGTGAAAAACTCTATTAACTCAGTTTGAGGCAGTTGGAATGTGAGTTGGTTGATCAGGCTCTCCAACCAATGAGTGAAAAAATATGTGATAGATTCATCTTCATATTGGCGTGTCATGTATAAGTCAATCATGGTGACCTTCTTGACAATGTTGATAGAAAAGTGGTCTAGAAAATCTTGAGCTACCTGATTAAATGAAAATATGGAATGCTGGGTAGAGCACTATACCAATCTAAATCCAGGTCCTATCAAGGACATTGGGAATGTCCACAAGAGAAAAGTGTCATCATGAGTGATCAGATAACACACATGTTTAAAAGACCACAAGTGTTGTTGTGGTCTTCTTTGTTGTTGAATCGAGTTGAATTTAGGCATTTCCCAATGGGGAGGGTATGGATGAATCAAATGGATGGGTGAATGGGCTCATTGCAAATCTTGTCATATATGTTAGAGAGTTACGTGAGTCGAGACAGATGCTTCTAATGTATGCATCTTGTCCATCATCATTTTGATAAGATCATTGGTAGGTTGTGATGATTGGGCACCCCCTATAGTATAAGGGGGTAGATAAGGTGGGTATGACATGGGTGGCATCCCAGTATGTGGTGGTGCCAAGTACAAAAATTGTGAGGAAGGAACATAGGCCAAAATAGATGTAGATGGAAAGTATCTTGAATAAGTGGTAGATGAAATAGGGGGTTGTTGGTGATAAGTGTAGGTAGGTGGAGTGGATGTAAAGACTCTTGTAGAAATCGGAGGAAGAGACTACTGCGGGATGGAGAGGATGATGTTTTGGAAGGGAGTATGGGTTTCGACACCAATGGTGGCTGAGATGTAATAGGTATATGAGAGGTGGCATGGTGTAGATAGACCTACACTCAAGGTGGTTGATAAAGGCATGGTTGACATCATAGGAGTGACAACAGACAAAGGCATGACAGATGTCATAGGTGCAGATAGATATCGATGATGTAGGGTCAAGATGGGAAACCAAAGGTGGTAAGGTGGAAGAGGGTAAGGCCAAACTAGTAGTAGTAGATGATGCAGAAGTGGGTGTGAGGGTAGGAGGAATGGACACAGGCATGCCATATATAAGTTACCTTGATGAATCATGGGTAGATGAATGAGAGTGAGATAGTACTGTAGTGGTGGGGTTGTGATCAAGGAGTCTCAAAACTCCTCATCACTAATGGGTATGGAAAGAGCTTGATTGGGGTCCATAGGTGATGAGATGGAAGGGGGCGATGGGATAGGTGGGAGTGGTGGTAGCTAGCTTAGCATGAAACATGAGAGATTTTAGCTTGTTTACGAGTCAAAACCATGTGAATAATGATAGAACAGGTATTTTGAGCTTCATTGATAATGTAAAAACAGAAGAAATGGAGAAAAATGGGTTTAAAATGTGTGATTTGATCATTGTTTTGATTAGAAAATCAAACACAAATATTGATGATCATCGGTTGGGGTAACCAATGCTTTGTATGAGGGGGTAACCACCACAGTCGGTAGACCGATAGTCGATGTCATTATTGTGGAGAAATGAAAATATTTGTAAATTTGACAATAAATGATGAAGATGAAGTAGAACTAGACTCTGAAGGTGATATCAAGGACTCAAAGATATAGTAAAGTGACAGAGGAAGTCACAGAAAAGAAAAAATATATAATTGAATGCTACTTTGGTAAAAATGAAAAAAAAACATAAAATTGATGGTGGTCAGTGAACCAATGGTGGTGAGATGATGAAACCAACATGGTGGTCAGTTGGAATGACACCGACATTCTTGTGAAATCTGTGAAAAATGGAAAAAGTGAATTTTTGGTGATTTAGGTCAAATAAAAATACCAACTCAGAGACCGAGTATGGCAATGATTAGTCCTAACACACTCAAAAACAATCGGAATACACCAACTATGATTGTGGAGTATGTAGGGAGAGAAAAAAAAATGAAGAAAATGAACTCACACCTCAAAACACAAATCAAAAAAAAAGAAACATGAAATCCTATGATGTAGATTTTATGTTGTGGCTTATGCCATTTAGGAATGACTTGTGAATAGAATAGAGTTTTTGGTTACAAAGGTGCCCTATGAAACTAACAACTATGGTTGGTTTCAGGTAAGTTTTGGCATGGGGATCCTTCTCTGATATGATAATTGGCTAGAAAACCAGCTGGAGCCCACTGTCAATCCTCTGATTGTGTGATCATTGACAACTTCTTCAGGAAAGATGTTGTTTAAGAAATGTGTAGTTTTTTTCAATGATTTGGTATAAAGAGTGTGCAAAATGTGAACTACGGTTTAATTTTTCAACCATCATTTGGGCATGACTTCCAACATATAGGTTTCCCACAATTTAGATGAGCTAGAATGCAACATACAAAAATGAGATGCAAATATTTTAAACCCAAATCCATAATGAAATTCGATGAGAGAAATAATGAATAGGCAAGAGTATGTCTTTCACTAATGCAATACAAAATAAAAATAAGTGTTCTTTTTAATCCAAAATATAAGTTTCACTGAGATCAATAGGAGAAGAAGAATGTTTCCAAGGGAGAATATTTTAATGTGAACTTTCTTTTAAAAAAATAAACACACAATGATTCCCTAAGAATGAATAATGCAAAAGAACCCCAAATGGGTCCCATCGGGTGTGCCAAAATGTTTCACCAATAATTTTTATGATTTTATAGGATGAAATAGATAGAAGGTAAATGGTTAAGGAGGAATACCTATGAGGCAAAGGTGGAAGGTAGAATGCACACATTGTTGATGTTATCCAAGATGATCATAGAGAACTCCTTTTTTCTAGGGAAGGACTACTTATAAATGTAAAGAAAGACCAAAAAAGTATTAAATAACATATAACAGTGGACTACCTAGCATATGCTAGATCTAGGAAGCGTGGTGCTTCCTAGAGAGTTATTAATCCACTATTTAATAACAATTCAATGTGAATAAGAAACTGAAATAAATAATTCTTATTATAATGTAATGATTTAGGTTTCTCATACACACAATACACTATATTTTATGCTAGATATCAAAATAACACTAAATCTAATTAGAAACGGGGTTTTTTAGGTCAAACAAGTCTATCAAAGGTGCAGGTAAGGGTCTAGGGGCTGATTGGTTGGGTGAGGTTGGTTTTTTGAGTGAGTGGGAAGATTGTTGGTGTGAGAATATAAAATGACACAGAGACCGATATTGATCTAGTGGTGATGCCGGTATGGAGACTAAACTAATGGAGGTCAAAGTAATTATGTCGATAGGGGAAATAGGTAATGAACTATTAAAAATGGTTTTTAGGCTCTTTGTGATTACACAAGAGTGAGGGTAGTGTGGTTTAGGGTCATAATATGGCTAAGAAGACTCAAGAATACTAAGAAGGAGGTTTAGAAGGGTGAAAAGGCTTGGGGTGGTTGAATAGTGGGTTGGTGGGAAGAAGATGATGTACGGGTAACAAAAGAAATAAAATACTAAAATAAACAAGAGATCTATAATGGGATAAGCATGAATGATTAAAATCACAATACTTACTTGGTATTTTGTAGATCTTGTGAGTTGATATGGTTGATGGTTGATCGGAGAAGAGGTGTTTGAGTCCAGTGTCATGGAAGTACAACCTATGTGCTCCCGTGAGTATTCTAATGCTCTTGAAAGAGGAACATATTGTTTGTCTTGCACTATGGTTGTGTGTGTTCATCATCTAGATGCAGGAGGGCTTGAAGATTTGTGCTTGAATGCAATCAAGATCTAATTATTGAATGACCAACCTGGTAAATGGTTGTGAAATTCTATATAAAGGAAAATGATGGCGGTTTAGGTGACCGATATTGGCCATGGATAAACTAAAGGCGTCAGTTAGGGTGAAATAGTCCAAGTTACCAAAAATAACCTGATATTTACTAATTTTCACATGATTTTTATTTTTGGGTCCGTTTAGGGAAGTGGAGTTACGTGAGAGAAGGCAGAAAGATCTTAGAAGAATTTGAGTTAGGTTTAGGAAGAATTCTTAGTTAGTTAGGTCAAGTAGTGACTCGGCACTAGGAGTGATGACTGACTTGGTCAATGAGTTAAATGCCCCCGGAATGGGTCCAGGTAAGGTGTAATGATGAAGTGGAGGTATGAGGATGAAATTAACTTATTTAAAATAAATAAATAAATTAATTAATGTGAGGATTAAATATGGGATGAAGGGGTCATGATTAGTTAAATGTGAATGGGTGACCCAAATTTGGTGTCTACATTAATTACAAGTCAAGCGTTTAGATAGAGATTGAGATAATGAAAGAGAAAAAAGTGTAACAAACATCCATCCATGTTTGATTTGTGGAATTGTGGTACCATCCATTTTTAAATAACTCTTAGTAAATATCAAATCAATGTAAATGTTCATAACAATTTTTAGTTTTTTCCTCAATTGAATAACTAACAAATCAATTTTTTAAATTGAAGAATAAGTAGGATGAATATTAAATGGAAAGAATTGAGAAAATTTCACTTCTGCAATGTATCAAAAACCAAGAAAAAATGTTTCTAGGGTCTAGACAGAATAGTTCCTAAGTTCCTCTTGTTCCATGATTTCCCAATTTGGCTAAAAAACAAAGAAATTTGGATAAGCTCAGTGTATTGCAGAAATTTGGGTCCCAAGAAGAATGGAGGAATCATGCTCGTGGGGGGAGGTTCTCTTCATGGGCCTTGGAGCCTCACAATGATGGGTCAAGTGTATTGCAGGTTTTCGGTGATGCGAGGAATGGGGGTAGAGGAACAAGTTCTCTAGGGTCATCAGTTCCTTGTGAGATCAGTTAAGCCACATGATGAAGGTGAACTAGCGTAATGTGGAGGAGATGGGGGTTGTGGGAATCAATGGCCCGGATGGAATTGTTCCACAGCCCATCCTAGGCCCGAATACCCGACCCACATGTAAACTCAAACCTCTACAAGAACAATGAAAATAGATGGGATAAAAGGAACACTTCTTTAGTTCCTCGGTTTCCCCAAATCTTTGATCCATCTGCAAGCCAAAGGAAAGAATAGTTAAATGCAGGTATAGGAGCCCGTGTGGAACTCCCGACCCCTTGAACTTAAAATGGCCATAAATTTCTCATAGAAACTATGATTTTCATAAAATTGGAATTTTTAGAAAGGTCTCAACACCTCTATGCTGTAGAAACTGGATTTCTTAATTTAGGTGAGGGTAGGTTGGTGAAAATGAAGAAAATGTCTCCATAATTCAAGGATACAATCTTAGGTATCTCAACTACTAGATATGGTGAGATATGGTGCCTTAGTTTCTCTAGCAATAAAACTAACACGGGGAATGGGTTTGGTAGGGTGCCCATGATTATTTTTAGAGATTTAATGCACCTTTTTGTAGTCAAAAAGGGTATTTGAATTTCCCTCTATTTCCTCTCTCTTTCTCTCTCTTCCATTTCTATATATTGTAAAAAGAGACTCATTTGTAGGGGTTGGACATTCTTATAATGTTAGTGCATCCTTCTCCAAGTGTTACATTTTGTATTGTGAGTTGTAGGCCTCATATTTGGACATATTGCATAGTGATCCTTGTCTTTTCTCCTTCAATGTAATGGATTATGCATATTTTAAGTAATAAAATACTTGTTTTATGATTATTGACTTTGTCATGGCTATTTCATTTTCTTTCCTTTCATTATATCTGTAGGTATATTATGCATATTATGTTATCCTTGCGAGGTTTGAATCTTTTGTGCTCCATGGAAACAATAGTTTGAATGTTATTTTGGACTGCGGCACATACTTCGCCCTCTCCTTTATCATTTTTCTTCCATTTTCCCTCATTTGACAGTGTCTTTCCACCATTTTCTTAGTTTTATCACCCATGTTAGTGTAGGATTTACATTTTCACACATCTTTCCTTCTCACCCGGTTTCTTGGTTTGTTAGAGTAGAGTTAGATAGCTACATTTCCTTCCTTAGGAGTATTTTAGCATTAGAATTAGGTAGAGCAACAAGAATTATCCGGAGGTTTGTCTCAAGTAAATGCTGAAGTCTTATAACTTGAGAGACAAACCCATGTTACCCAAAAACAATGATCACTCATCCACACATACATGAAAAATCATAGGGTATTATTTTTTGGTGATAACAGTTCTGGTATGCCTAGTGGGACCACTTTGAAGTCATATATTTTATAGGTGTTCCATTACAACATTCTAGTACACATTCCCATTTTTCCAAGTTTGGTGTGCTCTTGGTGAAATTTTAGCCTTGTGAGGTAAGTTCTAAGCAAATCTTGCAATTGCATTAGTGTAAAACAACCCTTTTTCTCAACCAACAAACCATTTTCTTTTTCATTTCTTTTTATTTTCCATGAAGTCATGTAATCATGACTTCATTTACTCATTAGAACCATCATTTGCAGCAGTAGTACCATTTTATCCCACCTCTATCATTTCAAAACCTTCTTCAAGCTTCTCTAACACACCCCCAAATCTATTTTATGGGTAGAATCAAATTGAGTATGCATACCCATATGAGATAAATGTGTTTCACCTTTTTCTTAGAACGTTTCTTAGAAGTGTTGATGAAGCAGATAGGAATGTAACAGTGTAGGAGGAATACCTGTTCAAATTCCGGTTGATGGGTTGTTACACGCGTATGACTTCCAAATCCACAAATGATCATGAGAGCTTCCTTTTCCTAGGAGGAACTACCCGTAATGAAAACAAAACCACCGAAAGGAATTAAACAATATAGGCGGTGAACTTCCTAGTGTATGCTAGATCCTGGGAAGTGTGATACTTCTTAGACGGCTTTCAGTCCACTATTTTAAACAATTCAATGTTGTAAACACAGTAAATCCTATTTTTATTTTAAAATGATTTAGGTATCTCACTTAAAAACACAATAAGAAATAGATCTAGTGTAATAGGCTAAGCTAGAATAGAATCCAAAGGTCAACTGACTGGTTCTGGGTCTCTGTAGGTTTGATAAAGGTCTCGGGTAGATCACAGGTGAAAGAGGGTGAGATAAAATTAGGTGGGTAGGTCTCTATTAAGGGTTGTGTGGGCAAACATAGAGACCGGTGTCGGTCAAGGGTGACCGATGGCGGTTAGGTGTAACCGGTGCTGGTTACTGTCAGATCTGGAAATGTCACAAAACAAGTTGGGGTCTCCTTTGTGATTGCACAAAGGACTTTGGTTGGTCGGGATGAGGTATTGGGTGACTGGAGTAGGATTTTGTGAGGTTTCAATGGGTATACAGAGGTGAAAATGTGGAGAAGGTCAATAGGGAGCAAGATAAGCAAATGGATGATAAAATGATGATGAAATGAAATAACCAGGAAAGTATGATGTTGTATTTACTTGGATTTCATTTCTTAATGTCTATGTGTGAGGATGGGGCGTTGATGATGGGTTTGAAGGTTGAAAGTGATCACCAACTGAAGAAAATCTTCTGCATGGGCTGCATGTACACTCCTCTTTGCTCGGATAGATCAGATCATGGTAGGATGGTGTGCATGCAGTGACGATGCTCAATATCCCTCCCCAAATGTGATTTTCACTGGAATTGGCTCTTTGAAGATGCGTCATCTCTCTGAGATGTGTTCTTGCTCATCAAATTTTTCTCAATGTTTTTTCCAACTTGCTTCCAACCTTGAGAATAAGGTTATTTTGGGGTTAAAAGGGGTAACCGATGGTAGTCCGGCTTAACCGGCGATGGTTAGGGGTAACTCGAGCGGCGTCGGTCGAGGAAGGATTTCCTAGGTTTACTAAACTAGGAGATCCTCCGATTTCCTTGATCTCATGTCATTATCCCGTGGATTAGAATGGGATCTTCTTGTGAGCATGCGGGAGTGTGGTTAGAAGGAATGTAGGCATTGATTTTTACGTTTTGGGTAAGTCTTAGTTAGTTATGGGAACTTGCTAAGAATAGGTCTTAGGTTGAGTTGGCTTGGTGAGGTGTCTAAGTGAGTTTGTATGTGGGGATATAATTCAAATAAGATATTTAGATAATAAATATAGTGAGGATAATGCATTAATTTAATTAGATTAATTAAATTAATATTAGTGGGGTTAAGGGGGTCATGGCTAGGTAATGTAACAAAGGGTGCTTATATGTCGAGGGACAAAAGAGGAATGTGACCTAATTTTAGTGTCTACATTTTGACCCTTTTTGTTGCATAGATTTATTGGTAAGTGACGGTAACAAAAATAAGATGTGGTTGCCCCATGTGTGGGTGAAGGTGATCCCCCTCAAACCAGGAACTGACAAGGTAGCAGGATGAAGTGGTGAGTGGTTTGATAAAAGGTAAATGTGAGGAAAAGACAAGTGGGTACAGGGGAAAAGGGTGAAAGGTCTACTTGGGAAATCTAGGTAATGGGTCAGGGTCACAAGTAGCAACAGTCAAACACATGCACACGTATAAACTGCAACATGCTATTGGGTTGAAGAGCAAGAAAACTCTACATCGTCTAAGGTCAATAGGTTTATCCAAACAAGGTTGAAGTGAATCTGGTATCCAAGGTATAAGATATGGTTAGGAAACACAACATAGGTTAGGTGCAAGAACGTTTAGGTATGTTCCGATACACCAAAGGTAGGGTCAGGATAAACGGTCACGATAATAGGCTAGGTAAGGTCATTAGGTCAATCAACACAGGTAATTGATGCATGCAAGGTATTGTCAACACATGAGGTCAAAGCTCACTAGTGATGGTCCAGTCTAAATATCTAGGTCGCAGCAGACGTAAGGCCAAAGTAGGGGTAAAATAATGAGTCCCCAAAGGAGGACAAGAGTAGGCGAGACAAGTGAGGAGGTGCGGAAAAGTAAGGTAAATAGGTTGGGTACAAATGGGGTGGGGTGAAGGATCGGGGGTAAAGGGTGGGGTAAAAGGGAAAAGTAAGGGCAATGTGTAGGTGAGGGTGATCGATGCCGGTCATGGATAACCGACGCGATATAGGGACACCGATGATGGTTAGGTAGGGCACGTGACCAATGTCGATCACCCTTGGTAGGCTGATGTCGATTAGGTCAGTTGGGTAGAAAAATAAAAATTCACGTTTTTATTATTTATTTGTTATTTTGAAGGAAGAAACGACAAAAAAGAGAAAAAGAGAAAAAAGTGTCTGGATAAAACAAGACGGTGAGATGACAGTGTGATTTGATTAGGGTTGGGTTGGTGAGTAGCAATGAAGTGTTGATGAAACAGATAATGAGGATAACACCAGCCCCCTTCGACACATGGAACCGTCAAAGAACAATGTCATTTGGTAAGGGGGTTCGTCCAGGGAAAGAGTAGCAATTGACTCATCGAGAAAGTCAAAATTAGAGGGTTGATCCCCAGAAATAGGTGTGTCGGCTAGTTGGTCAGTGATAGCTTGGCCCTTGATGGACTTTTGATGAATGAATTCGAGGTCAAGATTAGCTAAAAGCATAAGCCATTGCGTGGTGCGCTGATTTTGATAAGGTTTGGCATACATGAAGTGTAAGGGATTGGTGTTGGTCACGACATAGGTTTTGTGGTTGAGTAGGTAATGGTAGAGTTTGGTGGCAATGAAAACTAAGGCTAAGCAAAGTTTTTCTAGATGGTTATATCAGGTTTCATAGTCCAAAAGAGTACGGCTTATGTAATAAACCACCTACTCCCTATGTTGTTCATCGCGATGAGTGAGCATGGCTCTAAGGAATGATCAATAGCTGATATGTATAGGTAAAAAGGTTGATCATCTTTAGGTGGAATGAGTACGGGTGGTTAGATAAGGTATTGTTTTAGGGCCTCAAAAGATTTGTGACAATCATCATCCCATCTAAATGAGACATCCTTCCTAAGCAGATGATGAAATGGTTGACACCGATCAAATAATTGTGAAATGAAACAGTGAATGGACTATAATTTACCTTGCAGGTTATGGATTTGTGTAAGGTTAGTGGGTGGAGGTATTTCCAGAATGGCCTTGACTTTAGCGGGTCAACTTCTATACCACGGAGGAAACAATAAATACCGGGAGATTTCTTGAGAGAACTCCAAAGACGCACTTTTTAGATTGAAGGTGGACATAATATTTAATGAGGCGATCAAATATGGTTTCAAGGATGGTGAGGTGCTCGGCGCGACATTTAGATTTGGCCAAGAGATCATCCACGTAATCTTCCAATATGTGATGCATGATATCATGGAAGATGTAAGTCATATCACAATGATATGTAGCACTAGCATTTTTAAGGCAAAAAGGCATGAATCGATAACAAAAGGGTCCCCAGGGGTAATGAATGTGGTCTTGTGCTAATCTTATAGGAAAGAAAAATTGGTTATAGCCCGAGAAGTCATCCATGAGTGAGAGCATCTCGTGACTAGTAGTGAGGTCAACCAAGGTTGATCAATACCAAGCAAAGGAAAGTCATATTTTGGGTAGGCAAGGTTGAGGTCACGGAAGTCCATGAAAATATGAAGTCCCCTATTGCTTTAGTAATAGGGACAATGTTAGAAATCCAATGAGGATAATCAATGGGTAAGATGAAGGAAACAGAAAGAAGGTGCTGAAGTTATTATTTGTGAGAAGAGCAATGTGAGGGTGCATTTTCCTTAGCTTTTGTTTGATGGGTTTGGCATTGGGAATGGTTACAATATTGTGGACTACTATGGTGGGGTCAATACCGGGCATGTCTATGTAAGACCAAGCAAAAGCGTGGTTATGATCTCGGAGAAAAGAAGTGATGGCTTCCTATTCAGAAACATCTAAAGATTGTCCGATCTTTAGGATGTGCGGGTCATCCTGAGTATGAATGTTGATCTCGATAGTTGATTCATTTAACATGGTTTGCGTCTTAGATTGTAACGACCGATGAATATATGAGTCTTCTACACCAAGGTAGGTGAGTATGGATTCATCATCCTGACATTGAAACGACATTAATTTTAGGTGTGTCGTCATCGATCATCTTAGGATATAGGAATGGAAGAGTAGAAGGGGCCTCGCCTTCACATTGATAAGTCAAAGGCCCTAAGGAAATGGTGTTTACGGAAAAAATAGTTAGGGGAATAGATTCAAGATCCATCAACTCACGGTGAGGGTGGTGATGAAGGTGGAGAGGGTGAAGGTAGTGATGAAGATGAAGGTGGAGAAGGGAAAGGGTCTTCAATGAGTTCAATGCGGGCCTATTTGGTAGGAGGTTTGGGGAAGCCGATACCACTACAGTCATTATGTTTGTGGGTGGTACATGGAATAACAATATGGTGACCTTTCTCGTAAAAGCCAAAACCAAAACCCTTCCATGCATATGGTGCAGTGCATGAAGGTGTGGACGAAACACCGATTGGTAAGTGATTGGAAGTTAGCGAGAAAATGGGCGGGTTGTGATGGTGGTTTAGGTGTGTAAGTGGTAGTATCAAGTCCCCCATAGGTGAGACTAGTATGAAGATGAGGAGGACCATAAAGGAGGTGTTCTCCTATACGGTGATCATAGCGAGGGTAATAGTGAAGGCTTCCATACTCGTGTAGAGTAAGGAATGTGTTGACATTATATAGGTAGTACTCCCCCAGAGTGAGGTGTTGAAAAATACCTTCCAAGGGATCAGTGGTTAGTATGTAGGTAGCTGGTATGGATAATGTGTCGGAGGTCGATGCGGAGGTGGAGTTAACAGATTGGGAAGCTAATGGTTAGCCTTGGAGGTTATAGAAGTGGTAGGAATAGAGGAGGTATGTGTGGCGAGAGTAGCGACCGTAATGGTAGGTGGAGATGTAGGTGGAGCGGTATTGGTTGCAGGGTAGATGGCTTGATAGGTATGAGCACATCATTGAGTATGTAAAGCATGTTGCATGTTTTAAAAGGTGATGGGTTAATTGGAATGGTATAAGTGTGTCCTTCGTGTTCAAACTTTACACAACGATGCAAAGTGCAAGGAACACAACCCATGACATAGATCCGAGTGTTCTACCAAGCAAGAAGTTATATAAATAATTCTCGAAGCAGTGTAGGGGGGGCCTACATGAACGTGAAGGATGATAGTGCCTAGTGTGGATGTGATAGCATCGTTGAATGAACGTAACATGACTGGATGTTTATGCATGCAATTTTCAGGTATACACATTTGAGAAAATGCATGGGATGAAATGATGTTAATGCTAGCACCTCCATCAATCATCACATGACGTACCCATATGTCATCAATGTGGAAAAAGATGAAGAGGGCTAGGTCCAGGTCATCATTTTAGTGTGGCGCGATCTCTTCCTATGAGAAGATAAAGGAGGCCACCCGGTGAACAAGTTGAGGTGAGGATGAAGGTGGTAATTTTGTGAGAGAGGTTACATGATGGTGTGTGATAATGGAGGCTATGGGTGTAGGGTCATTGGGTAAAACCTCAATAGATTGAAGAACCTCCATGAGGGCTTGACGATGGGATTTCGAGGTTTGGATGAGGTCATATAGGGACATTTTGAGAGGAGAATGGTGTAATTGTTTCAGCATGGTGCGATGTATGATGCCGTCGAAATGGGGTATGTGGGGCTGTAGATAGTTATTTTAGGTATGGGTGAAAATGGCATGTTGGGTATTGGATTGGTTGGTGGGTCGGTTTCCTTGTCTTTTCCCTTCTGCGCATGTGTAGTGGCATGTATCATGTTGATTTGAGGAAGTTGGAAAATGGATAAGGTGTAGGGTGAGTGGTATAACAACATGACAAGAAAAAAACCTCTTTGGAGGAGAAAAACACCGTGAAGTCAGTTGGGTGCAATGACATTTGGGTGGTGGCATGGCAAGTTCTCTTATGTGAACCATGTTAATTTCAAATCTTGGGTGTGGCTCTAGAAGCTATGAGGGTGGAGGTTGTGGTTGTTGAGTGGGCAGTGTGGGGATGGGTGTTGGTGAAGTAGGATCCTCGTCGAGAAGGTCGTCGTCATCAAATTTGGTTTCTGTGGACACAATTGGATAAGGATGGTTTTAAGGCCTTTTAGTTCTCCACATCATGCCCGACACACGTGGTATGCACAAATTTTAGTATCATCTAACCCTTTTTCTTGGGTTTGAGTGGGTCATAAGGTCGGAGTGGCGGTAATGTGATAACGAAGTCTCGAGGAGGTTGGTCATAATTTTGGCATAGGACCTGCTAGTGGATCGCAATGGGAAGTGAATGTGGGTTTGGGTGTAGATGTGGTTTATTATTGAGGAACTATTTTTGGAAGAGTAGGAACGGGTCGAGCTATGGGTTTAGGTACTTGGTGTGGTTTGAGGTTTGTTTGGGTAGGGTACAAGTAGATGCATGGGTAGGAGGGTGTGAGGTTGTTTTGACTACCTTATTGTGGGGTAGTGAGGTTTTGTTTTTGGGTTGCACCTTCTTGGGTAAAGGTGATGTGGGTGTATGAGGTCTAGAAGGAAAAGTAGATGGAGGAAGAGGTCGAGTTACCCATGGGGATAACGGGGGTGCTATGAAGGTAGATGATGTGGGTCATACTTGGGGTGTGAGGGACAATGATTGAAGTGTAGTGGGTAGTGAAGCAATAGCTGAGGGTATTGGAGGTATTGGTGGTAAAGAGACTGTAGGTGCGGGTGTAAGTCGTGTTGTGTGCCTGGGTAGGTTAGAGGTTTGTGAGGAAGGAATGGGTTGTTGTGTTATTGGTTTATGGATGGGTGAAGGGTGTTTGACCATGTTGGGCAGCTAAGGTTTTAAGGTAGACGGGACAAGTGCGGGCATGATTGGTGCGGTCGGGGTATGAGGTCGATGAGTTTGTTTCTTTAGTTTGGGTGTCGGCGTAGGTTTGGTTTTGATGTTGGAGGATGTAGCTAAATCTAGTTTAATAGGTGGATGAGTAAGGCTGGTGGTCGGGGTGACCCCTAAAGTGGTAATAGGTTTAGTTGAGGAAAATGTTATGGGTGTGGGTTTGGGTTTAGATGTAGGTCGGGTTATGGGTAAGGGTGTGGTTTGAGTGCTAACAAGTATCATGGAAGGGGTTGTGACAGCAGTGGTTGTATTTGGTTTGATGGGTCGAAATGTGTTTGGGTAGATAGTGGAGGTATTAGTGAGGGATCTCTACATCTAGTGTTAAGATAGGGAGTAAGAGGCACCCCATAGTAAATCCCTATCCACATAATCTAAGTGATCGGCCAAACATGAGAATGACACGTTTGTGGGTGGAGTTGGTGAGGACCTAATGGGAATTCTCATAAAATGCATCTTAGAGATGGGGAATTGGCCAGTTTCACTTCCGTGGGTAAGAGAGCCAAAAGTAGGTCTGATTGGATTTTGGATAGCTGATGGAGAATGCTCACCAAGAGGCAAAGGTATCTCAACCAGGTCTATGATGGGTGGAGGAGATGATGGGAGCTCCTCTATAAGTGGAGGAATGGATAGGTGCTCTGCTTGTGGGTGGAGGAGGTAATGGGTGCTCCTCTGTGGGTGGAGGAGGTAATGGGTGCTCCTCTATGGGTGGAGGAGGTATTGTAGGTAAAGGTTCTCTTAGTGGAGAAGCCAGGGGTGAGATGGTCTCAATGTTAGCGGAAGACCCCTCCGTCGGTGATGAAGGAGATGAAAGGTGTTCCTCTATTGGTGAAGGAACAGGGAGGTTAGTTCCAATGTAGAAGGAGGATTTCAGGATAGGATCTCCTCTATGGAAGGGATGTGAGGTAATTGAGAAGTGATAGGTACCTCATTAAAGATAGCGTGAACCTCACGGGTATGGGTATCGTGGGTTGATGTCTCACCGGTTTCATTGGATGAAGGGGCATGGTTGGGAAATTATTTTTGAAGATTTGTATATTTTGGTTGGGGTGACGTTTGGATTATCCATAGTTAACTTTTCTTTCTTGATCATTTCTTGGACAATATTCTTGAAAGTGATGCAATTTCCATCACTATGACCCTTTACTCGATGATAGTTACAGAAATCATGTTCTTTATACCATGCGGGCATGGGGCGAGCAGGGTCAAAACCAGTGTGTGGTTTTATGGGTGGAAGGGTGATGGCTCTAGCTTTGATAAGCTTTTCTAAGATAGAAGAGTAAGGTTCCCCAATTGGGGTATATTTTCATTGCTCTCGTTTGAATTGAAAAGTCTAGACAGGTGAGAGATTAGATGAGGGTGTAGCCTGATTTGACGGATGAGCTGGGCGGCCTTGAGTACCACTACATTAGCGGTGCCCTTAGCTTTTGAATAATTGGTTTGTGGTTTGGAAGAGGAAGAGGTATCATTCGACTTGAATGCCGAATTCTTATTGTGTAATTGGATTTTCTTCTCTTCGATGGCCCGAATCTCTAACTTTCATGCCATAGTAAATGCCTCATCAAATGTTCGGAACGTTTGGACCTGCGAAGGTCCGGAGATAAGTCTAGCACAAGTTCGTGTGAAGAGCTCGATGAGTTCAGTTTGTGGCAGTTAGAAGGTAAGTTGATCGATCAAGTTACACCAGCAAGTGAAAAAATCTATGATGGATTCGTCCTCCTACTGACGTGTGGAATATAGATTGGTCATGGTAGCCTTCTTGATGATATTGATAGAGAAATGATCCAAGAAGGCTTGGGCTACTTGATTGAATGAGAATATAGAGTGTTTAGGTAACCCACTATACCAATCTAATGCAGGTCTAGTGAGGGACATGGGAAAATTTCTCAAAAGTAAGGCATCATCATGAGTGATCAGATAACACCCATGTTTGAATGACCACAAATGTTGTTGTGGGTCTTCTTTGCTATTGAAGTGATTTAATTTATGCATTTCCCAATACATAGGGTATGAATGGATAGGAATGGATGGGTAAATAGGCTCATTGCAAATCTCGTCATAGGTGAGAGTGTTGTGGGAGATGGAAACCAATGCCTCTAATGTCTGCATCTTGTCCAACATCAATTTAATTAGGTCATTGGTGGGTTGTGATGATTGTATGCCTCCTGTAATGTGAGGAGGTTGGTTTTGGGTGTATAATAGGGGTGGCACTCCAGTGTATGGGGCTGCCACATAGGGTGGTGGAGAAGAAGGTAGTGAAATAGGGGGTACGTACCTGAAATGAATAATGGATGAAATAGGAGGTTGTTGGTAGTATGTATATGGGGGTGGAAGGGTCATGGTAACCCTAGTGACAATAGGGGCTAATGATTGTGGAATGGAAATAACCATGTTCTAAAATGGGGTAGGGGTCACCGATACTGGAGGTGGGAATGTAGCTACAGTATGTATGAGACATTAGGGGTGGATGAGGTTGTGTTTAGGGTAGTTATCGAGGGTACGGTGGATGTAATGGGTGCCACAGAGGTAACAGATGTGGCAATCATAGTGGGTATAGAACCTAACTACGAAACGACTAGAGGTAAGGTGGATGCGGGAAGCGTGAAGCAAGATGGGGTCGATGCGGAAGTGGGTGCGAGAGTCGGGGGATAGATACGGGCATGTTTTATATCAACTAACCCGAGGCATCTCGGGTGGACAAGTGGGAAAGGTAAAAGCGCAATGCGGCGGGGTTACGGTCAAGAAGTCATGCAAACTCCTCATCTCCAGTAGTGATAGTAGTAGGTTGGATGGGATCCATGGTTGGTGATAAAATAAAAGGTGGTGAAGGACAAGGTTGGAGTGGTTGGCAACCTGGAGTGAAATACAAGGGTGTTTTCTTGTCTTGAGTCACACCATGTGAACCAAGATCGATCGTAGGGTTGCTTCTCTCTAAATGATATAGAAAACAACAAGAACATGTGAATTTGGTGATAAAAGTGGATGAAGTACCAACCGGTGGCTGGAATGTGAAACAGACTAACCAATGCCAGTTAGGGAAAACTAACGCCGGTCAGGGGTAACCGTTGCGGGGTTACTATTAGAGATGGACAAAGTGAGTGAAAACCCGGGCGAAAGGTAAAATCATGACAGGTATGCCAAATCTGATGATGTTTACAATGTCGACGGGAATGATGACAAGGATAGGGACTATGAAAAGTAGAAAATGAATGAAAATGTCCTTTTGAGTAGGTTAGCAAAAGGACCTAGAACCGACGTCGGTTGGGTATAACCGACGATGGTCAGAGGTAACCGACGACGGTTACTATGAAATTGAAACAATGATGAAAGAAAAGTGGTTTTGAATTAAAATATGATGTATAATAAGACCCAAAATTCTAAGATTGATGATGATATGGCCTAGGCACACTCGGGTGAAGTCGGATACACCAAATATGATGAGAAGCATGCAAGGATGAACAAAAAAATGTGATCTCTTACCTCAAAATGCAAACCAAGCAAAAACACTAAGAAAATGTGATCCTAGGAGTGCCTTTTCTATTATGTTTGTTTAGCTTATGATATTTAAGAACCGACACATGAATTATGAAATAGAGCTTTTGGTGAGGATGGCTTCCTCCAAAGAAGGAGATCTAAAAGGTGAGGTTTTAGGTATGTTATGGTGGGGGCGGGCTTTGCTCAAAGTATGACTTGACGAGCAGTGAGCTATGTGCCCACCGTGTCATGATCGTGTGATCACCTACGACTTCTTCCCGTAGGATGTTGTTTAAGAATGTATGTATTTTGAATTTTTGTGTGGTTTGGTAAGACTCGAGAGAAAGAGAAAAGGATAGAAGTGCTTTTCTAGGATTCGTTTGTCAACCATCACCGGTCATGACTTCCATCATATAGGTTGCCCTCAATTAATGTGAGCTAATGCAATAAATCGAGAATGGTATGCACTTTTTTAAACCCAAATAAAAATGTGAAATTGGATGACACAACAAGATGAAGAGGAAGAGGGATACTCTTTCACTACAATGCAAAAAACATGAAGAAATGATTCTTTTTAATTACACCAAAAGAAAAGTTTCCTTTAGAGAAAATAGAAAGGAGAGGTGGATTACTAGGGAAGAAAATTAGTGTGTACACTTTTTAGAAGGGAAAAAAACACAAAAAATTTTCCTAGGAATGAATGAAATGCAAGGAACCTCGGATGGGTCCCACTGGGCATGCCAAAATGTTTCACCTTTTTCTTAGATCATTTCTTAGAAGTGTTGACGAAATAGATAGGGTAACGAGCGTAGGAGGAATACCTGTTCAAATGTCGGTTGATGGGTTGTTGTGCATGTATGACTTCAAATCCACAACTGATCGTGAGAGCTTCCTTTTGGCTAGGAGGAACTACCTGTAATGAAAACAAGACCACCGAAGGAATTAAACAATATGGGTAGTGAACTACCTAGCGTATGCTAGATCCGGGAAGTGTGATACTTCCTAGATGGCTGTCAGTCCACTGTTTTAAACAATTCAATGCTATAAACAAAGTAAATCCTAATGTTATTTTAAAATGATTTAGGTATCTCACTTAAAAACATAATAAGCAATAGATCTAATCTAACAGCAGGCAAAGCTAGAATAGAATCCAAAGGTCAAATGATTGGTTTTGGGTCTTTGCAGGTCTGATAAAGGTCTCGGGTAGATCACAGGTGAAAGAGGGTGAGATAAAATTAGGTGGGTAGGTCTCTGTTAAGGCATGTGTGGGAAAACATAGATACTAGTGTCGGTCAGGGGTGACTGACGGTGGTTAGGTGTAACCGGCTTTCTTGAGTTCTTGTCGGATCTGGGAATGTCATAGAACAAGCTGGGGTCTCCTTTGTGATTGCAAAAAGGACTTTGTTTGGTCGGGATGAGGTATTGGGTGGCTGAAGTAGGATTTTGTGAGGTTTCAATGGGTATATAGAGGTGAAAATGTGGAGAAGGTCAATAGGGAGAAAGATAAACAAATGGATGATAAAATGATGATGAAATGAAATAACCAGGGAAAGTATGATGTTATACTTGGATTTTGTTCCTAAATGTCTATGTGTGAGGGATGGGGGCACTAATAATGGGTTTGAAGGTTGCAAGTGATCACCAACTAAATAAAAACTTCTACATGGGATGCATGTACACTCCTCTTTACTTGGATAGATCAGATCATGGATGGGATGGTTGTGTAGGAGAAGATGCTCGATCTCCCTCCCCGGATGTGATTTTTATTGCTGAATTGGCTCTCTCGAAGATGCGTTATCTCTTTGATATGTGTTCGGCTCATCAACTTTCTCTCAATGTTTTTCCAACTTGCTTTTAACCTTGAGAATAAGGTTGTTTTTGGGTTTAAAAGGGTAACCGGCAAGCGTCCAGCTTAACTAGTGACGGTTAAGGGTAACTGACATCGGTCAAGGTGGGATTTCCTAGGTTTACTAAACTAGGGAGATCCTCCTGATTTCCTTGGATCTCGTGTCATTATCCCACGGATTAGACTGGGAGCTTCTTGTGAGCATGCGAGAATGTGGTTAGAGGGAATGTAGGCATTGATTTTTAGGGTTTGGGTAAGTCTTAGTTAGTTATGGGAACTTGCTAAGAATAGGTCTTAGGTTGAGTTGGCTTGGTGAGGTGTCTAAGTGAACTGTATGTGGGGATATTATTCAAATAAGATATTTAAATAATAAATATAGTGAGGATAATGCATTAATTTAATTAAATTAATATTAGTGGGGTGAAGGGGGTCATGGCTAGGTAAATGTAATAAAGGGTGCTTATATGTCAAGGGACAAAAGGGGAGTGTGACCTAATTTTAGTGTCTACAAAATACAAATCATTTTGTTCATTTATCAAACCTTGGAGCCATTCAAGAGCAGGAGTATGCAGATTTTGGAGGCCATCCTACATATGAAGATTAATTTGAGGGAAAAGTTTAAAGAATGGAGCAGATATTGCAGGATGTCAAGGAGTAACTACAAATATTGCAAGCTAGACAACATATTTTTAGGAAGCCTTGTCAATGGGGAGGTCCTATACCTAGTTGTTTTAGTCCACAAAAAATAATTGAGGTAATGAGTTATTCTTTCACTCGAATGGTTTATTTTATTACATCATTATAGCCATTAGAATATAATGAATATAAGTTTGAAGAACCATGTCAATGGGATGTTCCTAAACTTTTACCATATCAGTATTCAATGCCCATTCCTTATCAACCACCCAAGCCTAAGGTTAAAATCCCTAGCTTCCTCAAGGTTTCTCCTTCCATTTTATCTATCCCACATGAAGAAATCATACATTCCCCTTCCTTTCAACCATCAAAAATCATGTTGAAACCCAACCCACCCCTCCTCTTGCATTCCCAAATCTATTTTGGGAAGAAACAAATCAAAAAATAAGTCAAGGAGGGCAGAAAACAAAAGAACCCAACAAATAAGAACTTAGAAAAACATTTAAGGATTGGACTTCAAAATTTGAATCCAATCAGATTTCAAAGTTGTTCAAGTATTAAATGGAGGTTGGTATGGAATAACACAAGGTGGAGGCTGATTTTCAAGAAGATCAAGCACAAGAAGAAGATGATCGAAATATCTATTATCCGAATGTAGTTTGCATGATGATACTATATTCTCGTAGAGGATGTTGTTTTTCTTCACAAGAATCAATGGAGGAGGAGAGAAATGAGATTATAAAGGATTGGATGAAGAAGAGATCATTGAGATATTCTTTCTTTCTTTTGATGGTAACAATTCAGATCTATCCTCTTCTTCATGTTTACTTGAATTTGATTTTGTTAATGAACTTTCCATGGAGGAGAGCACCGAGGAACAACTTGTAACTCATATCAGTTCTCAAGAGGAAGTGAGAGATGAGATTGATATTCTAAACTCCATAGATGGGGAAAGGAATGAAGATGATGAAACCATTGCTAAATTAGAAGTCATCATGGCTAATAAGTTTCATTTTTCACACTTCTTGTTCAAGGAATAAAATCAGAATTTAAGTGTGGAGACAAAGGTGTTTGTGCAAGAACAACGAGAAAAAAACACAAATCAGTTTGCAAACACCCAAGGAAATAAGAAGAGTGTTCATTTTAGCTTCATTCATGGAGCTACAAACAGATAATATGGAAAAATCACAAAGATCATAACATGGATGATAAAATATTTGGTTAGTTTGGGGCCAAAATTAGAGTTTTAACCAATCATGCTTACTTGAGCATGAGGATGAACTTCAGTGCACCCAAGGTCAACAACAACACCTCCAACCAAATACAGAACAACTAAAGGAGGTATTCATTTTGTTTATTGTTGATACTTTGAGGAGAACGGTGGAAAACCAATTATGAGATAGTTTTCCACTCTTATTAAAGGCCATGTTCTTTGCAAAATTATTTACAAGGTCGCATTTTGTAAAGAAAGGAAAATATTTTCCTACTCATTTCGAGCTTCGTTTAGCTTATATATTTTTAGCATAGGGTTAGATAGTTGTCTTTCCTTCCTTAGTAGTAGTTTAGCATCGGGATTAGTGTGAGGAACCAACCTTCTCTAGAGGTTTGTCTTAAGTTTCAAGTCCCACAACTTGAGAGACAATCCCATGTTACCCAAAAAACACCGATTTCTCATCCGGACATATATAAAAAATCGGAGGGTGTTATTGTTTTTGTGATAATAGGTATCAAATAGTATCCAATTTATACTTTCCTCGATTGTATGACCATAATTTAAAAAAGAAGATAGATAGTGATATTGATAAGTTGATATGTAAAACTCTAGTTGAACAGGTTGTTCAATATACACACATAGGAGTGGTTATATTGGTGCACTTGTTCATAGTACGTTGTAGAGTTGAAACCTGTAAAAAAATGAGGTTCACTTGAATATTTTTGCATCCAATGGCTCTGTCGACAAAGTGCGAAGACATCATGTCAATGTTATACTAGTCCAAAATTAAAAATATAGTCAATTTGATTGACAAGTTTATATGTAAAATTGTGGTCAAATAGATAGTTAAATACACATGCAACAAGAGTGGTTAGGTTGGTGCGCTTATCAATAACAGTTACAAAATTGAAACCCATCGAAAAACATGAGTTACTGATTGAATACTATTGCCATTGACATGGCTCTATCAATAGTTGGAAGACATCATGTCAATGTTACACTAGACCATGATAAAAAACATAGAGTTCAATTAACAAGTTGATATGTAAAATTGTAGTTGAATAGAATGTTAAATACACATGGGACAAGAGTGGTTTCATTAGTGCACTTTTCCGTAGTAGGTTGTAGAGTTAAAACCCATCAAAAACATGATTTTTGTTGAATAATTTTGTAGTCGATGGATTTTTCGATGTCACATTAGAAAAATATTTAAAAACATAGACAATTTGATATGTAACACTCGTGGTCAAATATATTTTTAAATACACACATAATAAGAGTGATTGGGCTGGTGTGCTTGTTCACACCAGGTTGTGGAGTTAAAACCCGTAAAAAAATGAGTTGTATTTGAATACTATTGCATTTGATGGATCATCAATAGTGACTAGAACTCATGTCAATGTTACATTAGACCAAGATTAAAAACATAGAAAATTTGATTGATAAGTCGATGTGTAAAATTGTGGTCAATTAATAGATTATTAAATACACATGGAATATGAGTGGTTGGGTTGGTGTGCTTTTTTGCAACAAGTTTTGGTGTTGAAACCCATCGAAAAACATGAGTTATATTTAATAATTTTACAATCAATGGCTTTGTCGATGGTGAGAAGATGCCATGTTAATGTTACACTAAACAAAAACTATAAAATAAATGTTTGATTGACAAGTTGATATGTAAACTTGTGGTTAAATAGATTTTTAAATACACATACAAAAAGAGTGATTGGGTTAGTGCACTTGTCCACAACAAGTAGCAGAGTTAAAACCCGTCAAAAAACATGAGTTGTATTTGAATAATTTTTCAATCAATGGATTTTTCAACATTGGGTAAACCTCGTGTCAATGTTACACGAGAACAAGATAAAAAAACATAGGCAGTTTGATTAACAAGATGATATGTAAAACTAAGGTTGAATAGAATGTTAAATACGAGATCAATGAGAGTGGTTGGGTTTGTGTGCTTGTCTCAATGGGTTGTGGAGTTGAAACCAATCAAAATACATGAGTTGTAGTTGATTAATTTTACACTCGATGGGTGTGGACTATGGGTGGTAAATTTTTTCCAATAAAATAGAACTATATTATTTTATAAACAATTCTAATAATGAGAGAACAAAACATGTGAATGCTACGGTTGAATAATCTTTAGCCCCGTGTGCTCAATTCAAACTATTTTTCCCTCCTCCCAACTACCACACTAACAAAAAATTAATTGTTTTGGCCATTGAATTTTGTGGGTTGCTGATGTTGGAGTTGAATACTTTGATAATAAGAAAATACACAGAAAAACTCAGAAGATTTTACATAGAAACAAGATGGTGCTTGTATATTATATTAACCTTTGAAATCAAGAATTACAATAAGAAGAGAGAACTGCAGATTTATAGATATTGGAAAACTTCTATCTCATTCACAATACATGGAAATATATAAAATAATATGAGAATAAAATGCAAGATAATATTCACTGCCCCTAATTGCACCTATTTCCCCTCATGAAATCATCTCGGGAATAAACAAAGTGAGATTGAACAATATCTCACAAAACATGTGATAAGACAACTAAGGACAACTAAAGACAACTATCAGTTGACTTAATCTAATCTAACTAAAGTAATTAAAAATTACTTTATTATAATATAACATTTAACTCATATGTTGAATTAAGTGTTAGTTTATTTCTAACATCCCCCTTAATTCAACATATTCTGAAGAGAGCTAGTGAGAAATAATCTAAATGCCTCAAATTTAGGACGTGCAAGAGATTTGGTGAAGATATCTAGCACGTTGATGATCTGTCAGGAAATGTTGAAGTTGTATGTTGTTATTTTGAACATGTTCATGAATAAAATGGACTTGCACCTCAATGTGTTTGGTGTGTTCATGAAAGACTGGATTCCAAACAAGTTTTACTACTCCTTCATTGTCTACATGAAGAATGGTTGGATGATCCTGTGGAAGTCCCAACCCTTCAAGTATACGTCTGAGCCAAATCGCTTCATAGAAAACTCCTCCTGCTGCACGATATTCTGATTCTATGGAAGACCTTGAAACACAACTTTGTTTCTTGCTTCCCCATGAAATAGGTCCAGATCCCAAAAAGAACACAAACCCAAAAGTGGATTTTCTATCATCTATATTTCCTGCATGATCTGAATCTGTATAACCAGTCAAGAAGAAGTTATCATTCTTCTTGTACTCTAAGCCAAAATCCACAGTTCCTTTAATATACCTTAGTATTCTTTTTTCTGCTTTCCAGTGACAAACTCTTGGTTCTTGCATAAACCGGGAAAGGTAACTAACTGCATAACTGATGTCTGGCCTAGTATAGGTTAAGTAAATGAGACTCCCAATCAACTGTCGATAAAGAGTTACATTTACTTCTGCTGATGGATCTTTCTGAGACAATTGAAGCCTTGTCTCCATAGGTGTTGCCATTGGGATGCTATCCATCATTTTGAATCTTTCAAGTGTTGTCTTGGAATATTTTACTTGAGATACAAATATGTGATTATTTCTTTTCCATACTTCAAGTCCAAGACAATAATGTAGAAGTCCTAGATCTGTCATTTCAAATGACTTACTTAGATCTTTCTTAGTTGTTTCTATCATATTCACTGATCCTCCAGTGATGATTATGTCATCGACATAAACAACTACAATCACTAACTCCCCCCCTTGCTTTTTGAGATATAAGTTAGGATCATATGGACTTATTTTAAATCCTTTACTTAAAAGATGCTCATCAATTTTTATATACCAAGCCCTGGGTGCTTGTTTTAGACCATACAGTGATTTTATGAGTCTACATACTTTGTCTTCATTTCCTGGAATTATAAAACCCTCAGGTTGAGTTAAGTAGACTTCTTCCTGTAAGTCACCATTTAGAAAGGCACTTTTCACATCCATTTGATGAAATTTCCAACCAAATTGTGCAGCTAAGGAAAATATCATTCTGATTGTTTTAATCTTACTGTGGGTGCAAATGTTTCTTCATAATCAATGCCTTCTTTTTTAGCATACCCTTTTGCTACTAATCGTGCCTTGTGTTTATCGATGCTTCCATTTGACTTGTACTTTGTTTTAAATATCCATTTGCAACCTATTGCTTTCTTCCCTAGTGGAAGATCTGTAAGTTGCCATGTATTATTCTTAATCAAAGACTTATATTCAGAATTCATTGCATCTGACCAAGGTTTTGATTGTAGGGCTTCTTGAACTGTAGTTGGCTCAGTTGATTCAATAACTATGCTCATTAAGGCTAAGTTAACTTCATTTTGAGCCATGCTACGAGTTCTTGGTCCAAAAGTGGATGTGTTTGGTTCACTATCCAACTTAGCATCTTTTATTACATTTGTATACCACTTAGGCATACATTTAGTTGTAGGTGATGAAGTTGTATTATCTGTATGATCATCATTATTATTAACTTCATCATCATTATTTTCTTCAAAGTCATAGCCATCTTCAATTTTCACAGTAGGACTATCTTGAGAATTGCTTAAGTTTTTGAAAGGAGCATCTGCTTCCTTATTCTCAAAGAACTCAACATCTCTACTTGTGAAAATTTTCCTTGTTTTTGGATCCATTAATCTGTATCCCAAAGCTTCTTCACTATATCCCAAGAATATGTAAGTTTCTGATTTCATATCAAGTTTCTTTCTTTTCTTCTTAGGAATTAGCATACTTGCTTTGCATCCAAAAACTCTTAAGTGTTTTATTGATGGCTTATGCCCTGACCAAGCTTCCTGTGGAGTTATTCCGTCAAGTGTGGAAGTAGGAGCTCTATTCAGCAAATATACTATTGTTTTAACTGCTTCTGCCCAATATGTTTTTCTTAACCCTGAATCATCAATCATGCACCTTACCATATCCATTATTGTTTTGTTTCTTCTCTCAACTACACCATTTTTTTGTGGTGTATATGGAGGTGCCATCTATCGACGAATTCCATTTGTTTCTAAGAAAGCCTTGAATTCATTACTGGTGTATTCACCCCCTCGATCTGAGTGGAGAGTCCTTATCTTTTTACTAGTTTCTGTTTCAATGGCTACCTTAAAATTTTTGAAGGTTGCAAAAGCTTGATCTTTGGTTCTTAAGTAGTAAACCCACATTTTTCGTGAGTAATCATCTACAAAGAGCATGAAGTACTGAAACCCTGTATGACTAGGTCTCATTGGTCCACATAGATCGGTATGCACCAGATCTAATATACCATGGGCCCTGTATGTACTTTTGTGAAACGGTGCTCTATGTTGTTTTCCTGCCAAACAATTTGTACACTTATGTGTATTTTTTCTTGAATGTGGTAGTCCTCTAACCATGTCATATTTCTGAAGTGTGTCAAGATAGCTAAAACTTACATGGCCAAATCTTTTATGCCATAATTGTGCTAGATGAATCTTCCTTACTGATAAGAGCCTGATTGTTGGTTTGAACAAAGTCCAACTGAAACATCTAACCCATTCCTAAAGCTTTAGCTACAATTTTGGAGTTTTTAGACTTATCTTTGATGAGACACATCTTCTTTCCATTTGTACAATCAAAGTCTACTTTCAAGTTGTGCTCCAAGAGTTGACTAACTGAAAGTAAGTTCTTTGTTAATCCTGGAACATAAAGGACATCTCGTATAGTACATTTTCTTGATCCAAGATGTTCCCAATGCCTTGTATTTTGTATGAAGAATCATCACCTAATGAAACATGGTCTTTGTTAGGTGTGTTCCTTAACTCAGTAAACCATTCATTTGTCCCTGTCATATGCTTTGTAGCCCCTGAGTCTACATACCAGATTGACTTAGGTGAATTGTTGACTTGAGTTGATTGTGCAGCAAATAGGAAGTCCTCATCTTGTGGGTTATCTTCCTCTTCGGCTATGTTACCGTGTTGCTTGTTTCTTTTTCTAGTTTCCTTTCTTTTGACTTTGTTGATTGTTCTTGTAACCTTGATTTGATTGTTGAGAAGTTGGTTTCTTACCACTAGATGAACCTTTCTGAAAAGTGTTATACCAACATTCTTTCAAATCATGCCCTTGTCTACCACATATCTGACACTGTTTTGATTCATTGTGTCTCTGATGACTATGTTGTTGATTCTGTTGCTGATTAGTCTGCTTATTTCTATGTGATGAATTCATCTGATTCTTCCCTTTGTGATATGAAGAGAGGGCTTGTTCCTCTTCTTCTACAGGTTTGTGTAATGACTCTTCTTGTTGAAGCATGTTCACTAACTCTTCAAAAGTTGTTGTTTGACCCATTATATTAAGAGTTGTTACAAATATCCTGTATGAGCTTGGAAAAGCTCTTAGAACAATAGGAATTAATGAATCATCTTCAATTTCTACTTCCATAGCTTCAAGAGAAGATTTTAATACAACAACACGTCTTAAAAATGATTCTATTTTTTCATTAGATTTCATTTTAAGACTGTGTAATTGAGTTTGAAGTTGTAAAATAGTGTTTTTGTTCTTAGCTTCATACACTGTTGCTAATTTTTCCCATGCTTCTTTAGCAGTTTTACATTGTCTAATGTGAGGTTGTACTTCATCAGTTACACCAAACATTATTATTAACTTAGCTTTTGATTTGCTCTATCAAATGCGCGTATTTGGGTTGCATCAATTTCTGGTCTCATTAGCGAGCCATCAATTACACCTATTAAATCTTCAAATTCAAGTTGTGTGCATATTTTCATTTTCCACGCAACATAGTTATCTCCTTTGAGGAGTTGTGATTTGAGAAGAAAAAAAATTTAGGTGCATTTTCCATGTTGGGTGATAGAATTGAGAGAGAGAGAGAGAGAGAGAGAGAGAAATTAATAGTACGACACCCCCCTTCGATCACACTCAAACACCCACCCCAAATTTCTAGGTTTTACTGATTTTTGGGCTCCTTTTCAGCCGTGTTATAATGACTTTTTTGGCACTATTGGCCCTATTACAATTTTGGCTTTGTGGCGATTCGAAAAAAAAAAATGGACTCTTTGGTCTCTTTTCAAATACAGAAAATTTAATTTTTGTAATTTTAACAAGACAAAGCTTATTAAAATCTAGACCAATACATAGAGCTCATGCAAAAACACACACTTTTATAAAAATGACACCTCAATCCGAGGTACCAGTTGAAAGTTACGACCATTTTAAATTGTTTTATTTCCAGGCCCCTTTCCAAAAATGGAAATTTTTTTTGCATGTTAGTTATCCACCGCCACTGGAGATTCCTCCACCATCCATTGAGCTATATAGCTCGTTGGAAGCCACATCTTTGTTGTGGAGGTAAGGATACTTTTGTAGGGTTGATCAATTTGGAGCTTGACTATGAGCTTGGTCACTTGGGAGCTCGGGATGCCTGGTTCGAACTCTTGGATTTAACTCTGTAAGATTTAGATCATCTCTATCTTTGAAACTTGATCTACAACTCCTTGTATTGGTCAAATTTATTTCAGGTGTGCGATTTGGAGCTTGATTCAAGGTTGGCTCTCATGGAATCCAAAATGTGTAGGGATCAATGCCTTTAGAATGTGAGCAGGGTACTCAGTCGTAACTCGTGTACGCATAACAATATTATTCAATCCTTGTAATACAATAACCTTATACTATGTCTGGAAGTGCATCTATGTTTTCTTGCCTGTGAGTGCACTTCTAAAATAAAAATAAAAAATTTCACTCCCTGGACAATTTTTTAAATTACCGTGAATTGTCGTCAATTACTTCTTCCTGCTTTACGGAACTTTCTACTGGGATGTGGAGTTGGTGAGGGGCTAGTGAAGAGGCCTGGGGGCAACTCTAGCTCCTCCTTGCTCAAGCTTCCTGATCCTCCTCTCTCAGAACTTCCTACTCCCTCACAGTTCAGAACTCTAACGTGCTTTGATACTAGATGTTGGAGTTGAATACTTTGATAATAAGCAAATACACATAACAACTCGAAGCTTTTACATAGAAACAAGATGGTGCTTGTATATTTTATTAATCTTTAAAATAAAGCATTACAATAAGAAGAGAGAGCTGCAATATTTATAGATATTGGACAGCTTCTATTTCATCCACAATACATGGAAAATAGATGAAGTAATCGAGAATAAAATGCAAGATAATATTCACTACCCCTAATTGCACCTATTTCCCCTCATGAAATCATCCGGAATAAACAAAGTGAGATTGAACAATATCTCACAAAACATGTGATAAGAAAACTAAGGACAACTAAAGACAACTATCAATTGACTTAATCTAATCTAATTAAAGGAATTAAAAAATTACTTTATTATAATATAACATTTAACTCGTATGTTGAATTAAGTGTTAGTTTATTTCTAACAGCTTGAATTTTTGCTAAACCCCCTCCCCGCCAATGTCCCTACCACATGGGCCCCATTCCATGAGCCCTACCATTTATTTCCTCCCGTGAACATGAAACTCCTAGGATGCACTATATTTCATGAATTCTTCAAGTCCGCCTTCATAAATGGCCGCAAATTTTTATATGGTGTCCAATACATATTTTAATATATGTGGGAATATATATTATTTTGGGTCCATCTTTTTGGAGCATATTTTGTGTGCAACAAAGGAGAAAGTAAATATTTTTATATTTACGACAATGTTTTAAATTATATAGGGGATATATAAATAGATATGCAACAACATAAGAAAGTGATGGAAAAATAAAAAGAGAGCCACAACTCAAAGAAAATAGAGAAGAAAAAGGGAAAAATTGTGCAACAACACATTGAATCTAAGAAAAGGGAGAATATAGAGAAGAAGAAGAATAGAGAAAAGGAGATTTTGTAAATAGAAAAGTGCAATAACACAAAGAAAAATTTTTGTAAGAAGAATAAACAGAAGATTGGAAACAAGAAGAGAAATGAAAGAAAAACATAAAGAAACTCTGTGATTGTAAAAAAATTTGAAATATAATATATATATTTTGTGTGTGTGTGTGTGTGTGTGTGTGTGCTTTATTTGTCTTTCTGGTTGTGTCTTTTCCTTATTAGTTTCACTTGGCACTAAATATTTCCAACGATTTGGTATCAGAGCTTGTATTTTCTAGGTTGAGTTGTAATGGCTTCCAACAACAACTCTTGGCAAAAACCCCAATATTTGATGGTAAGAAAATTATGACATTTGGTGCATTAAAATGAAGAATTTATTCTCTTCTAGAGAGCTATGGGAACTCGTTTAAGGTAGATATACAGAGGTAGCAAACCAAGATTCTTTCAATGCACTTCTACAAGAACAAAAGAATTATTTGAAGGAAAATAGAAGAAATGATGCAAAATCTTTAAGCTATGTCCGTAATGTTATCACAGATTCAAGATTTCCAATGATAGAAACAACTACAAACTCCACGCAAGTTTGGGACACCTTGCAAAATGATTATCAAGGAAGTGCCAAGGTGAAGGTAGTCAGACTATAGATGCTAAAGAGAGAGTTTGAAAATCTTCTCATGAAAGACTCGGAGTCTGTAAATGACTTCTTTACAAGGACTATGACCATTTTCAATCAGACGAGGGCAAATGGTGATGTGGTAGAATGACAAAGGATCATAGAGAAGGTATTGAGAAGCCTTCCAATTAGATTTGACCCAAGATGCGGTAGTCATAAAAGATTCTAAGGACTTACAAAAATTATTGTGATGAGTTGATGGGTTCTTTGCAAACTCGTGAATAGAGGAAGACTAAATCAGCCAACTCCTCTAATGAATAATCCTTTAAAATAAATACAAATGTTAGAGGCAAGGGAGAGGAGCATACAACGAGAGGAAGAAGGATATTTAACAACCAACAAGAAGGTGGATTTCACAACCACTATCAAGATCCATAGGAAAGAGGAAGAGGAAGAGGAAGGAACAACAACACTTCCAGAGGTGGTTCTTTACGAAGGTATGACAAATCAAATGTGTAATGTTATTACCGATTTTTTTGGGAATTGTGCCAATGAATGCAAAAATAAATAATATGATTTGAGAAATCATAATCATAATGTAATCTTCTCTAATGCAAAATAATTTTAACCCGAGAAGAAGGAAATGGGCGGAGATTTTTTTAACTTGCAATGTATTTGAGCAAGGAAGCAAACAAGTATCGTATTTGGATAGTGTTTTCCACAATCATATGTCTGTAAACAAGGAAATGTTTAGTAATATCAATGAAGCAATCAGATCTAAAGTGAAGATGGGAATAAACAATAAGATTCCTATGATGGGTAAATGTATTGTATCCATTCTCACCAAACAAGGAGACAAGAAGCATATACATAATGTTTTATTTGTTCCAGGATTGAAGTATAATCTTCTCCGTATTGAACAACTTGTCCAAAATGGATATAAGGTGAAGTTTTAGAATGGAGAATGTGTTTTATATGATAAAGGTGAAAGAAACAAGATGATTTCAGTCATATAGATGAAAAAAAATAGAATGTTTCCTTTTTGGATGCAAAGTGTAGCAAAGTAACAACATTTAAGACAATATCCATTGATCAATCCACTCTCTATCATCTTAGGTATGGGAACTTGAGTTTTGGTTGATTAAATGTTATTTATATAAAGAAAATGGTTAAAGGCCTGCCTCTATTGAACAACTAGACAAGGTTTGAAAGGCATGTATATTGGGGAACAACGTAGCAATGTTTTTCTCTAACATAAATCATGGAGAGAAAGCTCACATCTTGAGCTTATACATTCAGATTTGTGAAGTCCCATGAAAACTCCCTCCATTTCTAAAAGTGTATATTTAATTACCGTTATTGATGACTTCGATAGAAGGACAAGGATTCATTTCTTGAAAAATAAATCAGAAACATTTGAATGTTCAAACAGTTCAAGGCCATGGTTGAGAATCATAGTGGCCATTATATAAAGACACTGAGAATTGATATATGGGGAGAGTATATATCAAATGAGTTTTTGAACTTCTGAAAAGAGCACGAGATCGGGGGTGTTAGAAGAAATGCAGGAAGATATAATTAAAGAATTATAGATCCACGAATTAACAGATTAAGGATTATAGATTATAACATGTAGACATGAACTAGATGTTTAGATATGTGTATAACAATTAGAAAATTATGAATGAAAGAAACTAACAATAGCTGAAAGTAAATGGGACAAGAGACATTAGAGTTAAGTGGATAAACCCAATGAAAAAAAATCCACCGAAAAATCACTATTTTATATTAATAATTTATCAAAATTTCACCCAACACTTCCACTTCACTCCTCGGTCTCACAATAAACAATAACAGACTTATGTCTCGTTGTATAAAAACTCACATAAGTAGCTAAGATTAGAAAAATTGGTCTATTAGCACATTAGCTAAAGTAAGATTACCAAGTTGGTCCAATCTCGTGAGAGATCATCCTATTTATATAGGATGGGTGAGTGGTTATACCGCTCCACTCTTTTAGTTGTGAAGATTGACTAATATTATTAAAAATAATCTTTAAGATAGGGGATGTCTAAGTGGTGGTCCACCAAATGGTATCCCCACTTAACATTAACACCCTAATAGGAAGCAATTATGATGCGCCCGAATTAGCAGGAACTTGACAAGGTCATAACTTGAGCTCCGGATGTCCGTTTGAGTCCGTTTTTTTTTTGAAACCACGTGTTTTGATGAGACGAACGCAGCGGCAACCAGCCCTACCAGTTGGGGCAAGTTTTCGACATGTTTTCGGGCCCTAAATCCGCCATCTTGAGGCCGAAAATTAGGATTTAAGTTATAGTTTGGTTTTTTCCTATTTTTGAGCATTAGTTAATTTTAGTCTATTAATTGCATTATGAGTTAGAAAGTTGGAAATTCCTCTAATTTAGGGATGTAGAAGATGCATGGAAATTTCTGTGCCCGTAGGAATAAGCATGCAAACTTACTAAGAATAGCAGGTTCTAGTAAACTACTAAAAATAGCAATTTCTGCCACATAGAGTAGATTTAGTCAGAGTTAGCTAGAGTTTACTTGGCAACTCGAGTTGGGAGTTATTTTCCTATTTAGGAAACATTGTAATTCATTATTTGATAACAAAGAAGGAGATCTATTTTCTTTTGGGAGTTCATTTTATTGCATTTTATCTGGTTGTTCTTAATTTGGCTACATTAAATTCACAACAAGATATACTCCTCAACAAAATGGTGTAACCAAGAGGAAGAACAGAACCATTCAAGATATGATGAGAAACATTTTGAAATAAATAGGATTGTCTAATGACTAATGGGTAGAAGTAGTTGGGACAACATTATATCTATTGAATAGATGTCCTACGAAGACTGTGAGGAACAAAATACCTCAAGAAGCATGGAGTGGAATAAAACTAAGTGTTGAGCACTTGAGAGTTTTTAGATGTGTGGAATATGCACATGTGCCAAAGAAAAGAAGATCAAAATGGGATAACAGAGGAGAGAAGTGCATTTTCATTGGATATAGTGAGCAATCAAAAGCTTACAAATTGTATAATCTAGTTACAAAGGAATTGATAATCAGCAGAGATGTTCAATTCATTGAGGAAGCATCTTGGGAAGATGCACAAGAAGTGGAGTAACCACAAACAAATGTAAATGCACCTATCATTGTGCCTGAACCAACAAAAGGAAGAGAAAAAATGTACCAATTTGTAAACCTATTTCTCAAAGGGGTGAATATTCAAATGGCAGAAGCCAACAAAACATGTAAGGCCCAAAAATAAAGCATCTTCATCATCATCAGACTCATTGAAGTAGCAAGGAAGAATGAAGAATGTTCAAGAGATCTATGATCAGTTAAGGTATGAAGAAAATGAAGATGAAATGATTAATTTTGCTTTATTTTCACAAGCTTATCCAATTTATTTTGAAGAAGAAATTAAAGATAATAAATGGTGTGAAGAAATGGATGAATAAATGCATGTAATAGAAAAGAATCAAACATGGGAGTTAGTAAATCTTGAAGGAAAACAAGTCATTGGAGTCAAGTGGGTTTATAAAACAAAAACTACTCCTGAAGGAAAATTGAAAGACATAAGGCAAGATTAGTTGTCAAAGGCTACAAAAAAATTCGGGCGCTTACGATTATAATGAGACATTTGCTCCAAAGATGAAGGCTAGAAACTATGAGAATAATCATTTCCATAACTACTCATCACAAATGGAAGGTCCATCAAATGGATGTAAAATCAACTTTTTGAATAGAGTTCTAGAAGAAGAAGTGTGTGTGGGCCAATGACCTGGTTATAAAATCTCGGGGCACAAAAGAAAGGTGTAGAAGATGAAAAGAGATTTGTATGGTTTGAAACAAGAACCAAGAGTTTGGTATAGTAGGATAGATTCTTATTTGATTAGCAATGACTTTAGCAAAAGTAGCGGTGAGCCCACTCTACATCAAAGCTAACAATGGTGAGATTTTAGTTGTTGTTTTGTATGTAGATGATTTGTTTTTTACTAAAAATTTAGAAAAATAAATTGATGAATTTAAATCAGCCATGAAGAAGGAATTTGAGATGAATGATTTGGGACTGTTGAAGTATTTTCTTGGCATTGAGGTCAAACAAATAGAGAATGGCATTTTTATATGTCAAAAAAATTATGCAAAAGAAGTTTTACAAAGATTCAAAATGTTGGATTGCAAACCAACATCTACACCAATTGAATTAAGTCTGAAATTGACCAAAGATGATTGCAACAGCAATGTGGATCCTACAAGGTACAAAAGCATGGTAGGAAGCTTGATGTATTTAATTGCTAACTAGACCAGATATAATGTATGTAGTTAGTTTAATTTCCATATTTATAGAGACACCAAAAGAGTCTCATTGGCAAGAAGGAAAGCAAATACTAATATTTGTGAATGGAACAAAGAATTTTAGAATTCTATATGCTACTAATAATGATTTTTATTAGTTAGATACATAGACAAGTGATTGGGTAGGTAGCCTTGATGATAGAAAGAGCACATCTGGATATGTGTTCAATGTTGGATCAAGAGTCATTTCATGGGCTTTAAAGAAATAATTTGTAGTTTCTTTATCTATTGCTGAAATAGAGTCTATTAAAGAAAACTCATCGCTTGTCGATGATTTATTTGAAAATAATCCTCTCATATTTACATGAAAATCAATAAGGAGGTTCTGTTAGATTTTTGTGATAATATGTCTTCAATTGAATTATCTAAAAATTTAGTTTTCATGGTAGAAACAAGAATATTACAATCATATATCACTTCATTTTTGAATTGGTTGAGAAAGGATAAATTGAGCTAAAATTTTGTAGGTCGAGTAGCGGTAGTGACATTTTTACTAAATCATTGTCAAAGAAAAGATTTGAGCATTTGATAGAAAATCTATGCATCATAAACAGACCGCCTAGCTCCATACATTTACTTTTTTAGCTCAAGATTAAGGGGGTGCCAAATTTAAATGTTGATTAATCTTGAGCCCCATGCAATTCAAACTATTTTTCCCTCCTCCATACTCGGCACACTAACAAAAATTAATTGTTTTGACCGTTGAAAGTTTTTTAAATCCCCAACCGCCCCCGAACCCCCACCCACCCCCAATGTTCCTTCCACGTGGCCCTCATTCCATGAGCCCTCCCATTTGTTTCCTCCTGCGGATGTGAGACCCCGGGATGCACTATTTTTCATGAATTTTTGGGTCTACCTTTATAAATGGTTGTGTATTTTTGTATGGGGCCCAATACATATTTTGATATATATGGGAATATATATTATTTTGGGTCCGTCTTTTTGGGGGATATTTTTGTGCAACAAAGGAGAAAGTAAATATTTTATATTTACGGAAATGTTTTAAATTGTAAAGGGGATGTATAAATAGATATGCGAAGCATAAAAAAGTGACGGAAAAAGAAAAAGAGTGCCACAACTCGAGAAATTTGAGAAAGAAAGAGGGAAATTTTGTGCAAAAGCAACACAATGAAGAAGAAAAGAGAGAATATAGAGAAGACGAAAAATACGAAAAGGGGATTTCACAAATAGAAAAGTGCGGCAGCACAAAGAAGAATTTTTGTAAGAAGAACAAACAGAAGATTGGACACAAGAAGAGAAACAGAAAAAAAACATAACAGCAACTATGTGATTATAAAAAAATTCGAAATATAATATATATATTGTGTGTGTGTGTGTGTGTGTGTTTTATTTGTCTTTCTGGGTGTGTCTTTCCCTTACTAGTTGCACTTGGCACTAAAGTTTTCCAAAAATAAACATCTAAACATCCATAACAAAAAGAAGGCAACCCTTTCCATAATTATAATTCTTTTAAGGACAAAGTCCATTTTATTTTAACTTCATATTGCTATCCATTTTCATAATGTGATCTGTGACTTGTGAAGAGCGAACGCACAATTATAAGACCATTAGAAGCAAGTTTAAAAATTCAAAAGTTTGGCATAATTTTCCACTCAAGAAAAGAATATGGTAAATCCTTGTAATACCTTGGATTTTATATTTAGGAGGTTATAAATATGTGAGAAATGGTGTTTGAACTGTTGTCTCCTGTTCCTCTTGGCTATTATGATGATCACTAGTATTTCCTACAAAGCAGAACACCCTTTGAGCTTCTCCTCTCCTCCATTATCCTCGATGAGCAGAAACATCTATTTAGCGTATTCTTTCCCATTTTCGAACAACTGTGTCATTTTCATGAGCTCCATTTGGATGGATATATATGTATATACCGAAAGCACTTTCATGGATGGAGAGTGAATGTTGTTTATCTAACTAAAACAATCCTTCCAAGGAAGTCTTATTAGTACAAAGATAAGGTGAGGAAGCTCAAAATGAAACTCTTGATCCGCCATACCCATTTCAAAACCATTGCCACTACGTAACCATTTTCTCCAATCCAATAATCATTATTCTCCATTGCATCCAATTTCCGACCAAGCTCGGGAAGGTGTGGAATTGATATCTCGAATGCGTAGAAAGACTATATTTATAATAGGCCATGGAAAGGTGAGATTCAAACAATGAACCATTCATTGTAATACCAAGACATGAGTAATTTATGTGGTTGACATATTCGAGAGAATGTTAAGAATCTAGACCGACTTATATTCTAATGTTCCTATGACCGTGGAATGTTTAGGTCCTCAATAATCTAGCCTCACCGGCAAGATGAGCTTAGCATATAATTTCTCTAGTGAACAGTGAGTTTAATTTTGACTACCTTTGTGGAGGATAGAGGCACGTTAATAACAAGAATCGCATTGATATTTGACCGAGTAGTCCTGAGGAAAACCATTTCTTGCTAGTCATTTTAAAGGTAGACAGGTCCACTTCACCTCTGTAATTTCCCTTTGACATTTGGTATTTGTTTCTTCATCTATAATAAATAAAGAAGACACGGACCTTAGTTAACAACCAGGTTGTGGACGCAAACCTTAGTTAAAGATCTAATAATGAAAATGCAGTTCCCCTGTGATAAGAAATTATTTTAAACACATACTGTCACACATGGTTATGTTCTTTTGAGAAGGGTTATGAACGATGTGAAATAATTTCATGTGCAAAATTTGGCTTTAATGTTTTATCTTTCATGCACTCTCGCATTAGTCTAATAATTACATTTCATAAAATGGTCTTGTAGATGTCAAATGGCCATGCTTTGCGGTCAAACATTTGGTCAATATAGGGAGAGGCCAATACATGAACATGGTCCAATAGTTATTATAGTACCACTTCATAGTTGTCATAGTACTATCTAGTGGTTATTTATTTTTGACATAATAATTATGTAGAGTAGCCAATAACATCATTACATTTAAGACCTCCTACCCATGTACAAGAAATAAAAATTCAATGTTCAAGTATTGGTTTCCACCATGGTTGTAGTGTAACTCAAATTTATTATTTTAAATCAATTCAAAATATGGTTTTCCCTCCAATTAAACATTCCAAAGAAAAATATAAGTTAAAACAAATATGAACTACATATTGGTGAAAAAATTGTGATCCCACATGATAAACAATTGATTTTGTGGACCCCTTAACTTAGGGTGTACCACTACTAGCCCCTCTCCCCTAAAGCATGTGCGGACCTCGCTTAACAACCAAGGTGCAAGATATTGTTCCCTAGAAAACAAAATAGTTTCCTTCACCGCTAAAAAAACATGTTGTTGCATCGCTTTTGTTTTTTTGTTTGAATTTTGCCTGCTATTTCAATTTTATGTAATGTGATTAAATTTGGATTGAAATTTTTGCTATTACTCTTCATTTTAATGGCAGATTTTTTTGCTATTGGTTAGTTTGGAAGATTTCATAAATAGTATTTTTGTTGTAATTTATAAGGATCAATAAATATTCAATGATGTCGAGTTTTGAACAATGAGACTCATATATCAATACAAAAGGAGTGTTATAGATTAATACAAGAGGAGTGTCATAGATCAATCTTTGAAATTGCATAAGAAAATTTTACAATAAAAATAACATGTATGTGGCCGCCTTTGCAATTTCTTGTATAATAAATAAAGCAAACATAGACGCGATTAACAAGAAAGGTGCAACATATTGTTCCTGGGTAGCAAAGTAGTTGATTCCACAAAGTGCTAGGGAGATTTCAACACCGCTAAAGAAAACATGTGTTTGCATCATATTTTTTTTTTTTAGTTATGCTTGCTATTTCAATTATATGGAGTGCGATTAAATTTGGGTTGGAATTTTTTCATTGCTCTTCATTTTAATGACGAATTTCTTAACTATTGATTGGTTTGGAATATTTCAAAAATATTTTTTTGTTATTGTAATTTAGAGGGATCAATAAATACCTAATGACATTAAGTTTTAAACAATAAAGCTTTAATATAGGAGGAGTGTCATGGTTCAATCTCTAAAATAACATTAAAATAATTTAGAAATTTGGTGCATTTGATAAAGTTTAAGGTTAGCAAAATTTCTACTTGAATATCTTGTGGCGACTTAGAAGAAGAAAAGTATAAGGATGGCTTCATATAGGAAAGACTAATTCTAATGAAATGAGGATGTAGGGCTTTAAAATAAATCTTGTTTTCCTAGAAGCACTTTAGTTTGAATTTGGATTGGTTCTTCACATTATTTTATTTGTAACGCCGCTCAAGAGACGTTGCCACACTCACGACAACAACAATGACGACGCCGCAAACAAACAAACGTCCCGAAAATGCGACAATTTTTTTTTTTTTTTTTAAGTATTTGTACCTGCCCTTGACGGACATCAAAGGTTTCATACTTTACATTTGAGGTATTATAATTGTAACCCAAAAGGCATTTTATTAACTTAATCATAATTCATTTTGCAATTTAAACGAAACCATGTTTCGAGTTGTTTTCACATGGCTCCGAGAGTTTAGTTTATATGCATATATCGCCCATCAAGGTTAAATAGATGGTCGGTTCTTATTTTAAAGGTAACATGTTAAATATCTATATCTTGATCATAGCGCCTATACAGAACGTTAAGTTGCGAAGAACAAAAGGGATACAAACAAGGTCATACCATGGTGTGCGTAAGTAACCACTTTCCGCCATGAGTAAGTATGATCGCCAGGCATAATCTCACTTATGTCGAGCCCGTAAAAAAAATGGAGTCATAGTGAGACCAACATCATGCTTCATCCACGTCGTCAAGGACACGTTTAATAAGCAAGCGGCCATACCAAGGATTTTCCACGTGGCCCATGTCACTACGTGGAAACACATAATACTATTAGCTATTCCGCCACCAAAATTAAGTGTCTGTACCTATTGTCTTATCCAAAAATTAAGGGTTTTGCACACAGAATTTGTTATATAATATGCATGCAATATTATGGCAAAGGGCTAGCTAAGTGCTACATGCGAATGGACATTGGTTAATAGGGTGTTGACCCTTGTTAACACTTTTCTTTGATTATTCCCAAAATGACTCAACTCACGCACCATCCAAACTCGCACTCATGATGATTTAGAAGATTTGAACTTTGGATTGATCATTAAACGGTTCATGCTGACCCATCAACTACTTTATTGTTGCGTGGAGACACAATAAAACGTTTAGGTTGGAGAGAAAATGATTGGGGTGGTTGGCTCAACCAACATCTGTAAAAGAAAAGGAAAACATTAAAATCTATCCCCCCTGCGTGCCGCTCCAGGTCGCTTCTATCATTTAATGATTTAGATTTGCAAATCTCCTCCTCTTGGTCTGTCCTACCAGCCATTCTGTCCCGGGCCGCGTGAGAAGGATGGGAGGAAAACAAAAAAACAAGCTACAGGCAATGCAGCGGCGTTTTACCTTTCTTCGACCCCCGGCCGCGTGAACTTCCATGGGGACTGTAGATGGAGTTACGGCGAGAAGTGGGATGTTCAGCTATGCCAATATCCACTGTCCCTTCTTCATTTTATTTTTTTGAAATTTTCTGAGCGTTTTACACCTGCGGTTTGTCCATTTATGTTGTTATCTGTACAGTATTGAATCCGGCTACAGTTTTGGGATCCTCCTTTCTGGTATTTTATCAAATGTGAAAGAGAAAAAAGTGAAGGGTGTTTTTTTTCAAAGAAAAGACAGCGACCTGTTCGACTAGGTTGCCAACTGTTCAGTGTTGATTGCATCCTCCAATTCGGGTTTCACCTTCAAGATATTTTTAGCATTTAGATGGAGGAACAGAGGAGGCGCACACAGAAAAGAAATCAAAATCGATTAGGGAGCAGTGAAGGCGAGAGGAGAGGAATAATCTCAAAGAGGTAAATCTGTTTCATATCAAAATGTCGATGAAGTAATCCGCTCTGTGGATTGGTGCGAACGCCTCAGTATAGAGGTGGATCTATCTCATATCAGACTGCTCATGGAAACGATTTGTTTGCAAAAGAAGAGGGGCAGAGAGGATATAACCCGGGACCCGATGAAAAGAAATGCATTGATTCACTAGTGCGGCCACACTGGTTTTTAAAATACAGTCCGTGGCACAATACCTCATAGAGGTGGGTCTGTTACGTATCAGAATATTAATGAAGCAAAATTTGTTTTGCAAAGGATAAGGGTAGTTTATGCGTAGGTTTGTTTAGAGATTTCATTGGCATTAGTTATTGGATGGTGGTTTATTTGCATATATGTTAGTGATAGTATGTTGTGGTAGATATATAACAAAATAATAATTAATAGTACCTTAATATTATTATAATTTATTATTAATAGATTCATTAGTTTTAGTATTACTTAGATAAGAATGATATTCAAACCTATTAGTACTTTTGCTAGACATTAAGGGGTGTTGGGCATTGAACTTGATAAGTTTAGAGTATTTGCATTCACATTTATTTCTAGCCAACTTTAATAGACATTACATGGAATTTTAAGCAAGTTGATTTCATTTCCTTGTTTATTTGCAATGGATTTTACAATAAATTCATGGATGAATAAAACATAAAGGGGACTAGAACTTGAAATGCTTCTTTGGCATCTTAAAAGCCATTTAAAACTTAAGACCTTCCATCAACTACACAAGAGGAGATGATGCACTATTTTTTTTTCAATCTTTCCAACACATTACTTTCAAGTATCCAAACAAAAATTTTAATATATTTCCTTTTGTAATTTCTTTCCAATATTCCACCAAAGAATTCAACAACATTCCCAATAAATTTTAGAGCAAGAAATACTATCATTTCAATGCAACTTTTCCTTCAAATCTTATTACAACATACCCTACTTCATGTGGAACAAATTTACAATAATGGAAGCTAGAGAAAACAAGGCAATATTACATTTCTTTCTCCACTCAAGGTGGGTAATTACATGATGTTTTAACATTGTCAACAACAAGGTTCTTGTGCTCCAAAGTGTTCTTCATCCATGCTCCAAGTTCCAAGTAGCTCAAATCACAACCAAGATAGGGGGAGAGGCAACACTCTCCTCCCAACCAAAACTCAATGGAGAAGAGAAGCAATCTCCTCCATTGACCCCCGAGCCCCAAACACAACACAATGAAGGGTGGTATCAAACTCAAGGCAACAATACTTTCTTCCACAATGCCATTTTCTTCACAACATTTAAGGTAAAAAGAGGAAACAACAAGGAAACACAAATAACACAATAATTTGCACAACAAGGCTTTCATCCAAGCCAACAAGAGAAGGAACTATGGGAATGTTTTCCTTATGCCTCCCCATTGAGATGAGATGCCCATCCAAAACCCTCCATAATAAAACTCAAGCCCCTATGACTCTTATGCCTCCCTCAAGTACCCCTTTTTCCTCCCATACTCTTATGCCTCCCTCCTCTTATGGCTCCCTCAAAGACAAGGTAAGAATGTAAACATTCTTACCCAAGATGGGCATCCCTCTCAAACTCCCTCCACAATATCCTAATCTACTCTTATGCCTCCCTCATGAGTATTCCCATAGACCTCTCCTATACTACACAATAAGCATTCTATCCATTTTTCACAATACACAAAAGTAAACATACATTATCCACAAATTTAAGCAAAGAAACAACAACAATAAGAAAGCAAAAAGGAGAAGGTTTCCTACCTCTCCATTGGAGAAGCCTAAACCAAGAAATTTGTCCAAGCTCCCTCCAAAACAATCCAAGCATGCAAGTCCAAGCACTCTCTTTTTCTCTTTCTCCCAATTCTTTTCTCTCCCAAAATAACAAAAGAGAACTCTTCAACAAAACAAAAACAAAACTCCAACCCCCTCAACAAGAGAGGAAATTTCCATAAATAGGCAAGAGGAAGAGTGAGGGTGATGTGGCTCCTTGTAGGATGCCACATCACACATCCTCAAGACCACCTCCCTTTAGTCAACTCAAATCCCAAAACACCATAAATGGGTGGTTGGGTTGAATGACATCTCTATTCCACATTCATCCCTTCCCATGTGTCTTAAGGCACAAATAAATGCAAAATGAAGAAAAGTGCACTCCAAGGTCATAATTCCCTTCCCAAAACAATAAATAATCCCCTTTTTGGATTCCCAACCCATAGATATGGTTGGTAAGGGGTTTTGGGAAGTGTGGGACAAGTTCAACTTGTCCCACAAGTCCCCCAAAATTGCCCTAAATCTCAAATTCGAGATTCAAGGGATTTGGAGTGGTCAACACTCAAAACCAAGCATTCAATACATGAGGAAACACAAGGCTCAAGGAGCCAACCATAAAATTTAATACATCCACTAGACTTCCCTCCAAGACTTAAAATTTAAAACAAGGTGTTAAATTAATTCTAAACATACTTAGCAAAAGAAATTTTAAAAAGATATCAAAAATAAAATCACCTACTAAAGTAGTTAAAACAAGTAAATGAAATTCTTACCCCCTTGGTCACATTAGAAAATTTCCCCTTCATGGGAATTTTTCTCAACACATAAAAGAACAAAGGTAACACAATACAATTTACTAGTTGCCTTGACGACCAATTGTTGTAACCACCCGACATCCTGTTGTGTTTGGTTCCCAATCCCCCTCATGGTTGTGATCATGCTGTGTTTCCTGCAAAATGTAAAATACCTTCTTCGGCCTTGCGGCCATGTCAAAATATCCAAAATAACCATATGCATGAAATTTATTAACATCTATACGTAATTCAATTAATCATTATTTCTAGGTCTAAATCACAACTTAATTATGCATTTCATCATTATCCAAAATTATAGTAATGTAAATTCAACAACTACATTCTACTCATCATGGCGAAGAAATCCAATGTTAGAACACATGCAATATATCCATATAAAAATAATATCGGTATCCAATAGTCTGTCCAGAGTCAGTGTAGGTCATACTGAAAACAAAATCCAATCATAATCCAAATGCATCTAGTCACAAAACATCCTGCTAATCAACATAAGTATAAGTCATGTCCATATCCAAAGTCCGCATAACTCAAAGTGATAATCAACTAAGCGTCGTAGGGAAGTGGGAATTACATTATTGAAATATTTATAGTTTGATGTCTCAAATAAGTTTTTGATGGCCATTTTAATTATTTAGTTTAAGTGTTTATCTATCACAAATGTTTGCAAAGTTAAATTGTTGAGTAACCAATAGTTTATATGTCATTTTTGGATGGATTTTTTCATTAGTTGATCAAAAATCAATGATCTTTAGGTTGAGTAGATCTAAATCTCATGTGTTAGAAATAATAAATATTGACTTATGCATCTTTTAATTATAAAATATTAGTTTTTAGAGTGAGAAGTATTTTAATTAAAAAAGTTTTTTTTTTAAAAGGGTCTTAAAGATAGACTTTAGAAAAGCTTGTAAGGAGTTATAAATATGTGTGAAAACTTCATATTTTTAATGAATAGAAAGAAGGAGAAGAAAGGAGAAGAAAGGAGAAGAACACTAAAGTACTTCCAAAATATTCGTGGAATACATTTTATTTGTACATATTGAACTTGTGTTGTGTATCTCTTTTTATTCCGTTGCAACTTTATTTTTCTAGTTTACTTATTGAGAGCACATGCCCTCATAAGGTCTTAAACTTCGTTTAATACTTTAAATTGGTCTCTAAGAAGATTAGGAGCATTTTATTCTATATTTTAGAGTCCAATTATGGCAGCAGCTAGCGATCCTCACTCACCCCCATATTATGTTATTCATAGGTAAAATTATTAATTTTGGAGCATTAAAATGAATTTTTTTTTGGTGAATATTTATGGAATTAATTGATGGATAGGATAATGAACCTCTAGATCAAGTAGTTTTGTAGGCCTCAACATGGGAAAAAGTAATATATTAGAAGTAAATGTGAAAAAGATGCAAAATCCTTGTTTATAATCCAATAGGCAATGGGTGCGAACATATTTCCTAGGGTTGCAACAACAACTAGGTATAAAGAGATTTGAAACTTTATATCAACGTTTTAGCAAAGTCAAAGTAATTAAATTGCAAATACTTAAAAGGAATTTCAAAAATTTAAGTATGGAGGAGCCAGAAACAATTGATCATTTTTTTACCATCTCATGGGTTTATTAAATCAAGCTAGGTCTCATTGTAAGACACTCGACCAATCAAAATATTATAGAAAAGGTTCTTAGGATCTTTTCAAGAATGTTTTATGCTTCCATGGTGGTCATTGAGGAGTCAAAAGGTCTCATCCAAGTCAATGTAGATGAGTTTATGGGTTCTCTATTATGACATGAGTCAAGATTACATAGATAATGGAATTCATCCCTAAAACATGTATACATAAGTCAAGTTTTAGTTTGTAAGGCCAAAGGAAGGTCAAATTCAAGAGGAAGAGGTAGATTTGAATAAAGAGACAATAGAATGAATGCAAATCTAAAAATTGGAGGATGAACTAGCCAAAATTACTAGTTTATCAATTCTAGAGGGCACAATAGCAACCAAAATCAAAATCAAAATCAAGGACAAATATATGATAAATATTACATTTTGTGTCATTATTGCAAAAAAATAGTCATTATGCAAATGAATGCAAGAACAAGTTGTTTGATTTGAGTAGGAAAGATGTAAATTTATTCAAATAAAATCATTTAGAGTATGGTCATGGCTTTAGTTCATAACATGCAATTTCACCCAAGAGAGAACAAGTGATATTTGGTTTTAAATAGTGGTTGCAATAACCGCATGACATGGAATAAAAATTTGTTAGCAAGTTTAGATGATTCATTGAAATTAGAAGTCAAATTGGGAAATGACAACAACATGTCAATAATGGGAAAAGGAAAAATTAATATATCTACAAAACATGGTGAAAGGAAATCTATTTTAGATGTTTATTTTGTTCCTAGTTTGAAGCATCATTTAATATTATAAAAAAGGTACTTAGGATCTTTCCAAGAAAGTTTGATGCTACCATAATGGCCATTGAGGAGTCAAAAGATCTCACCTAACTCACTATAGATGAGTTAATGGGTTATCTATTATGACATGAGGCAAGATTAAATAGATAAGGGAATTCATCCTTGGAAGATGCATCCATAAGACAAGTTTTAGTTGGTAATGGAAAAGAAAGGTCAAATTCAAGAGGAAGAGGTAGATTTGAATAGAGAGACAGAGGAATGAATGAAAATCTTACAAATCACGAATTAACTAGACAAAATTACTACTTTTTCAATTCTAGAGGCTTAATAGCAACCAAAATCAAAATCAAAATCAAGGACAAATGTTTGATAAATCTGACAATTAGTGCCATTATTATAAAAAAATTGGCATTATGCAAATGAATGCAAGAAAAACTATTTGATTTGAGTAGAAAAATGTAAATTTATTCAAAGAAAACCATTTATAGTATGGTCGTGGCTTTATGTTCATAACATACAATGTCACTCAAGAGAGAACAAGTGATATTTGGTTTTAAAATAGTGGTTCTAATAACCACATGACATTGAACAAAAATCGATTACCAAGTTTAGATGATTCAATAAAATTAAAAGTCAAATTGGGAAATGACAACAAATTGTCAATAATGGGAAAAGGAATAATTAATATTTTTACAAAAACATGGCTAAATCAAATTTATTTTATATGTTTATTTTGTTCCTAGTTTGAAGCATAATTTAATGAGCATCAGGAAACTAACACAAAAGGGGTACAAAGTTTATCTTAAAAAAATTCATGTGTTATTTTGGATTGAAGTCCAAGTGAAAATTTAATCACAAAGTTTGAAATGAATAGAAATTTTTTTACATTAGTAATACAGAGTGAAATCTCTCCTGCATAGGTCAATACAAAGAGTTCATATAAATCCGCACAAGCTCAATCCGCTTCAAACCCCACAGGTTCCTTAAGTCTCGCTGAAGAGATATCACAAAAATGCATTCAAAGAATCTTTTAAATACCAACCATGGTTGTGGAAGTTAAGGTTTATGCACCTTAGTTTTAGATGTTTAAGTTTATAACAAAAGAATAATATAATTAATGGATTTCCAACAATTGAGCAACTAGTAAGAGTTTGTGAGAGTTGTATTTTGGAAAAAAATATAGGGATTATTTTCCACTAGCCAAGTCATATATATCAAAATATCCATTAGAGGTAATTCATTCATATTTATGTGGACCCATGCAAACCCCCTCGCTAGGAGGAAGTTTTTATTTTCTAACATTTATTGATGATTTTAGCAGAAAACATGGATTTATTTGTTGAAGCATAAATAAAAAGTGTTTGGTTTTTTTAGATAGTTAAAGGACATGGCGAGATAAACATAGTGGCCATTATATCAAATTAATAAGGTTAGATCATGGAGAGGAGTATATTTCAACTAAATTCCTAAATATTTGTAAAGATCATGGAATAAAGAAGTAGTTTACAACTGAGCTTACACACCACAACAAAATGGTGTAGTAGGGAGGAAAAACATAATGATCACGAAATGGCCATAAGTATCTTGAATTACAAGGATTTACAAAATTATTATTGGATCGATGTAGTAGCTTATGTATTTTACATCTTGAACAAATGTCCAATAGAGAGTGTTTAGGATATAATTTTGCAGAAGCATGGAGTAAGAAAAAACACAATGTATCTCATTTGAGAGAGACTTTGGTGTTGTGGAGTATGCACATGTGCCATAAGAAATAAGAAGTTAGATAATAGAGGTGAAATGTGAATTTTTGTTTGTTATAGTGAAAAATTAAAGGCATACAAGTTGTACAATCCCATTACCAAACATATAATTATAAGTAGAGATGTTCAATTTATTGAGGAAGAATCATGGGATGGGAGCATTGTAATTCAACAACAATCACCATAGTGATACCTCAAAATTATGATGAGCTATTTGAAGGTGGTGTATAAGGTAGTCACAAAAACCCACTAGAAGCAACTCCAACAACACCTTCAGTTCATACCCAAATTAAATTTTAGCAAGGAGAAACATCAAAATAGGTAGTCAATTCTCGTGGAATTAATTATTCAAATCCTACATTAACAAAAAAAATAACTTATCTCAAAGATATTTGAAGGAAAAAAAAGCCTTAAGGAGACTAATGATCATTCTCAAGGTGAACACATTTTTTTATTTATATTTTGATTTTTCATGATTTTCTCTCAAGCCTCTTTATTTTGAAGAGACAATGAATTATGAAAATTAGATAAACCCAATGGGTGCTGACATTGATTCAGTTAAAAGAAATGATACTTGCAATTTAGTGAATGTTCTAGAAGGAAAAGATGAAATTGGTGCGAAATGGGTCTATAAGACCAAATATAATGAAATATACAATATCGAAAAGTAAAAAAACAAGATTAGTTATGAATTTATTTGCACAACATCCCAGAGTTGATTATAATGAAAATTTTCCCTATAGAAAGGATTGATATAGTCATAATAGTGTTAGAAATAACAACATAGAATAGTTGGAAAGTCTGTCAAATGGATGTAAAATAAACATTCTTAAATGGATTATTATAAGAGGATGTGTATTTGTAACAACCACCAAGTAATGAAGTTGAAGGTCAAGAGAAAAATTTGGTAGATTGAATAAATCTCGTTATGATCTCAAGCAACCACTAAGAGCTTGGTATATTCATATTTACTCATACCTATTAAGAAATGGGTTCAACAAAAGTATTAGTGAACCCACATTATATATAAAGATCAATGCAAAAGGTCATGAAATCTTGATTATATTCTTATATGTCGATATTATTTTCATATATAATTTTTCAATTGAAGAACACAATCAAAACTCGGGTGTAAATGATAGGTATGGATATTATTAAGTATTTTATTGGAATTGAAGTCAATTAATCAAATGAAGGAATTTTCATACGTCACACAAAGTATGCAAATGATGATTTGAAAATGTTCATGATGGTGAAAAACAACTAAACACTAACTCTAGTTATAATAGGAACCAAGTTAACTAAAGAAGAAACTTTGGAAATAAAAATTGATATCTGAATCAACAATTTAAAAACATGGATAAATGTCTACAACCCTAAAAGGATACCTTAAACATTAAATTTCCCGAAACCCTAAGACATGGGACAACAATGAGCTTGGTAGCGGCAAAGTAGGAAAAATAATGGCCACGCAGAGAGTCGGGACCTCTTATGGATCAACCTTACGTTTGGAAAATATAACTCTGTGCCTAGAGGGGTCAACAAAAATCCTGTGTTTGGCGGCACAGAGAAAAAAATGTTTTCCAAAGATAAGGATCCACCTGTTGTGCACAATGAGGCTTGATCGGGGCTGCTTGGTAATGCCAAGCCACCTGGAAATAATGAAAATAGGGCCCTTTCCTCATGCAATGAATGCCACATCCCGCCCGTGTGAAAGGGAAACTTGGAGGTTTTCGCCCACAATATTTCCAGAGCATCGATCTATGGCATTGGAGGTGGTATAAAGACAAGACAGAAGGCACAAAATGGGGAGAGATCCAATGGTCCCTTTTTTACCGATATTGTATCTAAATAGTTAAAGACTAGTGTAAAGGCTACCATGAAGCCTACTAAGATAAACCCATGTGTAACATTTGGAGATGAAGTCCTCAAAATAGATTCATTTTATCAAGATCATGCCTTGATTCACAGATTCGTTGGACTTTTTCCTAGCCTACCTGTCCTACATGAATGGATCTCCAAGAATTAGATCCCACTTCTAGTAGGAAGGCTATATCTCTACCCCATGTGCTAAGGAAATTTTTATTGTTGATTTTGAATCCATAGCTAATCAACTTTGGATCTTCCAACAAAAATACTTTATTTTAAAACCCTGGTTCCCATCATTCAACCCTCTCACTAAGTCTTGATCCCGCAAACCGATATGGATTAGATTACCCCACCTACCTCTTCAATTTTGGGATCAAAAGTGTCTGATAGCCATAGGAAATACCTTAGGCAACATCATTAACATTGACTCCCAAACCTTTGATTTCACACATACAACCTATGCAAGAATTCTTGTTGAGGTTGATACTTCAAAGGATCTTCCAGCTCACATTGAGCTAAAGGTGCAAAATCAAACTTGGACTCAACCTCTGGACTATGAGGGTCTGCCTTTTAGATGCAGGAAATGTTTCTCTTTGGGGCATTCTGTTGCTAATTACGAGATGATAAAACATAAAAAGGAGAATGCTAACTGGTGGAAAAACACTCCCAGAACATCTAGTATTTAAACCTAAGAATTGTTAGGATTAAATATTATTATCCTAATATTAATTATGCATAGTTTAAATTATTTAATTAATTTTATTAATTAAATAATAATTGTTATTTTGTTATATGGTTAATAAACCATATTTGTCTTTTATTCATACAGTTATATTGTTTTGAACAATATATTTGTATTTATTCATTTGTGCTTCCCGGATGTTATTGGAAGCTTATTCATTTGGCATTTGGTTGCACACACCTGCAACTTATTCTCCAAAGATGTATTTGGCTGTGCAATATCTATAAATATTGCAGCCCATTCTCTGTAATTTTTTGGTTGATTGAGATTAATAAATTATACAGGCTTCCGTCCCTGTTTCTCAATCTACATTTGGTTTCAGAGCAGGTTGAAGGAGATTTGAGGATTGCAGAAGAGGTTGAGGAGCATTGGAGAAGCTTTTGCAAGCAAAGGAGAGCCAGAGTTGCCTCCTGCAACTTCCCAGCCCCATCCCTTGCAATACCACAATCAAATTCTTCAAAACCGCCATTAAATCTATGTAAAACCGTGTATAGTCTTTGCAATTCAAGCACGAGGAGGATAGAATCCACCAAGGAAGAGATTGCAAGCTCAAAGGAGGGGAGAAAATTGATAGAAGTGCTATACACAGTCAAAACCACCTTCTTTCACGCAAAACCGCCTTCAAAAACCGCTGGTCACTTTTCTCTTTGCTGGAAAATTCGCTCAAAACCGGATTTCCAAAACCATGGTTTTATGAAAAGGTATGGTTTTACAGTTTGGAAGTGTTTAATTATAAATTTCTCTTTATATATACTTGTTTAGCTTAGCCGCCCAAGTGGCTAGCATAACTTTTGTAAGACACTTCCCATCAAGAGAGGTCAAGGGGTCAAATCCCCCTCCCTCACCCACTACCAAATTTGGCAAAATTTTTGGCGGAACTGCTAAATTTAGCAGATTTTTTGAATTTAGTTATAACTAACTAAATTTAGCGGAGAAATCCCTAATTTAGGGTAAAAAAAATTTCTCCCATTCGGCCTGGTTTTTCATTTTGGACATTTTTTGAAAAAGGAGACCCATCTAAAAATTGCATTTTAAGCTATTTTTGTAATTTTTAGCATTTTGGGTCGTATTGGGCTCAGGAGGCCACCAGGACCCGCGAAACAGAAATTTTTGCCTGCCATTCAAATTGTCTTGATTTTTGAATGTAAATTGTATACTGCTGCATATTGTACTAATTTGCGAGTTTTCATAGTCAGCTTGCAAACTTTGTAATTGCTCAAAAAGTGGCAGAATTGTCATCAAAAATAATAAAAATTGGTTCTGTAACACTCATGAGATCCTAGATCTCATTCGCAGCGTTCGGTATATACGGTGCCTCTAGGAAGTGCTTACGGGTAAAGCCGTCATGACTACTACTGCACTTAACGCCTAATATAGCTACAACAATGTCGTCTGGGCATCGTCCCTTTAAATCAATGGGGAGTAATAAGGTCACAGTGCACACACTATGAACCATCCCATCCGTCTGTGAACGATTACACGACATAAATCCGGACTAAGAAATTATCCAAGTATATAGCGAAGTTACACACGCGTATGAGGATATTTCTTTGAGCCAATGTCAATAATCACACAGACCCCATCAATATTGTCTTGGTACCACGTATTGAATTCTTTCACATACGTTAACACCTCTTTCACGTCACGGCATATAGAAAGGGCGAGCTTCTTCCACGTACCGACGGGTATATCGGAAGGGCGTGTATATAGAAAGGTTCGGTATATCGGACTGATGGTATATAGATTGGGAGACCTAATACCTAGAGTGATAAGAGCCAAACCCTGTCAGTGATCTCTGACAAAATGGGCACCAATGCCCCCAAATTTTTTCTTCCGGATTCACAATTGCTCAGAGGAAGCAACTATGCTGCATGGAAGACAAAAATAAAGACACAACTTGAGTTTGAAGAAATCTAGCCTGTTGTGACTAGTACTCTAACCAGATCAACAACTAATACAACACAACAACGACAGTTTGATAGAGCAGATCAGAAAGCAAAACTCATCATCTTGTTTGGAGTGTCTGATGATGTGAAAGCCCACATTCGAGATGCCACAACAGCAAAAGAAGCGTGGGATAAGCTGAGCACAATATATGAGGCCAAGAAAAAGAATGTCATACTCAATTTGCAGAGTCAGTTACATACATTGAAGTTCAAGCAAGAATGAGAAAATTGAAGCCTTCCTAAGAAGAGTTGCAGAGTTGAGGGCTTCACTTCTAGCCCTAGGAGAAGAGGTCAAAGATGAATCTCTCGTTCCCATTGTTCTGAGAGCTCTCCCTTCTTCTTACCACATTTTTGTCACAACTCTAAACTTGTCAGATACGACAATTAGTTTTGACAAGCTAGTAAACCTACTGCAACAAGAGGAAGCAATGCACAATAAGGATGATGAAGAGGAGCAGGCACTGTCTTCACATCAAAAATGGAAAGGAAAAGGTAAAGGAAAACCTAAATCCTATCAGAAGTCCCCACATCAGAATCAGTATCATGGGGACAATCAACAGAAGAAGCGATGTCCAATTTGCAAAAGAGGACATGACTTACAAGATTGTTGGTATAACACTTATAAGAAAGGTTCATCAAGCAACTCTAGACCACAACAACAACAATCTTACAAGGGACATTCTCACAACTATCACGGTGGTAAAAAAGGGAACTGGAATAGAAGACCCCACCAACAAGGTAATATTGCTGAGCAACAAGAACAATCAGACAATGAAGACTTCTTGTTCACTGCTTGATCAAGTGAACCATCCACGTCATCTAGTGATGTTTGGTATGTTGATTCGGGAGCCACTCGACACATGACCGCCACAGAGACTGGTTTATTTCAATGAGGGACACGCCATCGAAAAATCATGTTTTGTTGGGAGATGATTCTTCATATACAGTTCAAGGGATTGGAAACATTTCTCTACCCCTTGGTTCACGCAAATGCAGACTATCGGATGTCCTATATGTCCCCGGTCAGGTTGTGAAAGAATCTTCTTTCGGTCATCAACTCCTAGATCACAACCTGAAAATTGACTTTGATAGTCAATCCGGCAAGAAAATGTGTTTGATTCGAGATAAATCCAGAGGCTCGAAAATAATTGCAAAAGCCTCAAATGTGGGACGTATGTTTCAACTTGATTTCATTCACAAAAACGATCAAGCACTTGTGGCTAAAAACTCCACCTCAGCCCAGTTGTGGCATCGGAGATTTGGTCATGTAAGTTTCAAATATCTCGAAACACTTCACCGGTGTAATATGGTACATGGGCTACCATCTCTTCAGAAGGATACAGACAAGTGTCCTCACTACTTAGCAGGAAAACAACACAGAGTTTCATTCCAAAAGAGTACTTTTCGAGCTCATGGTAAACTTGACCTGGTTCATACCGATCTTTGCGGTCCGATGCAGCCAAGTCATTCTGGGTTCCAGTACTTCATGCTTTGTGTTGACGACTATTCACGAAAAATGTGGATTTTTTGTCTTCACAAGAAAAGTGAAGCCTTTGAAACATTCAAAAATTTCAAAGTAGCAGTTGAGAAAGAAACTGGTCGTCACATCAGAACTCTCCACTCAGATCGAGGGGGGGAATTCACCAGTGATGAGTTCAAAGAATACCTACAAACTCACGGGATTCATCGACAAATGCCTCCTCCACACACACCACAGCAAAATGGTGTTGTCGAGAGAAGAAATCATACTATCATGGAAATGGTGCGATGCATGATCGATGATTCCGGACTTGCAAAGACATTTTGGGCAGAAGCAAAAAAAACAGTAGTGTATTTGTTGAACAGAGCACCCACAACTGCTCTTGATGGAACTACACCACAAGAAGCATGGTCAAAAAGGAAACCATCCATTGCACACCTCAGAGTATTCGGGTGCAAAGCCAAAGCATGCACATACCCAAACAAAACAGAAAGAAATTGGACATGAAGTCACAAAATCTCATCTTCATTGGATACAGTGAAGAGACTCTTGGGTATAGATTAATGGATCCTAAGACCAGAAAAGTCTACACAAGCAAAGATGTTGAGTTTTTCGAGAAGAAGGAAGAGACTCCTCCTCCGAAATCGCAAGATGTAGATTTTTCACCTATTGTAAAAATTGAAGCTAATGTTCCCTCAAAAGATGAAAGTGATGATGGGGATGATGGTGTTGATCAAATAGAACCACAACCCATGGGAACAGTTCAACATATGCCTAAATGGTGTACAAGTACATTACGAGATGCAAGATTGGATTCTCCACCGGATACATCCACCCCTGGACCATGGAATCACAGTAAAGCAAGAGAAGAAGTTAACTTTTCTTTGATGAGTAGAGTTATTGAATCAGATGAGCCCTCTACAGTCCAAGAAGCCCTACAGTCAAAATCTTGGAAAGATGCCATGGATTTTGAATATCAATTAGTAATGAAAAATAACACTTGGTAGCTTGTTGATCTTCCACTGGGAAGAAACCCATTGGATGTAGATGGATATTCAAAACTAAGTACAAATCGGATGGGACAAAGGACAAGTGCAAAGCAAGACTTGTAGAAAGGGGTACGCACAAAAAGAAGGCATTGACTATGAGGAGACATTTTCTCCCACAGCTAAGATCAAAACAATCAGGATGATCTTTGCTCTAGCTACTCAGTTTGGATGGAAAGTTCACCAAATGGACGTAAAAAGTGCCTTCCTAAATGGAGATTTACAAGAAGAAGTCTACATGACTCAACTTGAGGGATATGTTGTACCTGGTCAAGAAGAAAAGGTATGCAGACTCAGGAAATCTCTATATGGTCTCAAACAGGCACCCCGGGCATGGTACATCAAGATTGATGAGCATCTCGTACAACATGGATTTGTTAGAAATCCATACGATCCCAATCTCTACCTCAAAAAGCAAGGGGGGGAGATGGTGATTGTTGTAGTTTATGTCGATGATCTAGTCATCACTGGCAGTTCAGTGAAGATGATTGATGAAACGAAGAAAGATCTTAAGCGATCATTCGACATGACAGATCTCGGGCTTATGCACTACTGTCTTGGACTAGAAGTATGGCAGAAAGAGAATCACATCTTTGTTTCTCAGATGAAATATACCAAGACAACGCTCAAGAAGTTTAGGATGATGGATTGCACACCAATTGCTACACCTATGGAGAACAGATTATAGTTATCTCGTTCAGATCCATCTCCTGAGGTAAGTGCCACTCTCTATCGGCAGCTGATTGGGAGTCTCATTTACCTGACCTACACTAGACCAGATATCAGCTTTGCAGTGAGCTATCTATCCAGGTTCATGCAGGAACCCAAAATTTGTCATTGGAAAGCAGCAAAGCGCATTTTGAGATATCTCAAAGGATCAGTGGATCTTGGTCTAGAATACAAGAAGAATGAAAACTTCTTCTTGACTGGATATTCGGATTCAGATCATGCAGGTAACATTGATGATAGAAAATCCACTTCTGGATTTGTATTCTTTATGGGATCTGGACCAATATCATGGGGAAGTAAGAAACAACACTTTGTTTCTCGCTCTTCCACAGAAGCCGAGTATCATTCTGCAGGAGAATTTATTTGTGAAGCGATTTGGCTACGTCGCATACTGGAAGGACTTGGAATACCACAGGACAAACCGACCACCATGTATGTTGACAATGAAGGTGTTCTCAAACTTGTTCGCAATCTAGTTTTTCACGAGAGAACAAAGCACATTGAAGTTCAGGTTCATTTCATACGTGAACATGTGTTGAAGCACAACATCCAGCTTCAGTTTTGTCCAACTGCTGAACAACGAGCAGATATTTTCACAAAGTCACTTGCACATGACAAGTTTGAGTTGTTCAGAGCATTTCTCTCCTCATCTCTTCAGACAATGCACAATTAAGGGGGGGAATGTTAGGATTAAATATTATTATCCTAATATTAATTATGCATAGTTTAAATTATTTAATTAATTTTATTAATTAAATAATAATTGTTATTTGGTTATATGGTTAATCAACCATATTTGTCTTTTATTTCATACTGTTATATTGTTGTGAACAATATATTTGTATCTATTCATTTCCTGCTTCTGGATGTTATTGGAAGCTTATTCATTCTGGCATTTGGTTGCACCTGTGCAACTTATTCTCCAGTATGTATTTGGCTGTGCAATATCTATAAATATTGCAGCCCATTCTCTGTAATGGTTGATTGAGATTAATAAATTATACAAAGCTTCCATCCTGTTTCTCAATCTACAAGAATATACTTGTTTCGATGCTAAGGAGGAAGACATGATGGAAACGGTCCCCTGCTTCTGATGTTTTTGAGATAGAGATCAAATATCATGCAAATAAGGAGTCATCTGGGGTGAGACTCAGAGGACTGGAAACACTGAAACAAAAGCGTTTGTAGTGGCTAAGGAGAATGTTCCTCCTTGATCTCCTTGTTCAAACAATACATATCAGCTGATTGTGGATTTTGAAGTTTTCATTCCTTTACATAAATCTTCTGATGAATGGATTATGGTTCATAACAAGAGGAAAATTGTTCGCACAAAAAACAATTGTTAAGTCACTGTAATTTTATTTTTGTTTGTTGTTTGTTGGTGGCTTTAGTACTTTTCTTGGTAGAATGTTTTTCTACTTTTGGGCTTTATTGTAAAATCCTATTTTCGATCACCTTTTTATTTTGATACAATTGTTCCATCTGGATTTAGTCTTCTTTTACAAGGGTATAGTCCTTTTAAAAAACTATTTAGCGATAATTTTTTTAAAATTAAGTAAATAAGGAAAACAATTTAATGTCAATCCCACTTTGTATAAGAGACTTGTTGGTAGTGTAATGTCTTTGATGGCCACAATGTTATATATCATGTATGGAATAAATCTAATCACAAGATTCATGGAGTCACTAAATGACTCACACTTAAAAGTTGGAAAGAGGAGTTTAAGATATATTGTAGGAACAAATGGATATGGAATTTTGTATGAACCAATAAATGGTTTCAAGCTAACAGTGCTATATACATAGTTATTTTTAGGTAGCACAGATAATGAGAAGAACACTTTTGGATATGTATTTAATTTTGGATCATGTTTAGTGTCACGAGAATCGAAGAAGAGGCCCATTCTCGACTATTTCTTCAATAGAATAATTGTATGTGGAATCCATATCCACGTCATATCAAGAAATTTGGATGTAAACAGCTTTTGTCTAATCTAGTGCATGATCAATAAGAGGTAACACAAATAATTTATGACAACAATTCAACAATAACTTTGTCAAATAATGATGGATTCTATAAGATAAGAAATCATATCGACATAAAGTAATATTTTGCTATATAACTTATCAACAATGGCGAAATATAATTAGAGTTTTGTAGATTTGAAGATTAGTTTATAGATATTTTCAAAAATCCTTTAGCACAAGAGGTATTTAAATATTTGAGATAAATGTTGAATTTAATTGATCATTTTGAAGTCAACTCTAAGGGGTGTGTTATAAATAATAAACATTTAACTCATTCACCTTTTATAACAACTTAGTTTTTAATTTTTAGGAAAAGCTTGATTTAAAGGAAGAATTATTTTAATTCGAAAAGTTGTTTTTTTGTGAAAAGCGTCTTAAAATATATTTTAGAAAAGCTTGTAAGGGTATACAAATACATTTTCATACTCTGGATTTTTAATGGAGATAAAGAAGGAGAAGAAAAAAGAAGAGTACCAAAGTGCTTTTAAAATAATAATGGAAGAAGTTTCATTTTTGCATGTTGAGCTTGTGTTGTGTACCTATTTTTATTCCATTGTAGATTTATTTTTTTGGTTTACTTATTGAGATCACACACCCTCATAATGGTTTTGGCTTCATCCATCCTTTAGATTGAATCATTTCTTAATTAGATCTAGGAAAATTACATATGAAATAATGATATTTCATTGGTTGTATGAGATTAGTTATGCGAATATAAATATTTTTCCTCCACATCAAAGCACGAGTTTTATTTGATCATAACCTCCTTCATTTAATATATATTCTAATCGGGAATGCTCATTTTTAGTTAGAATTTTTTCTCATAATATTTTCTTATTGTTGATGAGACTGATGATTTTGGAAAGAATGGTTTGGTTTTGAATCCAAAAATGCAGAAAATGGCATTAGAAATAGAAAATAAATAGCATTTTCTTTATATACATGAATAGTTTTTATGTTCAAGTTATAGTTTTTAATGGTTGAGATGGTTTCATCTTTACATATTGTTATCTTTGGTTTAGTTGGGAGAAATGCAAAGAGAAGTGGCTTTTTTATGATAATCTTAAAAATATTGTTTTAGTGATCATTTCTTTCAATATGCTAAATATGGGACTATGTCAAAACTGCAATTCTAAATCAATTTGATTGATGATTTATTTGATTTAGCTATATGGATATAATGATGAAAATGTAATCATCCTAAGTTGTTTTATTAAACATTATTGTTAGGCATTGTCAAGTTATATTAAGATGAGATATGAACGATGTGAAATAGTTTTGTGTGCAAAATTTGGTGTTAATGTTTTATCTTCCATGTACACTAGAAAAATCTAATAGCTATACGTCTAAAGGAGATTAATCAATAAGAAAAGAAGATTATCATTTAATATCAAAGCATTGTATATTTAGTTAGGAAGGAAAAAAATTCTATTACTGAGACTTGGTTGCATTTTAGTTTACGCTATCCTTGTTAAAACAATATGCTTATGTTAGATTATTTCCTCTTTACAAGCAACATAGTTCTGGGTTCTAAAATAAGCATACACCTCATTTTTAGCATTATTAACCTTTTTATCTTATGCATGGGATGTTAATGAATTATCCTCTTAAATAATTGCCTTAAGGGTCTTGATAGGATTAGGGTGTGATCGAGACTTGGTCATGTTGACTAGACCACAATATTTGAGATATATCATTAAGTTGTCCTTTATACCATAGTTAATCTATTCTCTTTTTCTTTCTCTTTTCACATGTTACTGTCATTATGTTCACATGTTTTCACTTGCTTCTAGTCTTACCATCACTTTTATTCATTATTTTATCAAGTTGGTAAATGGTTTTTTATGGGGACCATACCCCGTACATAAAAAGGGTAAAAATTGGATACAAAAATTAAGTGAAAAAGGAAGAGGGTCTAAGAACCAAGATAAACCATGACGCACCAAAAAGCAGCAATGTTGCCCAAAAGAAACATATAAGAACAAATCGGGATCGCGGCCATCCCGTAGCCAACCAACGACTGAGATCACAAGAGAAAAATAGTCTAGAAATAGTAAGCCTCCAAATTAGATAAAGTAATAAAAAAAAACAAGACAAGACTCATACCTTTTCTGAAATGATGGTGAGTTTTAGTTTGGCATTTCCTTTCTTTCTCCTTTACACCACCATCCAATCCTCGTTACCTTCTTCTACGAAGATTGGAAGAACAACTTCAAGTGTCTTGATAGGAATGTGACCCTTAACTAATGGGAACAATCCATCGTAGATTTAGCAATGCCCTCTTGGGTAGAAGAATCCTATTTTTTTCCCATAAGATACGAGAGCATTAGAGTTATGTGAATCCTTTTTAAAGGCTTATTGATCCTTCCTTGGTAGTTTTTACCCTTAAGGGGAATAATGATTCCTCAACAGTGTCCGAATGGGGATTGATCATGAGATGTTTTGGAAGCGAGTCCTTCCACCACACTTTGGTTTACCTTTCATCCGGAATGCTCGCATCATCTAAAAGATGGTCTATTTAAAACTATCACCTGCATCCAAATGTTAAACCATCATATTCTATCATTTATATCCAATGTATGTCACCAATTTTCAGATTGATTTCTATTGGAAGGGCTTATGAGGTGATCTCAGTAAACTCTTCAACTTTGGAATTATCCATAGAATAAAAAATTAACACTATTGTTCTACTTTCTATTAGAAAATGACAGAGATAGCTAGTGAAATAATTTTTCTTATGCTTAGAAACCAAAATTACAAGAAAGGAAAGAATATAAACTCATAAACACCAACAAGTTTTATCATGGAAACCTCCAGAGGAGGAAAACCAGTCAGGAAGGGAAATTGCTCTTTCTTCCCACTTTTAATGGCCAATTCAAAACAATAAGTACAAAATTTACAATAAGTATGAAAGAGAAGTAGATAATATCTCACACTTCCTCCCAATTACTTGCTTGTTCTGTCTCAACACTCCTTTCTTCTACAAAACACAATTCCAACACTAAGAACTTCTTTCTCACTTGCTTTCATGCTTCGATGATCTTGTTCTCTTCTACAAACATGTATTTATAGCCTTTCTCATGTCCTCTTGTGCACTGGAGAATGGGAAAGGTCATGGAGGAGAAGAGACATGGACAACCTTTCAAATTTTGGGGTTGTTCATTTCATATTTTTATTTTCTATTCAAAAGAACTAGGACTGCCACCTAATATAGACTAGAAGTCTTATGACCGCTACCCTAGTTGGGTGGTGGTTCTGTAACCACCGCTCTACATAGAGCGGCGGTCATGTTACTATAAAGATAGAACCTCCGTGTATTATTTTTCCTTCTTCATGTTGATTGATCTGATGAAGTAGAGTCATTTTGGATCCATATGGATCACACCTCCCCTACTTAGGAGGATTTTTGTCCCAAAAATATTATTGGGGGAGTAGATGAGGAAATAATTCCCTCACTTTCTCCTTCGAGTACCACCGGGCCTTCCTTGGTGTCTTTCCTTTCAGTCCAATTTGCCAAAACTCCTACGGACCTCTCCTAGTCTCTCTAGCCCTTTACTGCATCACTACATCCTCCTCCAATTCACCTCATGTTTCCAAGATTCAATCCTCAATGGGAGGTAGCAATTGTATCCCTTCATCTTCATCTAGCATGGATGGCTCATATAGGTGCAAGTTCTCACAGTTTACTACAGAGTACATCCTCATAAATGATGGTAAATCAAGTCGAAAGGCATTTTCTCCAACCTACTCCAATATGGTGAAGGGCCCATATCGTAGTGGCTTGACCTTCCGTTCTTGACCTTGTAGTCTCTCCTTTCTCAAGTAAATCCAAACTCTATCTCTAATATGAAGCTTATATTCCCTCCCGTGTGTTGATTGTGCCTAGATTTGTACTTGGCTTGAGATTTCTCTAGCTATTCTTTGACTTTGAGATGGATTTGTCATATCCTCTCAATGAATTTGTTTTCTCTAGTCACCTCTGTGTCTTGTGTCTCCTCCTCATCCTACTATCCAACTGCTATGTCCAATGGATTTGTAGGTAGATATCCCAAGCATGCTTCAAACGGTGACTTCATAGTGGATGTGTGTACTACCCGATTATAGGAATGTTGAATGTAGGCTAAGGACTCATCCCAAGTCCTTGGGTATTTGTTGTTATACCCTCTAATCAACTATACCAAAGTCATGTTCACCACCTCTGTATGTCCATCTGTCTGTGGATGGAAGGATGTGCTCCTCTGTAACCTAGTATCCATCTTGTCCCACAAAGTAGTCCAAAACTTCCCAAGAACCTGAATCCATGTCAGAAACAATAGACTTTGGCAAACCAAAATGCACCCATACATTAACAAAGAAAATATCTACTTTTGCCTCATGTGCTTTTATTGTCTTTTTACATGCCATAAGAATACACATCTTACTGAATCTATCAACAACAACATAGAGATAGTCATGGCCATGTTTAGACATAGGTAATCCTCCTACAAAATCCATAGAAATTTCCCCCACAAATGAGTAGGTACTAGGAAAGGCATATACAAATCCTCCTTCCTAGTCTTAGGATTTTTGGTACAACAAAGTTTACATGCATGTATAAATTTTGATACTTCTTCTTGCATATTGGGCCAATACACATACCTTTGCAAGTGGGCTAGGGTCTTACCAACACCGAAATGTCCCACTACTTTCGAGGTATGTGTTTCCCTCATCAATAGAAGTATTTCTTCTTTCCCCATAGGTAGATCAGCTCATACTTGAGATAACAATCTTCAATCCATGTCCTTTTAGTCCCTTGGGACTGCAACTGGTGACATGTCACCCCAAAGTCTCTGACTTGGGCATATGCCTCTCCGTAAGCTTCCTTCGGGAAGGGCTCAATCTAAGAGATATTGGCCAAACATGAAAATTTCTCCTATGTGGGTGGCCTAGACAACATTTCTGCCACCAAATTTGTACTACCCTTCTTGTATTTGATCACTAGATGGAACTGCTGAAGGAACCCCATCCATTTCTAATGTCATGCTTGCTGTAATTTAGACTGCTTACAAATACTATAGAGGTTTGTGGTCGTCACAAAATTGTTTCTTTACCCAACAAATAATGCTTCCATTTTTAATTTCCTAAACTAATGCATACATTTCCTTATCATATACTGAATATCGTTTAACTGCTAAAGTGAAAGTTTTAAAATGATATCATATGGGCTTACCTCCTCAAGCAACACTACGCCCATAGTGTAATCACTGGCATCTGTCTCTACTTCAAAAGTTCCCGCAAATTAGGAAGAGAAAGTAGTGGAACATGACTAATCTTGTATTTCAATAACTCAAAGGATTTTTCTTGTTCCTTACCCCAGTCAAAACCCTTACTCTTTGCGGTCACTGTGTGTAGAGGTGTTGTAATCATGGAGAAGCTTGGAATGAACTTCCACATGTACTGTGCTGCTCCCACAAAACTCTTAGTCTCTGTGGTTCTTGTTGGTGTTGGCCAATTACTGATGGATTCCACTATCTTTGGATCCACTTGTAGATCTCCTCCTCCAACCATGTTCCCAAGATAGACAAGTGAATGTTTGGAAATTCACATTTCTTCATATTACAAAGCAATTTTTTCTCCCTAAGAACTTGCAAGACTTGATGTAAATAAGTTAGATGCTCTTCCCACATGGAACTACAAATCAAGATATCATCTAGATATACAATGACACATGAATCTATGAAATCCTGCAATACATCATCCATCAATCTCATAAATGTAGCTGGTGCATTGCATAACCCAAAAGGAAGTACTAACCATTCATATAAACATTGTTTTGTCTTGAAGGAAGTATTCCATATATCCTCCTCCTTCATTCTGAATTGGTGATAACCTGACTTGAGATCCAACTTTGTGAAGAATTTGGCATGCTAAAGTTGGTCCAAGAGATCATCTATGCAAGGAAGTGGATATTTGTTCTTTATGGTGATCTTGTTCAAAGTGCGGTAGTCGATACACATTCTCCAAGAACCATCCTTCTTTGGCACCATCACAATAGGAGAACCACATGGTGAGGTGCTTGGACATATCACCCCTTGGTCTAGTAGTTCTTAGAGTTGTTTCTTTACTTCAGTACTCTCAAGAAAGGATTGCCTATACAACCCGATGTTTGGTAGGGGGACTCTGGAAATAACTCGAATCTCATGCTCTAGTTCCCTGTTTTGGTGGTAAGCCACTGGGATCCTGAAATACTTCTTGAAAATACTAAATAATACTATCCAAATCATGATTTCTCTAGTTATAAATATTTGAAACTTCTAAGCCATCTTGTTTATCCTTTAACAAAAGTAAACAAAACTGGTTATGATTTTCCCGAATAAGTCATTTTCTTTGTTAGCACTCACCATAGTAACCCATGTCTTACGTTGGTGTGCCTAGATTTTGTAGCTGATCCCATCCTTGACCCATCTGTACCATTTTCCCCTTCTCGTAAATATAGCATCCCTAATATAGAAGCAAGGACTCCCAAATATAAAATCAAAAGCATTAAGTGGAATAACGTCGCCTTCCAAAACATCAATATATTGGTAAATTATCCCTAATTGACCTTACATCTTCTTCTTACTTGAATTTCAACACCCTTATTCACCCAACCCAAAGGATAAGGGTGTGGATGCTTGTAAGTCTCAAGACCAAGCTTCTTTACAAATGCTTCAAAAATCAAGTTAGACTAAGAACCGGTATCAACCAAAGCATTTACCTTAGTTCTCTTGATCTAGATTTTGATCTGGAATAATTTATTCATCTCCTCTTCATGGATGTCCATTTTGGTGGATGTGTATCCAAGACTTTCATCTACATCGAGTCATCTTTGATTTCCACCTCCCCTTCTTTTTACAGTTTGTCATGGATTTCTTTGTGTTCTTGGTTCGATTCTTCGGATGTAACTCCGATGAAACTTCCAACATGTAGCATCAAGTATGACCATTGATATCACAATTCTTGTAAAAATTCTTGGGATCTTTACAAGTATTTAAAGTTGTGGCAGCTTGTTTACCTTTCCTTTCCACTTACCCTTATTACTTGTATTCCCATACTCTTTTTCTACTGATTTTTCGATTGCTTTTCCCTTGCTCTCGCTTCTCCTTTCTTTTTATCATCATCTATGTAGTATTCCTACACACACTTCGTTGAGATATTTGTGCTTTGTGGAGATGTCTTTTCTTTGAAGGTGAGTGTGAAGTCCTCCCAAGTAATTAGTCAAAATATCCTCATCCTCCAAGTCCATGTTTAGCGACATGGATTGCCTCCAAAACTCTGTAGTATATTTTTGCACACTTTGACCACTTCCTTGTCTAAAATACTATCATTTAATCATTTGATCAATCTTGTGGCCAATAGGATAGAATTTAGCTCTAAGTAATTCTTTAAATTCTTGCCAAGATTTCACAATAGGACGCTTCTTCTTTTCACAAGTGGTTAGATGGGTTTCCCACCAAACCAGAGCATGTCCCTCCATTTTGAGATGTGCAAAGGTGATCCTTTGTGCCTCAGTGACATTATGAATGCTAAAGTAGACTTCTAACTTTTTTAACCATTTATCAAGAAAATCTGCATCTACTTGTCCTTCAAAGCTTTTAATCTCAACTTTAAAAGGAGTATGGTTAGATTTTACCTTTTCTCTTGTGTTTGAAGTCTCTTCTTCATGTTCTTCCCCATAATCTTCCTCATGGTGGCTCTTCCCTATGCCAAACTTTTCAGCTAACCCTCGAACCACTGAGTCCATGAAGTCTTTCCTAACAAAATTTGACTTCTAAAAATATGAAAGTTATCCTTTCCTTCTAAACATCCTATCCATCATGGTCTCCAACATCTTGATTCTACGGACCAAGTTATCTTCCTCCATTTGTCCCCGAATTCTCTATTTCCACTTCTTTGTAGAAATTTTTGGATCACAAGGTAAAGCCTCTTCACCTTTAGATCTCGTCACTGTCATACAAATCCAAGAATGAATACCATATTCCTAGATACTTGTTAGCTCTAATACCAAAATGATCTGTAAACTCTTCAACTTTGGAATTATCCACAAAATCACAAATTAACGTTGTTGTTCTACTTTCTATTAGAAAATGACAGAGATAGCTAGTGAATGAATTTTTCTTATGCTTAGAATCCAAAATTGTAGGAAAGGAAAGAATATAAACTCATAAACACCAAAAAAATTATCCTGAAACCTCCAAAGGAGGAAAAACCATTCAAGAAGGGAAATTGCTCTTTCTTCCCACTTTTATTGGCCAATTCAAAACAATAAGTACAAATTTACAATAAGTATGAAAGAGAAGAAGATAATATCTCACACTTCCTCCCAATTACTTTCTTGCTATGTCTCAACGCTCCTTTCTTTTACAAAACACAATGCCAAAGCACTAATAACTTCTTTCTCACTTTCTTTCATGCTTTGATGATTGTTTTCTCTTCTACAAACATGTATTTATAGCCTTTCTCATGTCCTCCCATGCACTGGAGAATGGGAAAGGTCATGGAGGAGAAGAGACATGGACAACCTTTCAAATTTTGGGGTTGTTCGTTTCATATTTTTATTTTCTAGTCTGAAAGAGCAAAGACCGCCGCTCAATGTAGACTGGAGGTCTTAGGACCACCGTCATGGTTGGGTGGCGCTTACAGAACCGTTGCTCTGCACAAAGTGGCTGTCTTGTTACTATAAAGATAGAACCTTCATGTATTATTTTTCCTTCTTCATGTTGACTAATTTTATGAAGTAGAGTCATTTTGGATCCCTATGGATCATGAGGTGTCAAGATCTACCAATATTCTAGCAAAATCTGTATGAGTCTGACAAGAGGTTTTATCATCAACTTTCACAGAGGATCCTAAAGTATCACCTATAGAAAAAAAGGCATGATCTATTCAAGAGCTGTAATGGGAGTCTTGGAAAGCAAACATAGAGAGGGAAAGTATTAAAGGAATCTTTTAGAGTATCAAAATATGGATATCATGGCTTTAACATGAGTCCATGTTCACCCCAAACCCAATATTGGTCAATAATTAAATCCATGTCTCGTAGGGGTTTCAAAGATATAAATGAAATAAGCTTTAGCATAGGGGTAAATTTCAATATTACCTTTAATATTTTCCCTCCATCTTAGATAAATCCCACAAAGGAGCCGAGATAGCTTAGGCTAGAAATTATGAAATCTACAGATGAGGCCATAACTTTTAGTAATTTTTGACCTTCATTAAAATTCTATTATTTATTTTCCTTCCATTCCCCATTGTTTTAAAACCTTGAACTTAGGTTTCTCCCCAAAGAAAACATGATACACCATGGTTAGTTGTGTTAGGATTTGTTTCTCTCATGGCTAGCCATGATACAAAAGGAACTTATATGCTTAACACAAAAAGAGTGGGACATGAAATATATGAATGCTAAAACCTATATTAGGTAATATGTTTCAAAGTATGTGTTGTTAAATGTATTTTCTAGTAAAACTAAAAATGAATTTTGGGATAAGTTTATGGTGTGATGCTTTAGGAAATTTTTTTGGTTAACAAGATTTTTCTAAAGAAGAATTTGTATTCTTTGAGGATGAATTATAGTGACTTAGCTATAAAGAACCTCAATGTTTTTAACTCTGTGTTGAGTGAATTAATGTCCATAGATGTGAATATGGATGGTAAAGAGAGATGTATTACACTTCTCTACTCTTTTCCAAACTCTTGAGCTGCAAATACGATGAATAGATTGAATCTTAAGGATGTAGTTGGGAATTTTTTGTGTAAATAGATGAAGAGGAATTTAATTCAGACTATCATTCAAAGAAATATATGGATATTCCTAGGAATGAGAAAGAGAAAGGAAAGAGGAAGTCAAAGGAGAAGCACTCAAATTGCGAATATAGATCCAAGACTCCGTATAACAAAATTATAAGTGATGCATCTATGGTAAAATAGGGAGCTTCAAGAGGGATTGCAAGATGAAGAAGGACAAGAAGCTACCTAAGTATATGAGGTCTTAAGAAGGAGAAACAAACATATATGAAGAACGATATGTTTACAATATTACCTTGAGTGTGCATGCATATAATTATCCATGGTTGTTTGGTTCAAAAGTGTCATATATAAACATGGAATTCTTAGAGGAGGTCAATTCTAAATCAGATATATCTATATTTAGAGAGCTTATTTATAGACAAGATGTTTCCTTCAAGGAAGAAAAGCCAATAAATTCTCACTATTGTGATAATTGAAGACCAAACAAGAGGTAATGAAACATTTGGAAGTAGATGGTGGGAGAAAGGTTTGAAGAGTAAAAAAATTAGAGGCCAAATTATTACTATAGTGATATTTTTAAAATTCAATGAATTATCGATTTAAATTCTTATCTAAGTGATACATTGGAGAAGCTAAGGAAATCCTAGGAATCAAATGTATCCCTAAAGAAATCTTAGAGAAATTGAGCATCTCACATCCTGTAACTACACATTATTATTTTTTAGACTTTTAAATAATTTGGTGATTCTACCATAATGATACAACATTATATGTACTTCTTTGATTTCATATATTTCTTTGAATCGATTCATTTCATTTCACTTAATTTGATTATTTTGGAATGGATAATGTGATAGTTTGAGACCAGATTTACACACGGAATAATGATGTTCAATAATCTCGTACAATTATACATTACATTTGGCTATTATATAGCCATGATAATAGATAAACAAACTTCCTAGAAAATAGGAAGTAAGTATTACAATTAACAACTATATCTCATTTAATTAATTTACGGGTATAATTTGCTAACAACTAACTTAATAATACGAGTTGTTTTAACAAATCGTATAACAATATTTATCTATATTATATTATTATTAATGAGTTACCAAACTCATATAATAATATAATGAATTAATAATGTTTACAACAATTAATTCCTAACATTCACCCCCTTGGTGTGAACATTATTAATTCCCAATATTCATCCCCTTAATGTGAACACTACGAAGAACCATATTTGAAGAAGATAAACCACCTCCTGAAAGCACTCTATGACCAGTACAAACTCCATAGATTATCTCTTTACCCTCGTAAAGGCGTAGCATCGAGCTAAATTATGAAGGAATGTTCCCTTCCTCTTTGGGTTCTGTGAGACTTTCCCTTCCTCCCTAGGCACCCGAATTCTAGATCTCCAAGATCCACAAGCTTCACACTCACTGGATAACCATCCTTGAGTCTACCTCAATGCTCCCCAAAAGTGAGTCTTTTGAAAATATGACTCCTCCAAAAATTCTCGAAAAGGGGTTTATTCAACACATCACAACAGGAACACTAAAAATAGAAACATATTGAAACACGCAACTGAAAATAAATGCCACCAAATCATATATGCGGCCTCGTCATTAACGACTAATGAGAGGTCAATGAATGATCTCCAACCTTCGATGTCCTCCGTCCTCCAAAGATTATACTACTAGCTCATCCGAATTCAATCATGAAGCACAAATACATGCCTTGAGCAGACGTCAGATTCCACCAAAAATGCGTCTATAAGGAATTTTTTTTTAATTTTTTATTTTATTTTATTTTACAATATTTTGACTCTGACTCAAATAACTTTGTTAATTTAGACTTAAATAAAATGACCATGAATTAGACAAACTTGATGATAATAACGACCGACTTTTTTATGATAAGAGCATTGATTTACACTTACAAGTAATGACAATAACTAAAACTTTTGACACAAAATGACAATGACACTAAAAATACCTTGACTCTTGACGACAATGTACTTGATAATTTACAATTGACTCAATTTTCCCTTATTTTGATTTTGACAATCTACCAATATAATAAAAACTACATTGACATGACTTTATAAAAATGAAACATATATGGGCATACACTACGGTGTTACATTGACCAGGACATGGACAATACTAGATGTTGGATCAGACCGACTGCGAGTAGAATGGACGTCGGAACCGAAAAAAACTGATGTACAGACCAAACATTAAACTAAACAACAAAAAAACAACACAATTACTTTTCAATGAATAGACCAAAAGACGTTATGACTGGTTATACAAACAAGGAGTTACATGTAGGCCGTAAGGCAGAAGAAGGGAATCATTGAGTTGAAGATGATCTCGTGAGAATCACAGGTCCCAAAACAAGCACGTGTTTTTCCAATCATAAAAGTGGAGGATGATAATATTTAAGGTTTGGAAAGAACTAATGAAACCGTTAAAATAAAATCACCTCGTATTGATTTTTTTTGCACTTGGGAATCGCGATTCACAATCCAAATGGTTTCAGAGTCTCAGGGTGACGTGTTTCCTCCAAACGGTGCTCGATCCTTCATATATACGAGACTGTTGCAAGATATAACTATGTACGGCCAGGATCACTATGTGATCCAGTTGGGGCATGAGGAGTCTACAACTTAGGAAAAATTGTTGGATATTTCCAAGGTGGCAAGACCGTCATAATACTGACAGTAGTCAATTTACCATACGCCAATCTGATCAGCTATCATATTTCCCACCAATGCATGAGAATTAAACACATCTTCCAAAATAATTTTGAGTGGAAGGGAGCTCGTGAAGGTGCTTCTAGCTAGGGGCTGTAGGCGTGACAGGGAGAATCCAAACAATCCAATGTTGGAGACTGAACTACTTGCTAGAGGCTAAAATAGATATAAAACTGACACCGCCGCGGATTCAATGTATATAAGCTTATTGCATTGAGTTTCAAGCCACCGAGGTTGATCTCATCATACCAAGCAAAGAATAATCCGATGAAAATTTTAAAGACTTCGACTCCAATATATGGAAAAGCTTGATCCAATAGACAGGTGCACAATATTTTGATAGTACGACCATACCAAATCTTTCAAACAAAATCTGACAGAACATTCAACGTAGTAGACAGATAATCACACAAAATTATCCTTCAAAAATTTATTTTCAGAAAATTTAAATATGCATAGAAGTCATTCACCGGGTAACCAAATGAAAATTGAAATTGCCCCTCGACTGATATCAAAACTCAATTACAAGCATTCTTCCAAATCTGATTTATATGCTCTGATACCAGATGATAGTTTGAGACCAGATTTACACACAGAATAATGATGTTCAATAATTTCTTAGGATTATACATTACATTTGGCTATTATATAGCCATGATAATAGATGAACAAACTTCCTAAAAAATAGGAAGTAAGTATTACAATTAACAACTATATCCCGTTTAATTAATTTATTCCCTTACGGGTATAACTTGCTATCAACTAACTTAATAATACGAGTTTTTAACAACTCATATAAAAATATTTATCTATATTATATTATTATTAATGAGTTACCAAACTCATATAATAATATAATGAATTAATAATGTTTACAACAATTAATTCCTAACATAATGCACTAGGTATTCTTGTTTACTTTTGTGTAGATGTTATGTGGCTTTGAGAAAGGCTATCATTGGGGAGAAGTGGAAAGATGCACAATATGGCTTTGGATAGAGAGATTTTCTGTGAGTCTTTTAATACACAAGAAACATTGTCAAAACATAATTTGAGGTTATAAAATCCCTTGTTGTGATTTAGGTTTTGTGTGTGTACGTGTGTGCCCACTTTATGCAATAGGTGTAATGTAATCGTTTTACGATAATGAAATAGTATTGTGCACTCTCGCTATGTGGAGGATAGCAACATATCATTTTGAGTTTAATCAAGCAAAGTGTATTATAACAAAAAATACCCGCTTATGATATGTTTGACTATAATTATTTTTATTGATAACTTGTTGTATTAAACAAAAAAAAAAAGGAAAAATAAATAAGAATATTATATCTAGAAAAAAATAAATAGAATAGTTGCAACAAAATGGTATTTTGTTGCGAGGGGATAAATTCTAATGTTCATATGATCGTAGAATGTTCAATTCATGAAGAATCCAGCTTCACATTTTTTAAGCTCTTATGAATGTGGAACTCTTTTCTACACTTCAATAACTACTCTCACCATGGATTTTATATATATATATATATATATATATAATAGGAATATATCATGATATACCAAAAATCCTACACAACTTTATCAATCAAGTTCAAAGATTTGTATGTATAATGTTGGAAACCATACATATCTTACAACTATTTATACACTTTATGTATGCTTTTTTTGTTAAAATGTAAATTGTAATGCCGATGTATGGCAAGATGATCTCAGCGTATAATTTCTATAGTACATGATATTTATGGTGAATTTAATTTTCTCAACCCGCAAGTTGGCTGGTTAATAACAATTAAGACATTGAAATTTAATAGATTACGGAGATCAGAACCTTTTTATTTTGTTTCAATTTATTGTGTTGGTTAACTTTTTAGAGCACACACCCTGAATTTTTATAAATTCATATAATCCCTCAATAGGAATCAAGTCAGATTAGGAGCATTTGATTCGAGATTCTATAGTCTAGATATGGAAATAATAAGTAGTAGCCTCTTCATATGCTCCGATTCCATTATTCATAGGTAAACATCATGATTTTTAGCATTAAAATGAAAATATATTTTTATCAATATTTATATAATTTAGTGAAGAATGGGGTTAATGATCATCTAGGAGCTAACATGCACAAAAAAATGTGTATTAAAATCAAAATTGAAATAAGATACAAAATCCTTATTTATAATTTAGTAGGGAATGTATGAGATCATATTTCCTAGGGTTATAAGAGAAACTAGGTCTAAAGAAGCTATAGCTTATAAACTTCATATTATGGTTCTAGCAAAGTCAAAGTAGAAAAATTGTAAATATTTAGAAGGAAGTTTGAAAATTTGAGTATAAAAGAGTAAATAATAATTGATCAAAGTTGTACCATATTCATATATAATAAATTAATGCAAGTCTCATGGTAGGCACTTAAAGTTCAAATATTATAGAAAAGGTGCTAAGATCCTTCCAAGTAAGTTTAATGCCATCATGGTATTGAGGAGTCAAATACTTCACCCAACTCATTATAGATGAGTGAATGGGTTCTTTATCATCATGATATAAGATGCATTCATAAGACAAGTTTCTATTATAAAAGTCATAGGAAGGTAAACTTTATGAGGAAGAGGTAGATTTGGATATAGAGGTGGTGGAATGAATGCAAATCTAGAAAGTGGTAAATGAACTAGCTGAAATTCCTACTTTTTAGTTCTAGATCAACGTTGAAAATGGTCATTACAAGTGTAAAAACTTATGATGTAAGAATCAATTCCCTTAATCAAAAGAAAATGGTCATCATACAAATGAATGCAAGAAAAATAAGTTTTATTTTATTAGGAAAATTATAAATTTCTTCAAATAAAATCATATAGATTTTGTTCATAGCTCTCGTTCATAACAATTTTGTTTGAGAGAGACATGTATATTTGTATTTAGATAATGGTTCTCAACCCATATGATAGGGAAAAAATAATATGTTTATAAGTTTAGATGATTTAGTGAAATAAAATATTGAATTGGGAAATGACCAAAGTGGTAGTATTGGGTTTCAATTAATATTTTTACAAAACATGTTTGAGAGCAAATTTATTTTATATGTTTATTTTGTTCTTGGTTCGAAGTATAATTTAGTGAGTATTAGGACATTTGATTCAAAAATGCGTAGATTTTTCAAGCAAAATTCATGTGTTATTTTGAATAAAATTATCATAGTGAAAATTTGATTTTTGGAGGTTTAAAATGAAGAAATTATACATTTACATTACTAATACAAAGAAAAATCTATCTTGAAGAATGGTCAATCCATGGAATTCATATAAAGCCAAAAAATCTCAATCCACTTCAAACCCCAAAAATAAGTCATTTAAGCATTTTTTAAGTGATATAGATAAAAATTCATTCATTTTTTATACCATTTTCATATTAGTTATGTTTTTACACAATACAAACAATAAAAAGTAATGTAAGGTCTGGGATATCTTAGGAGTTATTCTCATAAATTAAATTCCAACATTAATTGAAAAATATATATATTTAAAACATTTTGGAAATTTTCATATATGTATCCAAGATCAAAATACATGAGAGAGTTTGGTACCAAAATTCATGGGTCATGGGGAAATTAATGCAAGTCTCATGGTGAGGCATTGCCCCTTTTGAGACATCAAATGAAATTAGTTTATTAAGATCCTCTATCAGAATAAGTTTAATTCTATCATGGGGTTTGGGATCTCGTCCCAAAAGAGGTTTCAACTACGATTATAGGTGAGTGAATGGAGGAGGGTAGATCATCAAGGAGAAAAGATGAATTCAAGATGGAAAGACAAGTTTATGCTTTCTGGGCTGGTAAAAGTCAAAAGCCAAACTTACTTGGAAAAGGTAGATTAAAGAAATAGGTGGTGAACAAATGCAAATCTAGAAAGTGGTAAATGAATCTAATGTAGCCGAAAAACATTCTAACTTTTTTCTAATGAAAATACACACATGAAGCAAAAAGTCTTAATATATGTATTAATATTTCATCATACAAGAAAACACAAATTATTTCTCTCCTCATGATGTTTTCATACAAAAATGTTAACCCTTAATACAACAAGTATTGGTATTTATACAGAGAAGGAAAGAAGACAAAAGCAAACTAAACTTTATCTTAAGATATTAGGAAAATTCCAAAATATCTTCAAATAAAACTTATAGATTTTGGATGACAACATCCCATGCTTTGGATGGGGTCATCATGAATGCCAACATACTTTTTTGAAATATTTTACAAAAATGATCCATTTGGTATCCTAGAAATGGTTAAGAAACAACTCTACCCAGGTAAAACAATATGTTTATAAGTTTAAATGATTCAAAATTCCCCTTTATAAAATGGCGCAACTTTCTACACGTTGACATGACAAAAAATTGGTTTGTAAAAAGGCACAATTTAATATTTTTACAAAACCCCTTTGGAGAAATGGCAAACTTTATTTTACGAAAAAAATTACCCTTTGTTGGCACAACTTTCCGTTTGTCGAGTACGAAAAAATTCCCCTTTGTAAAATGAGTATTAGACTTTCTCGCATGTCAACACAATGCAAAATTTTTTTGTAAAATGGTGCAAAAATGGCTAAGTCCTCAAACAACTTGATTTTGAATAAAGTTTTGGGCTATTTCGAATGTTGTCAAATTCCTGATCCAAAACAAAATTTTGGTATGGAATAGAAATTTCCCTATCAATTTTACATTAATAGAGAGAGAGATATATACTTTGGTAGATATATCTTAACAGAATCTAGAGGATAGATCCAGAGAATTTATAAAGATCCACAAAATCTTCAAAAATCCACTATGAAAATCTCCTATAAGTCATTTAAGCCTTTTTTAAGTGATATAGATATAATTTGCATTCACATTTTTATATCTTGTATTCTTTTCAGAATTGGAGTATGTATTTTTTGTTTACATAATACACACTTCTCTAAAACTCTAATTGTAAAGTCTAGATACTAGGAGTTATTCTAATTCAATTAAATTCCTAACATTAATTGTAAAAATATACAATAAGGTGTTGTTTGGGTTTTTCATACACATTAGTATCCAAAGAGGCCTCAAAATACATGAGAGAGAGAGACGATAACCAAATCATACCAAGCCAGAACATAGTTGTATAATAAAATCTAGAGGATAAGATTAGAAAATTTATAAAATAACTCCTACATAATCCTTCAAACAAATGAGATATGGAAATCTCATATAGTATTATGGAACCAATACTAATACATAGAATGGGCCTTGCTTAAGTATAATTTGGTCTTTACCCTCTTTATGGTCATCGTATCAAGCTTTTATCAAGAATAACTGGAGTATGTGAAGAACTTTTCAAGACCTTAAATTTAGGCCTATAGAAATGACATCTTCTCTAGTCAAGCTCCATAGTTGTTTAAAGTCTCGAACTATACCTAATAACTAGATAATTCTCCTAATATCTAAATAAGATAAAATATCCCACACATAAGTTTAGTGTTTGGGTAAATACAATAAAGCAAATAAAGTACACTATGAACATTAGATCTCCAAGGTAAATACCTCACCACAACATTCTCCACCTATCCTATAATATCTATATGGATACAAATAGTTAGAAACTTGAACCCCTTCGATCATGCTTGATATAAGTGTGGTCTTACTCGGACTTGAAAATAGGAACTTGGTATGATTGGATGTGAGGGAAGCTAAACTCCTTGACTTGGTTGAGTTCTTCAAAACTATATTAGTGGATTCCATTATGGATGTGCATCATCTTTATGAGGATTTAGGGATCCTTGAGTGTATTTTGTGAGTTTTGCAAGAGAGTATGTCAATAGAATTCCAATTTTTTCCTAGTTAGTAAATGAGGTAGTGTTAACTTACTTATATATGGTTCTAAAGGTGAAATATTATGATAAGGATGAACTAGGAGAATAAAATACCCAAAAAATAATAGTGCATTGAAATTAGAGTTAGAAAATGTGTTGGTTCAGACCATACAAGTTAATGAGCACTAGATTATATAACATGAATGAACTATATAGCTTTTAACAAGGGAAAGATGAATCAAATATAAAAGTTTTACCTTAATGGTAAGATCTTGAACATTGATTTTATGGACTTGTATTCAGAATTTTTTGACACATCAACATGTAGGAATATGAGAAATTAGGAAAGAGGTGACAAGATAGATTGAGTGGGGATAGGATGTGGGTGTTTGTCTTAGTCAAGAAGCACATTTACAATAATCATGGTGAAAAGGTTAAATTTCCAAGTTTTATTTTCTACACCCCCCAAGTATGAAATGAAAATTACATTCCTAAAGAAAATGTTGCCCAAGTGTGTAGATATAATTTATCTTTTCTCAAACTTTTTTAATGCATTTTGTATTGGCATGCTCCATGATGAAACCTACAACATAGAGTGTATTCAATGTCCATAGTAGAAATTGAACTATAATTCAATATTAAATATAGAATTTAAACTTACATAAAGTGAAATACAGAGATGTAAAACATGGAACAAGTACTAATGTTTGATTTGTAAGGGGAAGAGATTCTCATTCCTTTCTTACAGTTAGATATTTGCATATTCATGTTATTGTGTTAAACTTTGCTAAAATATTCGGGGTGATTACTCCCTAATTTTACCTAAGGAGAAGATGGAGTATTGGATGCATGCAACCCAATACCAAATGGAAAAAATGGATATTTACCAATGCATCCCATGAAGTAAGAAGATTTTGTATCAAATTTTTTAATAATTGTGATATATTCCCATTTAATATGAGAATAGAAAAGACTACCTCGAAAGAATTTATTTACTTGAATGTTTTGCATAACCCCACACACCACACCGGTGAAGATGGATCTAGGCCCAATGTGTGAGTATATATATGTAAGGCATAAAATAGAATGATTCCTCCATACTCTTCTCATGTTTTATACTTTTGTAAGATTATGTAATCTAATGGAATATCAATGGAGAAGGAAACCCATGCCCCACAAAAACTTGTATTTTACAACTAGAACCGAGTACTAATGAGGAGTGAAATATTTAATGCCCCCATAAAATAATTTAAATTGTGTCATATGTGTCTAATTGTGTTAAGAACATTTATCCATGCTTTGAAGATTTTAAACTATAGAAAAAATTGGTGTTTTTTACAACTAGGGAAAAATATATGGTGTTTTTAACCATCCATACAATCTTGACCCTTCGTATGGTTTTAGCCATGTGTAGTTTCGCCAAAATGTTATTCCTAAAGCTACTTTTGAGTACTTTTTCTGATGGAAACCTTTGTTCGAGGATGTGATTATAACTGTAAGTGTAAAATAGACCCCGATGAATTCTTCCTCTTTTGAGGTACATGTGAGAAACCATTTGATCATGTTGCTCAAAATAAAATATGTTAGATCATGCATGTATGTTTGAGAATATGTATTAGAGATTATAATTTTAAAGAGATGTTCATCTTAAAGAACCTATGCTTGTGAAAATATTTTTGTGTATGGTGGAAACCATGGCACATAAAGAGATAAATAACCATGATGAAAAGAGAAATAGTAGTAGAAATAGAAATAAGAACAACAATGAATAAGTAAAATAAAAACCCATATGCAAAAAGAAGTAAAATAAATACTAAACAATAATCAAGTGAAGAAAACACAGAAGAGCATGTAAAACATAGATATATCAAGGTATAAAGCTATAAAAATAGGACACCCACAATTTATAAGACAATGAAGGCACTTAGGCTACATACAATAGAAAGTAATATCACATAAGAAGGGATAAAGGAAAAAACATGGGACACCTACAGTGTCACAAGATAATCAATAAAATAAAACTACATATAATTAATAAGACAAGTAGTAATAAAAGCAAGTAGAAAGTATGTATAAAAATAGTGATTTTTAAAAGTGATAAAAGAAATAAGTAGTAAGAGGCAACACAAAGAAAGATATATTTTGATGATACATAAAACACTTGTGTTAGTCCTATTAGTTCATAAAATAAAACATACACAATTTATATAATCAAGTGTAAAAAGGAAGTAGAAAGGAACTATAATTAAATAATAACACCTATATATTTGGAGATATTCCCTTAAGAGAATAATGTAGGAATTTTTGTCATGCAAATGTGCAACGAGAAAATTGATAATTTTTAGCATGATAATGATACCCATGTGTTAAAAATTTCAAGTTTTACCCTTCCGAGGCACCCTAGGTCTACCCAATTGGTCCAATGACCTCCCAATGGATTTTAAATCAGTCCCTAGGTGAATTAGGAAAGTCAATTCAACTCCCTAGGCAATTTTAGGAGTTCTTAAAACTACTATTTTTAGGCAAGATTGGGAAGGGCTACCACCGGCCTTTCAAGATCTATGCGACCCCGGATCGAATGGAGGATCCAAATCCAACAAAACATGAATTTAAGACCTAGTAAATTGATTTAGGAATATTCAAGAAGGATTTGGGGGAGTTGGGGTAGTTTCATCAAAAACAAGGTTCACAGGCCTAGGCAGTGCACAAGAGGTCAAAAGAGCTGCCAAGCTTCGGAGTAATTTCAAGAGTTCTAGATGGATTTAGGAGATAAAAATACATTTTCAGGAAATATAATACAAATATCTACAAGATTTTGAAATCATATCTTTCATAAAAAAATGGCGTAATAGGTTTATATATGGTTTTTCCCGTGGCTCGATTAGGGATCCAGATCAAAATTTGATTTTTAGGGCTTAAATGGAAGAATAAAGAGCTCAAACCCCCACCATTGGATTATGAAGGAAATTTTCAGTCAAGGACATATATAATTTTACTAAAAAATTCTATTGGGAGCTCAAGATATCACCATTTCAAGTTTCCCTCAAGGTAAGCTTCTCATAGTTAGTCAAATTTTAGTGAGGACACTTGTCAGATCTAGGAGCCTAGCACAATTTCATGTCCATTTCATCCCTCAAGATAAGGGGAATGAGAGAAATAAAAATTCTCCCAATGCTAATAATCCCTTTGGTCACACATGGAACCTCCCGATTGTCGTTCAGCCCACAGTGCTTGTCAAAGCTCATCCCTTCACTCGCTTAGATCGTGAAAAGTTTCAACACTAGGTGCATCATAAAAATTGATGACCCTCATGTAAATTTGTGTTGAGGGACATAAAATGTTCCCAGCCCCAATAATCCTTTAGATCATCCATGTGACCCCCTCCAATGCAATTTCACTCTTAGAGCTAGTGAAGCCAAATGGAAAACATAGGATATTTGCATTATCGACACCACGCACTCACCTCTTGAAATTTGATGACACTCATGTCCCTTAATGCTTAAGGGACATAGGGGACATGAAAATGTGCCCATCCCAAGGAATTTCTTCTATTTCCTCATGCGGTCAACTTCTAGCACCCAGATGTTTTTTTCTAGCTTTTTGGCCAAAACACTCCATCGTTGGATCTCCACCAAGTGTTCTAGCAGGTGCGTCATGAAAATTGATATCCCTTTAGTCCTTAATGCTTAAGGGACATCAGGGACATAAAAATTCCCCCACCCCTGATGATATTTTTTGAATTGTTTTAAAGATGAGACTTAGCTTTATTTTCCCACTTCTTACTCTTTCCAGCTTCACCCTACCATTACTTTTGCTCATACATGCACACAATCTATCATTGCTTATCCAAACCAGATCCAAAATGGATACAAAACTCTCCACTCCATGAAAAATATACGTCTCGTAGAGATAGTTGATCAAAATACTCAACATATTGAAGAACAGAAGGAAGAATAAAAAAATTCTTCAGAAGACTCCATTACCATGAGACGAAGATCTAAACGTATCTTGCTAACCGGTGAACAAAATGAAGAACGTTGATGCTGTATTATTCACTCTCAAAATAAATTGAAACATCACCTTCAAATCCTCCTTCCACAACACAAATCACTTGCAGTAAATAAATATCCCTTCCGGCTCTACGAAGACAAAATATGATTTCTCGTCAAACCGACAATTAGTTTGAAGAGAAATTTCACCAATAAAACCAGAAGAAAAAACCCACAAAAAAAATAATTTTTTTGTGAATGGAGAAGAAAATCATACCTGTAACTTTCAAGGCATGTTAATGGTTGTTGTGTTCGAGGTGTCGTTCATTGCCAGAAGTCAAAATTTTGAAACTTTAAAATCTCCCAAACCACTGATCGAGTAAGTCCAAGATTTTAGAGGGGTGATATTGGGAAAAAACCCATATTGGAAAACTTTGTTCCATAGAAATCCAACCAACATAAGATCAATTTCTAAAAATAGTAGATCTTCTACATAGGGAACATTATTTTAGGAAATTCATCAAAGTAAAGAACCTGCGAAGGAGATGGTGAACACGAAGAGGTATTGCAATTAAAAATTCATCAAAATGTCATCTTGGTCCAAAATTGACACTTACTAAAAATAGTAAGTGGTCTCACGACACCTGCTATAAATGCCCAAGTTTTCCATAAGGCAAGAGGGATTTATTTGAAGAAGGAATTCAAGCTACCATAATCATTTGAGGTCTGGAAAATCTAATTTGTGCACTTTCTAAAAATAATAAGTTATCCTGTGTGCACTTACTAAAAATAGCAAGTTATTCCAAAGGGTGGATTTCATAGAGGAGCACACTGGGAGTTGAACATTCAAGTTGACATCACTAATTAGAGACCAGAGAGGGAAAATTCTCAACACTTGCTAAAAATAGTTTCCTTTTCCAAATATAGTAGGTGTCAAGGAAAAATGAAGTTCAGATTCACAGGGGTAAAAAGAGTACAGTCTCTATCATCGAACTATGCGAGAGTAGGTGATAGTGAGGTCACTTGCATGGATCTCGATAATGTCTTTTGACACTCATCTCATGCTTAAAATAAGACATATGTTACATCAAGATCATGTCCAAATCATCTAATAAATGTAGCAATGTTGCAAGGATTTGGGAAGTATTTTTCTTGAAGCTTCATTATCTTTAGACGGGATCTCTAGGAGAAATTCCCATAGTCAAAGGTTGCATTTAATAATGTTTCTAATCACTCGATTCGATTTGTTCATAGGTCATCAAAATTTAGTTTCGTGTCTACAACATGAGTAAATCATTTGCAATAAGGAACTTGAGGGAGTGGAGATCTTCTCATCAACACGGATAGAGAATGATTTGGCATCAGTGAAAGTTTTAATGATTTTTTCAAGAGGAAACGGATTCCAAGATTCGAGTTTCATCTCCTTGGAAGAATCAATGAGACTTCATCAGTGTGACATCATTTCCTTTCCTCCTCTCTCTTCTTCCCCCCAACATTCTCTCTCTTTAATGTTCTAATTTAGCATGGGGTTTGCACTTTTTGATGTTTGAAAGTGTATAAGAGGGACGAAGCCTCACACTTTTATTTATAATCAATAAAATCATTTACAATAGTGCAGATACGATATTTATAGATATTGGACATCTGGATACAAATAAATAAATAATTTTCACATATGCAACAAAACATCCGACAATAATACAAACAAATGATTGTTCCAACTAATAAAACAAATAAACCTATGGGATTATATAATCCAAATATTATGGTTATAAAATCATAACCATTCAAAATTAAATCAATAACTAATTACATTAATGAATTATTAATTACCTAAGGTAATATAATACATAATTAACCTTAGTTTACCTAACATTCCCCCTTAATTTTTCATTTCCTCAAGGGATGAAGAGAGGAATTCTCTGAACAACTCAAAATTTTCACGTGTAAGTGACTTTGTGAAGATATATGCTCGTTGTTCAGGTTGTTGGGAAAAATTGAAGCTATATATTGTGTTTTAAGACATGCTTGTGTATGAAATGTACATGTACCTCAATGTGCTTTGTTATTTCATGAAAAACTAGATTGCAAATAAGTTTGAGAACACCTTCATTTTCAACATACAAGGTGGTCGGTTTGTCTTGTGGTATTCCAAGTCCTTCAAGTATGCGACATAGCCATATCGCTTTCACAAAAAGCTTCACTGCAAAATGATATTTGGATTTTTAGAAGAGTGAGAAAAAATTTTGTTTCTTGTTTCCCCATGATATTGGTCCAAATCCATAAAGAGGAAAAACCATGAAGTGGATTTTATGTCATCAATATTACCTGTATGATCTGAATCTAAATATCCAGACAAAAGAAGTTGTTCGCTCTTCTTATATTCTAGACCAAGATCCATTGTTCCCTTGAGATATCTCAAGATGCACCTTGTTTCCTTCCAATGAAAAACTTGGGTTTTTGCATGAACTTGGAAAGATAGCTCACTAAAAATTTTATATCTAGTCTAGTGTATGTGAGGTAAATGAGACTCCCAATCAACTATTGATAAAGAGTTACATTTACCACAGGAGATGGATCTGAATGAGATAACTACAATCTCATCTCCATAGGTGTAGCAATAAGTGTGTAATCCATCATCCTAAATTTCTTGAGCATTTTCTTGGTATAATTAAATTAGAAAAAAATATGTGGTTCTCTTTCTTCCATACTTCCAATCCAAGACATTAATGCATCAGCCTAAGAAATTTCATGTCAAACGATCGGTTAATATATTTATTTGTTACATCGGTCATCTTCACTTTGAACTACCAAAGTGATGACTAGATCATCGACATAGACAAAAACAATCACAATAACCCTCCCTTGATTTTTGAGGTAGAGATTGGGATCGTATGGATTTCTAAAAAATCCATGTTATATGAGATGCTCATCAATTTTGATGTACCATGCCCGGGGTTCCTATTTAAGGCCATACAGAGATTTCTTGAGTATGCATACCTTTTCTTCTTGACCAAGTACAACATATCCCTCAAGTTGAGTCATGTAGACTTCTTCTTGTAGATCTCTATTTAGAAAGGCACTTTTCACATCCATCTAATGGAATTTCTAACCAAATTGTGTAACTAGAGAAAATATCATCCTGATCATTTTGATCTTAGTTATGGGAGAAAATTTCTCCTCATAGTCAATGCCTTCTTTTTTGTGCATACCCCTTGATACTAGTCTCACTTTGTACTTTTCTATGGTCCCATCTGCTTTGTACTTTGTTTTGAATATCCATCTACAACCAATGGGTTTCTTCCTAGTGGAAGATTGACAAGCTGCCAAGTGTTGTTTTCATCACTGATTGATACTCAACATCCATGACATCTTTCCAAGATTTTGACTATAGGGCTTCTTGGACTATAGAGGGCTCATCAAATTTAATAACTCTACTCATTAAATAAAATTTAACTTCTTCTCGTGCTTTATTGAGTCCTTGGTCTAGTGGTGGATGTATCTAGTGGAACATCCAATTTTGCATCTTGTATCATGTTAGTATACCACTTGGGATATTTTGAACTTCTCTTATGGGTCATGGTTCTATCTGATCTTCACCATCATCCCCATCATCACTTTCATCATCTGCAGGAACATCAACTTTTGTTTTTACAATAGGTGAAAAATCTACATCAGGTGAGTCTGAAGGATAGTTATCTACTTCCTTCTTCTAAAAAAACTCAACATCTCTGTTGGGGGTAGACTTTCTTGGTCTTCGATCCATCAATCTTTACCAAGAGTCTCTTCACCGTAGCCATATGAAGATGAGTTTTGTGATTTCATATCTAACTTCTTTATATTTTACTTGGGTATGTGCATGCTTTCTTTGCACTAAATACTCGTAGGTGTGTAACCTATGGTTTCCACTTTGACCATGCTTCTTGTGGCGTTACTACATCAAGAGAAACTATGGGAACTTTGTTCAATAAATAAATTATTTTTTTGTTGCTTCTTCCTAGAATGTCCTTACTAGTCGAAATCATCGATCATGCATTGCACCATTTTCATGATAGTATGATTTATTCTCTCAACAACACCATTCTTTTACATGTGGTATGTGTGGAGGATGCATTTGTCGATGAATCCTATGAGCTTGTAAGTAGGATTTGATCTCATCATCGGTGAATTTCCCCCTCGATCTTGAGTGAGAGTATTGATGTGATGACTAGTTTCGTTCTCAACAACCACTTTGAACTTCTTGAAAGTTTTAAAAACTTCACTTTTCTTATGAAGACAATATATCCACATTTTTCTTGAATAATCATCAACACAAAGCATTAATTACTGAAATCTAGAATGACTCGGTTGTATCGACTGGACCGCCAAGATTAGTATGAACTAGATCAATCTTACCATGAGCTCGATAGTACTCTTTTGGAATGAAGCTCTGTGTTTTTTGTCTGCTAGGTAGTGAGGACACTTATCTATATCCTTCTGGTAGATATGGAAATCCTTTTACCATGTCGTACTGAAGAAGTGTTTCAAGATACTTGAAATTGATGTGACCAAGTCTCTGATGCCACAATTATGCAGAGGTAGAATTCTTAGCCACAAGTGCCTGATCATTTCTATGGACAAAATCAAGCTGGAACATATGTCCCACATTAGAGGCTTTTGCAACTATTTTTGAGCCTCGTGATTTCTCTTGAATCAAACACATTTTCTTGTCGAAATGACTATCAAAGTCAATTTTCAAATTATGATCTAGGATTTGACTGACTCACAACATATTCTTTTTCAACCCAGGGACATATAGTAAATCAAATAATCTACAATTGTGTGAACCAAGAGGAAGAGAAATGTTCCCAATCCCCTGTATTGTGTATGAAGAATCATCACCTAATGAAACATGATTTTTCAAACACGTGTACCTCATTAAAGTAAACCACTCTATGGTCGACATGTTTCGAGTGGTTCTAAATCAACATACCACACAACACTAGATGACATGGAGGGTTCACTTGATTGAGCAATGTACAAGAAGTCTTCATTATCTGAATGTTCTTCTTTCTCAGCTATATTTCCTTGCTGATGGAGTTTTCTTCGCTAGTTCCCCTTCTTCTTCCCTTGATTGTAGTTAGAATGTCCCTTATAAGATTGTTGATTTTGAGGTCCAAATTTTCTTGATGAACCTTTCTTATAGGTATTGAACCAACAATATTTTAACTCATGTCCTCTCTTGCAGATAGGACATTGATTCTTATTCTTATTCTTTTTGTCCCCATGTTGATGTTGTGTTTGGGAATTTTGAGAGGAATTAGGTTTTCCTTTTCCTTTTCCTTTCCATTTATGATGAGAAGATAGTGCCTACTCCTCTTCATCATCTTTATTGTACATAAATTCCTCTTGTTGTAGTAGGTTCACTAACTTTTTGAAACCCACTGCTGATCCAAAAGTTGAGTGTTGTCACAAAAATGTGGTATGAAGGAGGGAGTGCTCTCAGAACAATGGGAATGAGAGCTATATTAGTGACCTCCTCTCCTAGGGCTAGAAGTGAAGCCCTTAATTCTATAACTCTTCTTAAGAAAGCTTATATTTTCTCATTTTTTTAACTTTAATGTGTGTGTAGTGACTCAAATTCAAGATACATTCTTGTTCTTGGCCTCGTAAATGTACTCAACTTATCCCATGCTTCTTTAGATCATTTGACATCACATAATGTGGGGTTGCATCTCATTGACACTCAGTAAACAAGATTATCAGCTTGGCCTTCTGATCGAATCTATCAAACTATCATTGTTGTGTTGTATCAGTTGTTGATCTGGTTACAGAACCATCCACAACATTCCAAATCTCTTCAAACTCAAGTTTTGTCTTGATTTTTATCTTCCATGCTGCATAGTTATTTCCTTAGCATTTTTGAATTTGGAAGAAAGAATTTGGGGTATTGGTGCCATTTTGCATTATCAAATGACAAAGGGTAAGGTTCTTATCACTCTAGGTATATGGTCTCCCAATCTATATACCGTCAATCTGATATACCAAACCTTTCTATATATGCACCCTTCCGATATACCCATCGGTATGTGGAAGAAGATTTCCCTTTCTATATACTTGGAATTACGTGAAATAGGTGTTAACATACGTGAAAGAATCTTATACATGGTACCAAGATAGTACTTAAAGGGGTCCATGTGATTATTGACACTAGCTCAAAGAAATATCCTCATACGTGCACGTAACTTTGCTATATACTCAGATAATTTCAGTGTCTGGATTTACATCATGTAATCATTCACAGATGGATGGGAGGGCTCAAAGTATGTGCATTGTGTCTTTATTACTTCCCATCAATTTAAAGGGTCGATGCCTAGATGAATGTTGTTGTAGCTATATTAGGCATTAAGTCCAGTAGTAGTCACAACGACTTTACCTATAAGCACTTCCCAGAGAAACGGTTTATACCAGATCTTTGCCGAATGAGATCAAAGATCTCGTGAGTGATTCAGAACCAAATTTTTATTGTTTTTGTTTACAAATCTTTTCCATTTTTAAAGCAGTTACAATTTTATGGTTTAATATGACAACTTGCAAATTAGTACAATACTAAAATATTACATTTTCATCCAATATTCTAAAAAATTGAATGGCATACAATTTTTTTTTTTTTTGGGGCCCTAAGTGGCCTCAAAGCTCAATACGGCTCTCTAAGAAAAAAAAAAAATAGCTCAAAATATAGTTTTTCTAGTACCCCTCCTATTGAAAAATTGCTCAAAATCAAAAAAATAGGCAAGGAGAAAACAATTTGGCCCAAAATTAGGTTTTTTTCTCTAAATTTGGTAGTAGGTTTAGAGACTGCTAAGTGGTTTAGTGAGCCTCTAAAGTTGGTAGTTTTTCAAATCTCTGTTTTCAAATCTTATAAAAGGATGTGTTTAGGGTGGGATTTGAACCCTACACCTTTCATTCCCAAATCTTTCCACTTAATCAACCCGACACTCTTATCACTTGTGCAACGAATTGAAAAATCTATATTTAAAAATAGGCTCAATATGTTAACCTAGTAAATGACAGCGTGGCTTGACTAGATATCCACATGGTCAGGTGGATTTAGGGATTGCTCAAAATATGGATATGAGATCTTCATTTTTATTTGTATTACTTTACTTTGTTATTTCTGATATTTTCAATGCCTTCGTATAGCTTTATCCCTCTCCACCATTTTTCTTTGTTGTTATTTTCTTTTTTTTTTTTAGTGGCCCAAGATTTGATTATTGTTGGAGGATCATTAAATCCTCTTTTCTATAATTTCTCATCCGTATATATTATTTCCACCTTTTTTTTTGCAAGTTTAGGCTTATGCCTGTGACGACTTGTGATTGGCATGTTTTTCTCGTGATCATTTGTTATGTGCAAAGTCGATTGGCCGTTGTGTAGGGGCTCGATGGAAGATCCTTCAACATTAAGCCTATTATTGTTTTACCTACGCCATTTGAAGTAGAGATCATCCAGTTGTAGGGGAGGACCGATCAACATGATAACACCCAAACAACTCGTCATCTTTGGATCCAAACATATTTTGATGATAATATTTGTAGGAGGATGACTCATTGCAATGTTGAATGGGCTTGGACATCGAAAGTAAGCTCACCGATCAATGCAACTCTCCAATATGACTCATCACTAATGTAACTCGTGAGCTCTCGGTGGCTTTCAATGCATTAATGAAGATCAAGTCGGCTTTTAATATGCCTTCAATCTTCCTAGTTCGGCTTAGGATTGTTGAGGGAACTTGGCAATGAAGAGTTTGGAGGAGAGTAGGGAGCTCGATAATGAGCTCGATGGGAGGCCACTCAAATAACTCTGGTGGATAGCTTGATCAGTGGAGCTATGCAAAGAACAACTCCTCTAAATTAGCATCAAACCCTTATTGGGAATAAAAATGATTTTTTTAAAATTAATTTCATAAAGCAAATTTTTCTTAAGTGCACAGGGGCACCAAGAAAAAAATTGTTCCAAACACTTGAATGGAACAGGGGTCATGTTCGGATGCAGGATGTCTTGGAAGATATTAGATGTAGTGTAGGTTCTCCCGAGATGCATATTTCTTCTCCAAGACACTTTTACCTCTACAACCTCTCTCCAACCTAACCAGGAGCTTCAACATGCTCTGATACCAAATGAAAGTGTAGAAGAGGGAAAGAAGCCTCACACTTTTATTAATAATCAATCAAACCATTTACAATAGTACATGCTACAACATTTATAGATATTAGACAAATGGATACAAGAAAATAAATGAGTTGTATAGGTGTAACAATACATCCAACAATAATACAAACAAATGACTATTCCAACTAATGAAACAAATAAACCTACGAGATTATAATAATCCAAATAGTATGGTTATAAAATCATAACCATTCAAAAATTAAATCAATAACTAATTACATTAATGAATTATTAATTACCTAAGGTAATACAATGCATAATTAACCTTAGTTTACCTAACAATGTCTTTAATTGACTTTAGAAACATGATGAAAAATTTATGGCGGCTTGTTTTTATAAAATAGACTTAATATTTGAGTAGGAATATGAATAGTCTAGAGCCAAAAATGAGGCTCGTGAAAGATCTTCAAGAAGATGAGGAGTCGATATTTTCTATAAATTGTAATGAGCTCCTCATTCTAAGGGTTTTGATTATGAGATTCTTCTAGCTGGTTATATTCTTGTAAGTTCATGAGAGAGCTTTTTCTTACTTGTGAGTGAAAAGAGTTGGCCATTTTTCCTTTCAAATTTATTCATTTCTCCACTATGTACAAATTTTATTTGAGCAATCAATACAAGAAGAAGGAGTTTCTATATTTCTTTGACTAAGGTATTTCTTGATACTTTGTGATCATAAATTCTATTTGGTCTTGTTGTTACTTGCAAAGTTGTTTCCTCTTAATTTTAATGCATGTGATGAAAATTATAACTAGTGTTTGTAAGCATTTGATTTCCTACTCACAACATTATTTTCCCTCTACTTCATATTCTCACTCCCTATCCACTCTCTCTTGACAAAGTGCTCTTTAGAAGAAATTAGTAGCTTTGACCGTAGGTCATGGAGTGCCCCCCGTTATATCCCCTGATTGAAAGGCCACCATAGAAATCCACATTTTCTCATGCATGTATATATGACAACTACACCGGTTAAGTAGAGGGACTTGGATTCCCAGAGCATTGGAAAGAAACCCACCAATTTGTACTCTGAAAGATTTTCTTGCCAAAAGTTTTTGTGCCCACCATGGGCCGATTAAAATCGACACCCAAAATACAACCATAAGGTCCAAAAATACAAAAAATAATCCAATAATAATATAAAAAAGAGTTCATAAAATCCATTGCTAAAAGATACACTCACAATTCTTGTACATGACCTTTCATATTCCAAAGTGTCATTTTGTTTTCCCATTACAAGAATTCCCAAAAGTCATGGTTGAAAGGAGAAAACACCAAGTTGAATAGATCAAGAGGAATTTTTGACCCCACTTTAGAGGCTTTGCAAAACTAGAAAGAAAGAGTTAGAGAAAATCCATACTAATTTTCTCGATCCTCATCCTCATCCTGGTCTTCAAGTAGTTCACCCGTAACCCCATTTAAACTCCCATCGATACTCCCCTTCAAATTCTCCCAATTTTCAACCGCCATTAAGCATTGATTTCCTAGAGGAAGAAGAATTTGTAAAAGTAAGAGCTGAAGAAGAAAGAGAGACAACAATGGCAGATGAAGAAGAAATACCTCAACCAATTGTTCTATTCGGAAGAAATACATGCCCACTCGCTCTTGAACCACCTCTTCACGATATACCAACAAGTTCCCATAAGAACTTTCCAAAGTTCAAAGGTGATAGCACACAACATCCTAAAGAACACATTTCCTCCTTCACCACATCTTGCACTTGGATTTGCACATGAAGACGCATTACTGATGTAATATTTTTTGTGGAATCTCTCCAAGAAAAAGTAGGAGAATGGTTCTATCTCTTACCCACTAGGTCAATAACTCATTGGAATGATATTAAAACTAAGTTCAAGGAAATATTCACATCTACTAAGGATTATCAAGATCTCCTTGTTCAATAGGAACAAATGAGGAAGGAATCAAATAGAGCTATGAGAGACTTTGTGGCTCGTTTTGACAGGTTGCTCCACAGGATACCGGAAGAAGATTTGTCATCTAAAAACAACGTCAAGAGGTTCTTCATAAATGCTCAATCATCTGGAGGTAGGATTTTTCCTACGAATATTTCAACCAAGGAACATTGTAGAAGCATAAAGGATGGCCATTAAACTTGATGATGATCTCATCCTCTCTGGAAAAATCAAGAATCCCTCAAGGGGTAAGGCTCAATGTCCTAGAGATGAGAGAACAGATCCATTGCTGCAAAAATTAGCAAATGAAATGGCATCATTGAAGAGGGAAATTTTTGAATGAATGTATTCTCAAAGAAACAATAGAAATTAGATTGCAGGAGCACCCTGAAGGCTTGCCTTGGAGGCCCCACCCATCAATGTAAGTTGTAGGATTCAAGAAAATGAAGAAGAGATTGAACAAGAAAGTGAAGGTGGTAATTTCCTAGAAGTTGATGAACTTGAGAATGATACAAAAATTAGATTTTGTGAGTATTTTGGAGGTGATGAAGATGATGAAGAAGATGCACCTAGTTTCTCATGTGCATTATTCACTCATTCTCGGTCTCGAAAAGGAGCACCTCCTCTAGTCTTTGTAAAGAAAAATAAGGTTGATGATCCTCCTGTGGTGACTCCGAAAAACAAAATAATCAGTCAAGGATCTCCCCTTCCACCTTGTATGGATTCTACACTAGAGAAACCTGATCATATAACAAGCACAAAGTCACCTACTATTCCAAGTAATTATTCCAATGTTTCTTCCAGTTCTAAATCTAAATCTACTCCTGTAGAATCTAGTACTTCAAAAGTTCCTAGTGTGCCTTTAAAAATACCCTCCATTCCCCAAACATCTACCCTTGCTTCCAAATATATTTTGGCTCCAAAATCAGTCCCTTCATCCCCCTTGTCCACATCTTCTCCCTTTGACTTTGTAGAATATGTGAACAAAGCCAAGGTGCAGATTACTAAAACCAAATATTTACAAACTCACCCCGAACAATTCGAGATATTTTTTCAATATATCAAGAATGGTAGTTTAACACCCAATGTTGTAACTCTTAGTTCTAAAGGAATACTACTAAACCCATCTACACCTCCATCATAGAACACACTTTCTTTGAGTGTATCCAAGATTGATAAGTTTGAACCTTTCTATGTCTCCCTTCTTGTTGGAGAATATGTATTGAACAAATGCACAATAGATTCTAGTGTCTCCGACAATGTAATACCTATAAAGGTCACTCAGTACATCGAAAAGCGACAGGCGAGCGTGAGAATCAACAAGTAACTCTTCCACGTACCCGACCTCCCGAGGTCGTGCCGAGACAGCCGGTGGGGATGGAATATGCAGACAAACTAGTTAGGCAGTCTAATGTCTTCGACACGCACTAGTGGAATTTGTGAATCTAAGGCAAAGAAGGCCCTTCTAACTTGGACTGGCATGATAGATCGATCAGTGAGGATGACTGCTCGAAGGCTCCAATCAATATCGAGCTCTGGCGTGATTCGATCTATGGGTTGCGGAATACGTGGAAAATGACGTGGGATTGTTTCGTGTATATCTCCTGATAAGGTCATATAGTGGATGATGAATACAATCGATTCTATGGATGATTTTTTTGCCTAGTCCAGAATTCCCTAGCTTCGTTAGCCGCTATATCTAGTAAGGACAATTGTTCAATGATGATAGGTGGAAGTGGGGTGGACTGAAACACTAGTGTGCGTAGGCGCATCTATATCTAACTCGACTTGTGGATTCGTTGGGGGCCTGTGGGATCTATGGATCACAACCGTAGACTCTTGGTTGTTGCAGTCCTGTTATGGTCATACGCGAGATCAAGTTCTAATCCCTAGTATCCAGAATCGTATGCTTTCTCGATTTTATGTTTAGAACCTATAGTTGTGTAATCTTCTCAGAACACCTTACATGACGTTCTTGCAACCTCGGATTCTTAAGCTGGTATCTATATCTACTCTACGAAGGTGTCTCCAGCGTCTCGCCTGGTCAGCCGGAACTAAAGGATCGCACTTTGAATGTTTGTTCTCTTCGAGCCCCTCTACAGATCATGTGGATGTTTTCTAGAGTAATCTGTAGTTTGGCCGACTTGACCAAAACGCATGTGCTTGGTCGCCTTCTATGTTTAATCCTCTTAACCGTGAGAACCGATCAGCTTGTAAATCATGCGGTTGTTCGTAATACTTGTATCCCGAGATTTTGATCTATGTTAACTATTGTTGTGACTAGGTTTGGTTGAGGCACGATTGGCTCAAATATATATTCCCTAGGCTCTTGAGGTCCCGTGATTATCATACAAAACAAAATGCAATCTAAGCGTGATGAAACAAATTCTAACTAAGTGAAATTAATCTAACTACATATAACTTTTATTTTTCTATGAAATATTCTAACAATTTTAAGGAAAGCAAACTATTTTAAGCGTATCTAGAAATAGTAGCTAAGCAATAATTTAAAATAGACAAGATAACCGAGTGTGGTTATTTACCTGTGCGATTTATAGAATTATTCTAAATAAAACAGTTTGTCTAATCTACCGGCAAGATTCTCGATCCTACCTCAGAAGTGAGGAGTGAATCATAGTTTCTCAGAAACTATCAATCCCCACAGCTTCCTTGGCAATGTCGAGAATAGAATGAAATGAAATAAAGTGATTAACTACTCTATTTGATATGAATCTAAATAGAACTTTGAAATGTAAAACCGGATTCCGCAAGTAACGGTGGCGAATCGATGGTGTATGTGATCTCGCCCCCGATGATCTTCTCGTTATTTTCATGTTCACTTGATCCGTAAAAGCGTGTAATGCTAGCACCCGATAGGAGTAGATTTTGGGACAAGGACAGCTCGAATGCAGGACCGAGAATCACGAGTAGGAGAGGGATAGCGCAAGAGCAGTACAGCTTGGCTTATGCGATTCCTAGCAGATTTTACCGTGAGTCATGCAACGTGAAGCGGGCAGTAACCTTGACCATCCTATACGAAGAGCAAAACCTGCAACTTTAATGGCTTCCTAAGCTATTCCACTCCAAAATAAAGACATCTTGCAGACAACTTGGATATGTGGCTTACCAACAATGAATAATGCTAACTGTATATAATGAATTGAACTAAGAACTCTAAGTCACAAAAAAAACAAATCTACAGCAAAGAGGAATTCAGAGGCAAGCTTCTAACCGGATTGGGTGGAACAACAAAGACTACTCCGCGCACAAGATGGAGTCTCGTGGCTTACCAACAAATATGAGTAATTTAATAAGAGATGCAAGTGAATTCAAGCTATGGCTTCTAAACAAGCTAACTAACTAAAACACTAAAATGAGGGAATGAGAGCAAAGATCAAACTTCCAAATCCAGCCAAGCTTCAGACACAAAAACCGGACTATTTGCATGTGCACAAAACCATGCATTTATAGGAATTCAAGCATCCAAGAACCAAAACCAAATTGAACTCCTAAACAATAAACAAAGGAAAAACAGCATGTTCAGGGACCAAAAACATTAATGCATGCTCAAGTCGGCAAAGAAAAGCTGGTGAAACGTGATATTTCACGCGAGTCGCGTCAAAAGAGCGTTCGAAAACACGCACAGGACCGCCGCTCACGGGCGGGCGGCGGTCACGAGACCGCCGCCCGCTCACATGGGCGGCGGTTTCGTCACTGAAGGTCAAGAGGCCAAGGAAAGAGGGAAAAAGGGGAAAAAAGGGCACGGGGCTAAGCGGGGCATGCGAGATGTTAACGCATACTCCGAGGGCTTTTCCGGATCCCAAACACCTTGCGAGGAGACCTGTATCATCATTGGGGCACTTGTTACACTATTCTGGCAGTACAGTACCTTACAATTTTGGGTACGTACATATTGCCCCCTCAGAGAAACGTTTTAGCCATGAAGAGGCATAAAACGGTGGGTCCGAGTATGGCCGTCCCAAAATGGGGAGTTAGAAGTTATACCTTACACGTCCGTGTGTTGAAATGACGCCATTCCAAAATTCCCGCTACCTGCAAAATGAAAAGAGAACTCAAGTGCAGATAGATACAATAATTTGGAAAACAAACACTAAAATAACAGGGAAAGAGAACGTACCATTTGTGCGGGGATAGAAACTTACCTCCAACAGCTCGAACTGCGAAAAAGCCATTTTAAAACAAGCAGTAACGATATATATATGAAAGTGGGCCCATTTTCCTATTCATTTACAAGCATGAGTTGATTCGATTGATTTTGAGCTCACGGACCCACGGTGTGACGGTTTCTTGCGTGAATAGAGTCAAAATGTCTAGAGCGAGATAAATGACCATGCCCCACGTGCGGAACACCACCCCGCGAGATCACAGGTCGAGTTTTCTTTAATTTTGCATTTTTCCACCTTCAAATTTGAAATGGTAAATTCTTTGCAATGGGGGGTATTTTTGAAAATGCTAGGTTCAAAAGGTCCACTAGGGGGCGCCTACTAGGTAGGCTTTGTTTTTAGCCAAAATGGTCAATTTTTACATTTTTTTGGGCTTTTTTTAGGTTTAAAACCCACGCGGTTTTGAGACATGACCGCCGCCCCCGCCGGGCGGCAGTTATGACCGCCTCCCTTAAGGCGCGGTTACAAAACCGCCCCTCTGCTCCCGGGCGGTTTTTCACGAGAAGCAAAAGGGACTTGCTTTTGAGTTTGTTCTTGTATTTTTATCATCGTGCGTTTTATGACTCCCTCGGCATTGATTGATACTAACTTGCTCTGCTTTGTGTGTTTTTGGGCAAAGCATGCAGCGGGCGAGGGAGGGAGTGTGATTGGTTGCCGGGGTATTGGATGCCCTATCACCGTGATGAGGAGGACACATTGCGGAGAGGGCATCTACCGCGTATCGCACGTGCCTCATGTCACACCATCTAGTCACATCCTTTGTGACTTGTTTTCTTATTGGGATGCGAATCGAACACTTTCCGATCGCCAGGTCCGCGGTGAGTGGACGGTGCACTTTGGAGGATGTTTACCAGTATCCTGGGGTCCCGATCATCGGGAGGAGACTCACACCCAGAGACAAAGAGGGTCCCGAGCACAGTTGCACAAGCAAGTGGCGGAGTTACATGGGGATGCAGCATCTCCACGGGGCCGAAGAAGGGAGTGAGAGTTAGATCCATTCCTTCTTTGCCCATCCCCGTATTTCGACAGCTATCATGGGGATCCTTGCTTCGAGGCTGATCGGGACAAGGGAGGGGATACCTTACTATACTTCGGCCCCTATCATTGCACTGAGATAGAGGGCATGGTCGATATATGCCTCGCGCAGATATTTTAGGGGACCACTTATCACGACTTATACGGGGTGGTCCGTTTACAAGGACAAGGATCTTTGAGCCACCCCTACTCTAGTTATGAGTTGGGTGTATGGCGCTTCATTCCCTGGCAGAGGTGTGGAGGTGGCAGATCCTCGGGGTGTGAGGGCGGCCGATGATCAGATATGTCGGTGCCAGAGCACCTCACCGGCCAGGGCCTGCCTCGCTTACTACAGCAGACATGGAGGCCACACCGCACTGCCTTTATAGGCTGGTATATAGGGAGAGGAGACTCTTACACCGATCTCTTGCTCCACCACAGGGGCTTATTGACCATGTGGGGCGAGTGAGAAGTACATCCTTTCGGTAGGGTTCCTCAATGATTTGGCCTCCCATATGTGGGCATGCTTCCTCCAGTGGCACCGGTTTATAGATCAGTCCGCGAGGCTAGAGGGGGGCCTAGAGGCCGTGGTTGGACAGTGGTCACTCCTGGTATTCCTATTGAGCTGGGGGATTGTTTGGGCCAGAGGGACAGTGTGCGCCTCAGGCACCTTGCTTGGTCGGGCCGCGGGTCCTTCTCATAGCAGCGATGACCCTATAGATATCAAATCCGATTCTGAGGAGCTTACAGAGGGAGGGTCAGAGGAGTAGACGGATGATAGCGATCCTGAGTGGCATGACACTCAGGATATTATGCAGCAGAGAGGGAGGAGCAGAGTGCGAGAGAGAGACTCTAGTTTCGAGAGAGCCACTCTCTCGGGGCCGTGGTGGAGAGGATGAGTCCTGTCATTGCGGGCGTCATGTTGCTACTTACTACAGGAGCAGCCCCTCGGTCAAGAGCGGCATCTGCGGTGAGTGCTGGCCCCTGACCCATCTTGGAGGCCCGGTGACCCGAGTAAGTCATCCTCTCTCCCTTTCAAAGTGTTAGTTTGATTTAGGACTTGTTTTAATCGCTATCTCTCCTTATATTTGTATCTTGTATATTTTAGCCTCTTGCTAGTTTCTAATTCGTCTTTCTTCTTTGTTTTGCAGAGACCGTCGATGAGTGGCGGGATCTAATCCGTGAGGTATGCACGATTCTCCGATGATCCCTATGGATAAGACCCAAGGCGGAGCTATCTCGTAGATGCCGGGAGCCTTGGCAGCTCTGGTGAGGCATACTAACGTCTTCGCTCTGTTTGGCATGTGGCCGGGATGGTGTTGACCCTCCGTACATGAGTTGGGCGAGGCTTTAGGACAGCCGGCGTCTTATGAGGAGCCATTCTCGTGGCGAGACCACGGCTGATCCTCGAGACCACAGCCTCCATTCATTCGTGAGCGCCGGCGTGGCCGAGTCCTAGCGGAGGGCGCGCACCCTCGGAGGGGTCGCGTAGGGGTTGAGAGGTGACTTGCCCTCAGTATATTTTGTATCATGGATTCTTTTGTATATCACGGGCTCTTTGAGCATTTTGACCATGCCTAATGCATGATGGCATTGTATACAAACATTGATTATTTATATATATGTATTGATTTTAGATCAAAAGTCTTGTCACTCACGTTTGTCCTTTCTATTTCCAATCGCTTTGTGTATACTACGATGTATGTTTTATATGCTTTCTAGAATGTATGCAATGGAGAACAGATGATGCAAATGTTTGCTTTATTTTTGTGTTTCATGATGCTGATACATGATATTGTAGATATATTGTGATCTTAAATCTTAGCTTCTGTGAGTAATTTGGATACCTCACGTTTGTTTTGGCAAAGTGATGAAAATAACTAGTATGATGAACAGATTAACTTGCCCCACTCCTAACTCCACGCAACTAGTAGGATGCGAGGGCTCATCACCAAGAGCCAAGAAGGGCGCAAGTGTATGAAATATGGTGAAACGATAGTGATGAAAGACACCACGAAGCTTTGGGAACCAAATTGAAAACTACAAGCTTACTCCACCCGAATGACTTCATAGTTTTGGGTGCAACTTGCTTTCATGGTTTATCCAAACACTTAGACTGCAGATGGCCACATAGTAGACAAAATCTGGTTTTAGGATTTTTAACTCTCTTGGAATTTTGAGCATCTGATTCATTCGTTTTTGACTCAAAGTTTGAATAGTTTGTTTATGACCTTTTAATGTTTGCATTGTCTAGAGGACCCCCTACACTTTGCCCCATGCTACTAGTAAGAAGCGTGGGTTTATCACCGTGGGCAAGGCATAGGTGAGTAAGGGCATTTCCATCCTTTCCCAACCCTACGTCACTAGTAAGAGACGCAAGCTCATCACCGAAGGTTGGTAGGGCAAGGAAATGTGTAAAATAAAATTTTCTGTTTAATCACTTTTTGACTTGTCTTTTTGAGTAAAATGTCAGTATATGCTTGTTTCCAAAGAGATGTATATATGGGATAGATGTGACACCATGAAGCTTCTAGAACAGACCATAGGCAAGACACCAATCCTAAGAAGAAATCAAAGCGAGAACAAACTTGCAGATCTTGGTATGGTTACCGTTAAGACTTCGTCATGTTTGATTTTATTTGATAAAAGATTCTGAAGTGATTGATGATATCGTGAAAATGGAGAGATATGATTAGAAAGTTTTGTGCCAACAACATCATGAGTTTGTAATGAATTACTTTGAGAATAGATTCCTTGATCACAATTTGTGTAAGAACAAGTGGAAAAAATGATCTAAATCTATATGAAGATGCAATGTAGATAGTTATATAGGTAGTGCTAGCTGCTTATGCGTAGAAACACTTGAGGTGCAGGGAATTGACTGTTTCGCCAAATTCCTCACCTTCTAGCGTGCATAAGAGGTATGCACCATTTCCATAGTCCTTCGTGACTCGGTATGGGCCCAACCATTTGGGCCGGAATTTCCTTCCTTCGCCGGTCTTCTTGTCGATCCGGCTGTCTAGTCTTAGAACTAGATCACCTTCGTATATATCGCGTTCATAAACCTTCTTGTTATACCTCGCGCACATTCGGTCGCATAAGCTCTATGTCGTTGTTCAAAGATCTAACCTAATTTCATCTAGGCTTTCTAATTGGGAAAGACGTACTTCTCTGTAAAGCGTCTTCATCAAGTAATCCCTTGTAGTGAAATGCGGAGATCGGGTATTTCAACCTCAAGCGGGAACTGTCACCCCAAATACTAGCGAGAAAGGAGTTGCTCCTGTGTGTTCTTATTGAGGTTTGGTGGGCCCACAAGGCCGGATATAACTTCAAATGCCAATCTCGCTTGTTTTCTTTCACTGTTTAAGGAGAATGGATTTCAGCATTTTGTTTGTTGCTTCACACCGCCCATTGGCTTGGGGATAATACAAGGAAGCCGTATGATGGCTTATTTTAAATTTGTTGCATAGTTCACAAACTTCTTCATTCTTGAAAGAAGTTCCATTATCTGAGATAATGATTTGTGGGATACCGTACTGCAAATGATTTGATTTAAAATGAACTTAGCGATTACGAACTGTGCACGGTAGTAAGTGGCATGGCCTCCACCCATTTGGTAAAATATTCAAAGTGGCCGTAATTATAAAATTGTGGCCATTTGTGGATGAGGAGAGAATTTCCTATTAAGTCTAGGCCCCATGTAGAAAAGGGCCATGGAGTAGCGATTGGTTGTAGAGCTTGTGTTGGCATGTGATCTCGTGGGAGAATTCCACGCACTTATGACACTGCGTGCAAACTCTGCTCGCGTCATGTTCTAGAGTGGGCCGAAATAGCCCATTCGATGTATTTTTCAGCGGTGGCATGGCCACCGAAGTGGCCTCCACATATACCGTGTGGGATTCATGGAGAATCCTCTTGACTCTTCGTGTCGACACACCTTAAGAGCATTCCATCGAATGCTTTTCGATAGAGCACTGCTTCTATAATGACATATTTGCTACGATTATGCGTAATCACCTTCTTTGTTGCAGAGTGTCACCGCATCTCTAGGTACGTATGGTCCATGATATAATTAATGATATCAAGTGTACCAAGGGCACTCGTAAATAGCAGTCGAGTTTCGATGTAGTATACGCATTCATCCGGAAAATCCAAATCTACTAGATCGCCTCCGTCTAATGGGTTGTTAGCTAACCAATCTGCGATGATTTGTCTTTTAACCGACTTCGATTTACAATGTTAATTCGAACTCTCCCATTAAGGTTATAAAACGTCCAAAGCATTTTTGGATAAGGAACCTTGTGTGAGAAAAGTCCGTAAATGGTCCGTCTTTACCATGACCTTTGTTTCGATTCAAAGATGTAATGTCTTAGACGTTTAGTAAGAAAGACTATGGCAAGATATTCTCGCTTCTGCGCTTGTGTATAAGCGTGTCTCATAGTCGAGTAGTGTTCGCTAATGAAATAAATCACACGTCTCTCTTGTCATCGTCTTCGGGCCAACATACAGGCCAAGCGAGACATTGGTAGCTTCGCGAATATAGGATTAATGGGCGATCCACTTAGGTGGCATTAGCGTAGGTGGTGACAAAGAAGAAACGTTTAACTGCATCAAAGCTTCATTGCAAGTCTTCGGTCCCAATCAATGCTATAGTCTTTCTTGAGTAAATTGTTGATTGGATGAATAGCCGAAGCTTAAGTTCGAGATGAATCTCCTGATTGCACCAGGCCTTCCCGAGAAATGATCCGATTCTAGATTCACTCGAAGGTGGACCATTTCGAGGACAGCCCGAATTTTGGTTGATCAACGCCGATCCTCGTGACGATATGATGTAACCTAGGAGCTTTCCTCATGTGACACCAAAGACGCATTTCTCTGGTTTAGCGTGACTCCGTATTCTATTAGGCGTGAAAGAATGATGCGGAGTACTTCAGGGATGGTCACAAAAGACACTTTTGGCCTTAGCCAATAAGTCGTCTACGTAAGATTCCATGATTTTATGAATTAGATCGTGAAATATGTATGTCATGGCTCACCGGTACATAAAGACGGCGTGCTTAAGACCGAATGGCATAACGTGTCAGAGCAATAGGTTCCCAAGGAGTTATAAACGTGGTTTTAGCTTGATCTTGCTCGGATATTCTGATTTGATTGTATCCCGAGAATCCATCCATGAGAGACAAGAGTTCAAAACCAGTTATTGTTGCATCAACAATAACGCCTATGGATGGTAATGGGAAATCGTCTTTAGACACGCTTTGTTGATGTCTCGGAAATCTATGCAATGCGTATCTTTCCGCTCTTCTTGAGAACGGGAACGATATTGATACCCATTGGGAGTAGTCAATCGATTGATAAATCCTTCCTTTGAAGGAGTTTTATTACTTCCTCTTTTACCATGAGAGCTACTTTGGGTTTCATGGCCTTGATTTTGTTTAATTGGCTTTGCATCCGATCTAGTGACGAGGTTGTGTGTACCGCAATGTGGGGTGCGACTCTGTCATCTCCTTGTAATTAAATGCAAATGCCTTCCGATGTTCTTTGAGAACTTGAGTATGTATCTCCACTTCTTGGTGTCAACGAAGAACCTAGTTTCAATATTCTTGGTTCATCTTCCATCCCAATGTTGACATCGATTCTTTCTTTGATTAAAGAGGCGTTACCCTCTTCGAACTCGGAGGGTAGTCTTTGGAGGTAAATCATCCCCATTTTCTATTGCGTATATGTTAGGTTCCTTTGTGACGGAAGATCCGTTACGGGATTTCCGAAGTAGGAGGATGAATGTGGGATCAGGGATAAATCTAGCATGTGATAGGAGAGATGTAATGTTGCATAGGCATTTAAATAATCCAAAGTAGCTGCATCATTTCCAACATGGTCTAGGACGGTAGATTCACTTCCGCTTAAAAGAGGATTTGTCATTGTTTTTATTAATGGTTCGTCACGAATGGATACTATGAAGTGAGTATCTTCTAGCTCATTGCTTGGAGTAAAACGTGATGCTGAGGTTGCTATTGAATCGGCGAGAAGATTTTTCTCTCGCGGGATCGCTTCAATGGATATGAAGTTAAACGCCTTGCTTAAATCTAATACAGCATTTTTGTAGAGTTGTAAATGTTCGGCTTTAGTTTCATATACTTCAGAAACTTGGTTTGTTACTAATTGCGAGTCTCCCAAGACTCTGATGTTATCAATACCAATCCTTCTGGCTAAGGTGAGGCCAAGAAGGAGGGCTTCGTACTCAGCGCCGTTGTTTGTGCATTCAAAGTTTAACTTGAATGAGAATGGGAGGACCTTCTCCTCGGGCGAAGTAAGAATTATACCTGCCCCCGCTCCATAACGACATTTAGCTCCATCGAAATGGAGAGTCCAATACTTAGCCGGGAGTGTAGATGTTGGGGCATCTGCCGCGTTTGCACACTCTACTTCTATCATACAGAGATCCTCTGCCGGTAAGGAACCAACACCTAGGGAAAATCCTATGCCTACTGAATCGAATGGTAAGAACATTGGTGAATCTTGTTCTATCAATTCAACGATTTTCGCAGTAGTCCCTAATGATACTGTTTCTTTAGTTTTACCTTTAGGGGTTGGAGTTGTTTTGGCTATGCTGGTAGTTTCAAGATCCGTTGTAGGTATCAACTTTTCCTCTGGCTTTGGGTCAGAGGGTTTATTAAGTTGGTTTGTTGGCAGCCAAATTACAGTGCACCTCCGATCTTTCTTTAAATCAGCTAGGTGCAAATCGAAAGGTTTTGGATCGCCTTTGGCTACAAATACCTTTCCCAGATGCAAGAATCTTACTTCTTGAAATAGCGTGGAAGGGATTGCCTTCATTCGATGTATCCAAGGTCGGCCGAGGATCATATTATAGTTAGTTTCCCGATCTATAATGTAAAACTCAGTCAAGATGGTTTTGGGCCCTAAGGTGATTGGCAGTATTATAGTTCCTATCGAAGTGGCTTTAAGGCTATCATAGCCTCTCAAGGTATTTCGTGTAGTGGAACAGTTTGTTTCTCCATATCCAAGTTTTTGGAGGAAAGAGAAAGGGACTATGTTAACTGCAGCCCCATCGTCAACCATTTCCCGTTTTACATAGTTATTATAAACCCACACTTGCAAGTGTAAGGTTGGGTCACCTCGGCGTGCGATCTCAGCATCTGTGGGCATTTTACTTATTTCGAAGATGAATTCGACATCCTTGTCCGGCTGCCCCGGAGGGTGGATATCAAAATCTACGTGATTTACTTGTGTTATCAGGAGGTGGAGTGATGTTAATTAGATGGCCTGGACCTAATGCTTCTAAAAGAGCAGCTCATGAGGGGGAGAGTTCTTTAGTAAGTCCAAAAATGAAATGTGTGAGAAGGTCTTTGTTAGGTCACTAATTAAATCATATGCACCGATGGGTTTTTCAACTATTTGCTGACTCTTATCTCGCCTCCTGACGGATGACTTGGGCTTGGTTGAGAGAAATGCTCGTGTTCTCGTTATAAGCCTGATAGGTAGTTCAGCGTCTAATTCTACCAAACTAACTATCTTAGGTCTTGGTTGAGCTCCCAACTATGGCGCAACTGACGGATTTAATGAAGTTGAAGCTTCATGATCATTGTTTCCCGTTATTGCACCTTTGTTTGTTCCGGTTGGATTCAGCCTATTGCCATCATGATTTGGGAGCGGATCGTTAAAGATCCTGAGGGGAGCATTCTGAGGGGAAACTGCCCCTGCGAGAGTATTTGGTGATGATGAGACGGGATCTGCCAAGAACAGGTCCGTGAAGAACTGTCTTTGTTCTTCTGGCAAACGTTGCATAAATTTATTGTAGTCACGGCACGTTTGAGTGTCGTGACCATGAATTTTATGGAAACCACAATAAGAATTGGGGTTATAATTCCCGCTTTGTTGGTTTGGTGTATTGTGGCCTAAAATTCTGATCAAATCACATTTGCCTATTAGGACAAAAGTTTTGGAATCGTTGTTTTTGGTTTTGACTTTGGTTTTGGTAACCAAATGAATTTTGGCTTGGCCTCTTGCATGGGATTTCACCATTGTTGTTGTTGTTGTTGTTGTGGATGGTTAAAATCCACCGTATTGACCACGGGGGCAAAGTTGTTGTTCCTAATGCCGGTTGTTTGTTTATGACGGAGTATTAACGACATTTACCCCAGTGAATCGGTCGGTTACCCCATCCGTTGTTACCCCACGATAATTTTTAAGGATTTTGGGTCCTTGATTGACATTTGTGGTAGTTGTAGTATTTTGAGTGGAGGTGATTAACCTCCCATTTGCTCACGTAAGTCTTACGACCACTATCTATCGGGCTGCTTGATCAATTCAGAGCGCTCTCAAGTACCTCATCATAAGTCCTTAGTGGGAACTTAGGACTTCTTCCTTCACTTCTCTACCGAGAGAATGAAGGAATAAATCACATAGTTCCATTTGATCCATGTTTGGAGCACTGGCATTGCGAATAAAGAAGCGCACGCCACCTCTGGATGAAATGAGTGACATTCATTGTGTTCTTGTTTGATATGCAAGAATTCCCGATTCTGTTCTCGGTAGTTTGTTCATGTCGAAGGCTTTGATGAACTCGACACGAGTTTTTAAATGAATGTATGGAAGCCTCGGGTATTCTATAATACCAATCAAGAGTGATGCCCTCCAGGTGTTTTGGGAATATTTTAGCAACAACCCCATCCCAAAGGAGTAATTCTCGTATGGTCATGAGCGTAAGCTTTGATATGTGCGTTTGGATCTCCTCACCCTTGAACTTAGGCAAATCGGGAGAGGTCTTGGAAGCATGACGCTTCGTATGGTGAAATCTAAGGGTTCCTTTAGATATTTTGAATACGTCCCTATTGCACGATAGCTTTCACCATTGATGGTGTTTGGTGAGGGGAGTGGTGGTGGGATGGGTTGTTGATACGGCAAATGCAGGCGCTGCGGGTTAGCGGGGGCATAGGGAGGTCCCCGCATTTGACAAAATATGCCTTAGAGAGGAGAACATATCTCCTTGTGGTGATTTAGAGTATATGTTTAAGTAGGACGGGTATTATCGAGAACGGATCTGCTCGACACTGGCCGGGAGGAATAGTGTTAGAGATGATAGGCCTTGTTGGCGTTTGCTGTGGATATTGAGGAGGCATGCCTAACGTGCCTACTCCCGTAAGGAGATCTACCTGACCAGAGTGGTATGGAGGATTGGAACTTCCTGTTTGTATGAACGGAGAATTTTGACTTGCTTGAGCCAGTTCTAACCCTCTCACTCTTTCTACTAACGTTGAAATGACTTCATTTGGTGAAGTCACGGTACTTTTCCTGAGCGGTGTTTGTTGTATACCTTGGTGTTGTAAAGGTACATGATATCCTGTCATAAACTGATCACTATCTTGCCAAGTTTCTCCCAGAATATTTCCTGTATGCAGTGGCATAGAGGTATTTTCTTGAAAAGAGATTTCGGTTGTATTTGTAAACCTCCTATAGATGGGTACATTCCCCAGGAGCGTTGTTCACTCCTAGGATAACGTGTTGACTGTCCATCATCTAAGACCAGGTATGGATCTGATTGCCTACCAATTTGTGGTCTGAGTAACATTTGAGGAGATGAACCAGATTCTCCAAATGTCATATTGTTGGAACCTGAAGGTTCTGTTTGTTGGGTTCGAGGGGGTTGATCTAACTCCTCAGTTTGAAAAGACGAACTATATCTGATTCTTGGGGTTTGTGTTGACAACTGATTAGTTGAATAGTTGTCACCCCATACTGAGAGCGAGGGTGATGATTGCCTATTTTGTTGGGCATAGTATGCCTCAAGACCCAGGAGGGGTCTACCGTATGCATCGAATCCCGACATATTCGGGGGGTATATGAATACCCGCAGAATAATGGGAAGAAGCGAAGGTGATTTATGAAAACTTAATGAAGCGGTTCTAAGAAGGCATACTAAAGTGAAAGTGTAATACTATGACTCCAGACAAGAAAGTAGGCGTTTTATGTCAGTTTTACTAATCTTGTTTGTTTCACGTCGGGTTCACCAATTTTGTACGTCGGAAAAGCGACAGGCGAGCGTGAGAATCAACAAGTAACTCTTTCGCGTACCCGACCTCTCGAGGTCATGCCGAGACAGCCGGTGGGGATGGAATATGCAGACAAACTAGTTAGGCAGTCTAATGTCTTCGACACGCACTAGTGGAATTTGTGAATCTAAGGCAAAGAAGGCCCTTCTAACTTGGACTGGCGTGATAGATCGATCAGCGAGGATGACTGCTCGAAGGCTCCAATCAATATCGAGCTCTGGCGTGATTCAATCTATGGGTTACGGAATACGTGGAAAATGACCTGGGATTGTTTCGTGTATATCTCCTGATAAGGTCATATAGTGGATGATGAATACAATCGATTCTATGGACGATTTTCTGGCCTAGTCCAGAATTCCCTAGCTTCGTTAGCCGCTATATCTAGTAAGGAAAGTTGTTCGATGATGATAGGTGGAAGTGGGGTGGACTGAAACACTAGTGTGTAGGCCAAGTATCTATATCTAATCGATTTGTGGATTCGTTGGGTACCGTGGGATATGTGGATCACAACCATAGACTCTTGGTTGTTGCGGTCTGTTATGATCATACGCGAGATCAAGTTCTAATCCCTAGTATCCGATGTCGTATGCTTTCTCGGCTTCTATGTTTAGAACCTATAGTTATGCAATCTTCTCGAATACCTTACGGATGTTCTCGCAACCACGGATTCTTAAGTGGTATCTATATCTACGAGGGTGTCTCCGCGTCCGGATCATGGAACTAGAGGATCGCACCCGAATGTTTGTTCTCTTTCGAGCCCTCTACGATCATGTGGATGTTTTCTAGAGTAATCTGTAGTTTGGGCGACTTGACCAAAACGCATGTGCTTGGTCGCCTTCTATGTTTAATCACCTTAACTCGAGAACCGATTGATCGGTTGTAAATCTTGGTTGTTCGAATACTTGTATCCCGAGATTTTGATCTATGTCAACTATCATTGTTGTGACTAGGTTTGGTTGAGGCACGATTGGCTCAAATATATATTCCTGGCTCTTGAGGTCCTGTGATTATCATACAAAACAAAATGCAATCTAAATGTGATGAAACAAATTCTAACTAAGTGAAATAAATCTAACTACATATAACTTTTATTTTTCTATCAAATATTCTAACAATTTTAAGGAAAGCAAACTATTTTAAGCATATCTAGAAATAATAGCTAAGCAATAATTTAAAATGCAGAAAGATAACCGAGTGTGGTTATTTGCACGTGCGATTTATAGAATTATTCTAAATAAATAAAATAGCTTGTCTAATCTACCAGGCAAGATTCTCGATCCTACCTCGTATGAGGAGTGAATCATAGTTTCTCAGAAACTATCAATCCCCACAGCTTCCCTGGCAATGTCGAGAATAGAATGAAATGAAATAAAGCGATTAACTACTCTATTTGATATGAATCTGACTAGAACTTTGAAATGTAAAACCTGGACTCCGCAGAACAGTGGCGAATCCGATGGTGTATGTGATCTCGTCCCCTCAGTATGATCTCCTTGTTCTTTTGTGTTCACGTGGATCCAGAAAAGCGTGTAATGCTAGCACCGATAAGAGTAGATTTTGGGACAAGGACAGCTCAGAATGCAGACCGAGAATGCGAGTAGGAGAGGGATAGCGCAAGAGTACAGAGCTTGGCTTATGCGATTCCTAGCGGGATTTTACTGCGAGTCATGCAACGTGAAGCACCTTAACCTTTGACTATCCTATACGAAGAGAAAACCTGCAACTTTAATGGCTTCCTAAGCTATTCCACTCCAAAATTGAAAAATAAAGACACTGCTTGCACAACTTGGATATGTGGCTTACCAACAATGAATAATGCTAACCGTATATATATGAATTGAACTAAGAACTCTAAGACACAATAAAAAACAAATCTACAAACAAAGAGGAATTCGTAGAGGCAAGCTTCTAACCGAATTGGGTGGAGACAACACCAGATCTGCACAAGATGGGTCTCGTGGCTTACCAACAAATTGAGTAATTTAACAAGAGATGCAAGTGAATTCAAGCTATGGCTTCTAAACAAGCTAACTAACTAAAACACTAAAATGAGGGAATGAGAGCAAAGATCAAACTTCCAAATCCAGCCAAGCTTCAGACCAAAAACTCCAGACCATTTGCATGTGCACAAACCATGCATTTATAGGAATTCAAGCATCCAAGAACCAAAACCAAATTGAACTCCTAAACAATAAACAAAGGAAAAACACTATTCTAGGGGACCAAAAACATTAATGCATGCTCAAGTCGGCAAAGAAAAGCTGGTGAATCGTGATATTTCACGTGAGTCGCGTCAAAAGAGCGTTCGGAAAACACACACAGGACCGCCGCTCCTGAAAGGCGGCGGTTACAGGGCGGCGGCGGTTACAGACCGCCACTGCCCGTTCAGGCGGCGGTTTCATCACTGAAGGTCAAGAGGCCAAGGAAAGAGGGAAAAAGGGGAAAACAAAGGGCGCAGGGGCTAAGCGGGGCATGCGGGATGTTAACGCATACTCCGAGGGCTTTTCTGGATCCCGAACACCTTGCGAGGAGACCTGTATCATCATCGGGGCACTTGTTTCACTTGCTAGTAGCAAAGACAAGATTCACCTTACAATTTTGGGTAATGTCAGGGACCCCTCACCACTCATTATGTGTATGTGATTTACCATAAACCTCATACTGTAGGTTACACATTCACCTCCTATATGTATAATCATTTTTCCAAAGATCTCCACACTAAGTTCTTAGGTGAGTTACCCAGTCATCTTGAGCTCTTTCAAGACACAACTCGAAAACCAACCATCTTCCGAGCTCATACAATTATCTAACTCATCGTAGAGAAGGCGATCAGCCTCACATTGTTTAACTCAACCAAGCCCAAACTACATGTCGAGTAGAGATCAACCTATGCACCTCACGAGGACCAAGAGATTCAATGAAGGCCTTCTCCAGCCATCTTTAAATTAAGTTCACAAGTCTTAAATGGTCAATGCACAAATACCGCTGGACCTCGGGATCTAACCACACAACCATCTAGAAAGATCTTCCATAGAGAGCCAACCATAGAGTTAGCTCATCGTCACAGAAAACTTAGTCTAAGACATGACCCAAAGCCTTTTACTACATATTTTCTTGAAGGGCCAAGGCCAAAATTAAACATGCCCACACACGATACAGTGGTATTTCCTTAAAAGAATAAAAGCAACAAGATAAATCAAGGCCCTAATGAGGGTTTCGAATCCCCAACCTCATACAGTAAAAATGAGATATTAATTTAGCCCATGGGGGATAAGAACTATTAAAGGGGCCCAGAATTATCTTCGCGTATATTTCTTTCAACCCATCTTTGGGAAACCATAGCGAGAGTCGATATTCCAACCCTTTAGAGCACTAAGATTTTAATGGAGCAAATTTACACTATTTATTGATGAAGAGTTTTTCAACAAGATTCTTCAGAGATGTAAGACTTGCCTAAATAATTTTACATCCACACATGTTTCCTGCAAGATTGAGAGGATAGAAACGTAGGAAGGCTCATTTTTGCATGAAGATATGATTAAAGCCGAGGAGTTAACAGAATGTAGATTCTTCGTTAAGTGGTCAAAGACACTTTCAGGTCCTACATGCCTCATTTTGAGATAAAAAAATTGTTTAATTTTGCATGATTTGATAAAGATCGCAATTCAAACTTCTTATGTGAGCTCTTCTTGTAGTCCCTCATATGTGACGAACTCCATTATCAATTTACGGGAGTATATATTAAGGTCTGTCTTTGATTTTCATTCCTATTGTCATGGAGTTTTACATCATTTTATAAGCCGGGTATACACCTAATCAAATGTAAACAAAATTAGGAGATAGGTGACACTATTAATGATTCTTGGGAGGTCACCCATCCAGGGACTACTCCTTTGAATGGCACGCTTAATCGGATTTTGGTGTGAGATAAATCATGCAACTTTGATACCGGTAATGCCAATTAAGCACGCCAACCCCGGAGTAGTAATGATTGGGATGGGTGACATCCCGGAAATTCCCCTGTCACTTACCTCCCAATGTTGTTGGGACTGATTGGAGTGTATACCGAAATCCACGTTATGTGGGAGAGGTATTAACATAACAAGCTGTTTAACCACGATGAGATCCATCTCTACCATTAATTTTAGCTTTTGGTGTAATGCAGAAAATCGTTTGGTATTAGAGTTGCCATCACACCAAAAATCTCGAACTAATGGTGGAGAGGGATATCATCGTGTTATTATTCATGTTATGCCAACACCCTCTTGCATGATGGAGCTGGGGTATACCCAATAAGGACCAAACAACATTAGGAGGTAGTGCACAAAAGGAATTTCTCAGGAGGTCACCCATTCGCCACACTACTCTGGGATGATGCGCTTAACTTCTTGGCTCACGATGCAATTAAATTTGCCATCACACAAAATCTCAAATATAGTGGAGAGGATCTCATCATGTTAACATTTGTGTTGGGCGTAGCATTGAATAACACGATGAGATCCCTCTCCAACATCGATTCAAAATTTATGGTGTGATGGCAAAATCATTCAAACTCTCCGATACCATGAAAGAGTCAATGGATCATATTAGAAACTATGCACCCAGGGATGAAATAGTTGCACTCATCTAAGTTGAATCCAAGATGGCTCTAATGTAATCACACGGAAGAATAGATCAACAACAAATAAGTTGCATAACATAATAAATCTTTCTCATAAGAAAAAAGACATGGAGTTTCTTGGCATGCTCATAAATGAATAATAAAAGGGTACATATAGGGTCTTACAAAGTAACCCTAGTGCATGACTCAATAGCAAACCCTAAACCTAGCCCATGTGAGATGACCCTCCAAAATGTGAGGAGGACACATGTAATAACTCACACCAACACCCCCTTCATCGAAGCTGGGGTATGATTATGATGAGTCGAAAATCATGAAAAAGAGAAGACACTCCTAAACAACTAAGAAAGATGTGTCAATGGGCCCACAACTAAAGGCCCGATAAGGTGCCTAGAGAAGAAGAAGAAAAGAAGGACTACTTGACCAAGAAGATGAGCGGTTGTAGAAGACCTCACCCCGAAGAAAAACCATAAGTGAAGAAATTCATCTCGGTGAAGGGCTTGGTAAATAAATATGTAATCATCAGCTATCTAAATGTATTGAATGTCGATGATGCCATCACACAAAATCTTGAACTAATAGTGGAGAGGGATCTCATTGTGTTAACCAATTTTACGCTAATAGTCAAAGCATATAAGTCAGTGTATGTACTTGTCTAAGTTATTATGGTCTGTGTTTGTGTCATCTTGGTGTATAATTAATATGAGATGGATGTATATGTTCATGAGTCACATTTTTAAGTCATAAGAGGTGTTTAATTGGCTTAGAACTCATGAAAAGTGTACTTCTGGTCTCAATGTCTAGGTTTAAGAAATGAAGGTTGGGCTGTGATCTCATGGAGTCTTTATATTGTCTTTTCTATGTCATTTGGTGTGTCAATGAAATGATCTTAATCTTGTAGATTTATAAGGGTCCAAACATGGTTCAACATGTTATGGCATTCATATGGAAATTCTCTTTTGGGTTTACATCATATGAGAAGTGAATCTATGTTCCATGCGTCACTTAAAATTTGGAAACTAATTTTGCTTAGATGTAGGGTTCTTGGTCGATATTACATGCTATGTAATTCTAGTATAAATTAGTTTCATGGTTTCCGGCCAAGATTTAGCTCTGATTCCAAATTGAGGCTTCAAAAGGCTTCAAAGAGTCAAAGAATATAAGGACTATGTGATGGTGTAGACACGAAAATCTACACCCTCCTTCCTAAGTCAATTGATTAAATACATCAACATCCCATAAATACATCCCTTATCTTTATTCATTTAATAACTTAATTTTATGTCTCTTGTCATTCCCCCTCTTCATTTAATTAATTAGTTAAGTACACTTCATACCCTCATTCTTGCGCCATATATCCCCATTTTTATTTAAATGAACACACACCATTTAAACATGTTATTTAATCAAATATTAATATATCCACATGGTCTTAATTTTCCTTCTTCACTTGCATTATGTTTCCCATCACCCTACCATACCTGTTACTCCTATCATTTTTCCATTCCTGACTCCCGACAACCCTGTTCATTTTGTAATCCCCACTTCTATCCTTGGGCAAAGGAAAATTAGAACCAAAAACCCCTCTTTTTATAAAATGCAACCTTCTCCCTCTGGAAGAGTCCTTCAGTGTGCAAGGACATGGAAACGCATAATTTCTTACACATCGAGTGCCATGGACACACAATACTACTCGGGAGGACCTTATAAAGATAATTGAAAACATGGAAAATGTTAGTGTAGGTTATTATTTATCCTTTTTTTTATTTATCAAGATAATTCTTACACTTGTGTTAGCCCTACACTTGTTGGGTTAGCTTGCTTAGGTGTACTAGTTGTGTGGAGTTAGCTTACTAGTTGTGTTGAATTAGCTTCTCAGTTATGTGGAGTTAGCTTACTAGTCTTATGGAGTTAACTTAACTACCAGTATCAATTAGTGGGAGTTCTTCACCATTGATTTAGGTAGTAGTTGCACTTCCCTCCTCCTATATGTACATCTTTCTTATTGAATAATTCAAGTTATTCTATTGTAATGTATTGAGCATTATGGATTATGATGGATTTCCATATATGGTATTTTAGCTCTTCTACTTTGCAAATCTAATGTGGTGTGTTATTATCATCTAAGATCGTGGCTTGGAACAATATTTTTATCGTTCCTTTCATGGTATCAAAGCTATAGATGATGTAGACATCCATTTGTAAGTTTTTCTTTGCAAGCAAGGGTTTATTTTTTCATGTATTTGGAATTTGTTAGCAATTTTCTGCAGCATGCATTTTTATGCAAAAGCAGTGTGGAATTGGATTTGGAAGGTGCCAAAACCCTATAATCAATCTGTAAACTCAACCATGTTTTGAGACAGGTCAAATCTGCATCCTGTGCATTCCTTTATCCATTGGATATAAGCGTGTACCTTCAAACACATTCTTTACCCTCTGCAGGTATTTTGGTTTTGGATGCAGATGTCTTTTATCCACTTGAGGCCCAGATCATGACGCTTCACTCTGGATGCATTCTTTTATCCATTGGATATAAGTGTGTACCTTCGATGCATTCTTTTACCCTCTGGGTATTTCAGTTTTGGATGCAGTCTTTTATCCACTAGACATAGATTTGTACCCTATGGGTGCATTCTTTTATCCATTGGATATAAGTGTGTACCTTTTGGATGCATTTGTTTACCCTTTGGGTATTTCAGTTTTGGATGCGAGTCTTTTATCCACTTGGCGCATATATATGTACCCTATGGGTGCATTCTTTTATCCATTGGATATAAGCGTGTACCTTCCAGATGTATTCTTTTACCCTCTGGATATTTTGGTTTTAGATGCAGTCTTTTATCCACTAGATGTAGATCTGTACCCTCTGGGTGCATTCTTTTATCCATTGGATATAAGCGTGTACCCTCTAAATGCAATGATTTACCCTCTGGACATTTTAGGTTTTGGGCGCAGGCTTTTATCCTTTGGTCGCAAGCATGTATCGTGTGGATGCACTCTTTACCCTTTGGACATTTGGGTGTCACGATACCTTTTAAAAAGATCAGCATTAAAATATTATTTTAATAGCAAAACCTCGTAGACTCATAAATTTTGATCCATAGCTCGGATTAAGGTGATCTTTTTTTTGAAATTGTGTATTTTTTTCGAGATCTGCGCATTGGTGATATTTTTATACACATATTTCAAATATAAAAGGTACTGTTACTCATTGTAATATTTACATGCACTCAATTATAAAGTGCCAAATTTGGGAGGGTGTTGTGATCACTTGTGGATGCATTTTCGGTTGAGCCCGATATCCTAAAATTTTGGGTATTGCATTCTTGTATCTATGGGTGTATACATTTATATCTCTCTTATTTATTGAGATATTTTGGATCTATATTTTCGACACTTTTTTTTGGCATGTTGACAGTCTCTCTTGTGGGGGAGCTATTCTGGTGGAGCCCAGTGTTAGTTTGTCAGTGTTCGAGTAGTTGATTTTGACAACTCATACAGATATGTGGTGTCACTCTACCCATTCTGCAGTATGGGAGGGTGTGGTGTTGATACTGCTTCTTCGGGTTTCATGCCCTTGCCTTGTTACCTTGGCTTTTCTTGGATCGTGGCACTCCTATTTATTTAGATCTTATGTCCTTGCCTTATTGCCTTGGTTTTTTTTTGGATCGTGGCACACCTATTTGTAGAAGTTGATCAAATTATGTTTGGTGTTTGTTTTTCACTTTTCGACATCACTCCATTGACAATCTCCTTACATGGAGCTATTCTGGTGAAGCCCAGTGTCAATTGTTTTTGAGTTATATGATTGAGCAGTGGATTCAGACCATAGTGTGCACCACACTTCTTCACCATTATCTGCATGTTTTGGAGTCGAGCTTCCAGGATATCTTGCGGCAAGATTTTTCTCTCTACTTTTTATTACTAGTTTGGAGTACCTTGCTTGCAGTGTCCATTTTCTCGGTTGTTGTATGTGGGTACCTCATGAGGCCTTGTTAAGCTCAAGGACCCACCTTCTTTTCCACAAACCTAAGCTATGCTTACGAGAGGGTGTTAGTGTAGGTTATTATTTATCCTTTTATTTATTTATCGAGGATAATTCTTACACTTGTGTTAGCCACTACACTTGTTGGGTTAGCTTGCTAGGTGTGCTTATTATGTGTGATTGAAAACTAGTTATGTTAAATAACTTCTCAGTTGTGTGGAGTTAGCTTCTTAGTCATGTGTTGGAGTTAACTTAACTACGATATCCGGTTAGTGGAGTTTCTTCACCAGGTGATTTGGGTATTAGTTGGTGCACTTCCCTCGATCCTATATGTACATCTTTTCTTGTTAAGACTAATTGAAGTCATTGTATTGTAATGTATACAGTGAGGCATTATGGATTATGATGGATTTCCATATATATAAGGTATTTACCCAACTCTTCTATTTTGCAAACCTGATATGTTGGTGTCATTATTATCATATGAGATGGCGACTTGGGTAATATTAAACTTATTGTTATCTTTGTAGTTCTGACAGGTGATGAAAAATTTACAATTGACGTTGTTCACTGTTAGGCATTGAAACATCAAAAGATCTGCCTTGATTTAGATTCTTGAGAATAGTATTGACTGTTTTAGCTAGAAAGGTTTGCCAGTTTGCATTTGGGGGCTCCATCATATACTGTAGATGTGCTGAATTCTATATATCTGATGATTGCGCAATTATTGTGCAGAATTTGTGGCAGTAGGAGGTGGTTAGTGGCGATGTGAAATCGGTGATGTTGCAAGTCTGGGCACTAATTGATACCATATGATTAAGATTATCTCGAAGCAGTGATATGGTAACTCGTGGTGGCGATGAGCTTACTCCGCGACTGGATTATAAGGGCGACTAAATGAGTCTAGTAGCTTGAGTGAATAAAAGGCAAAAGTAGATGTGAAATAAAGTTAAGAATAGAACAAAGTTTTACCTGAAGTGCGCCCTAAGGTGTGGGTAAGCAAAGTTTGGAGGCTTTGGTAGTGGTGCAAAGAAAGGAAGAGTGAAAGTATAATGAGGCATACGAATAGTGGCGTATGCTTGGGAAGATAGACATAATTGAAGGCCTTTATATAGCAATGGATGAAGAAAAGGTATGCTGAATACCGGGTTCTAATGTAGTAGCATTGAAATGGCTCAAGAATGACACCTAAATGCTGGTTTGAGTTCAACTGCTCAAAATCATATAACTCCACTTAGGTGACCTGTTAGGTAGCTCCGTCTGCGGAAGGCTGTCGATGAGTGATGTCGAGAAGTGGCGCGAAACATAACTGATAAGCTCTTCTGAGTGGAACGTGTGCCTCCTAGAAAACAGCGAGCGGCATGAGATGGGAAGTAAATGGGAGTGCCGTGATCAGAAAGATTTGTTATTGGTAACTTGGCTGCGGCGAAATGCTAAAAGTTACATGTCGATTTACCAAGCATCTGATCTTAAATGGTAGATGTAGTTTATATCTATATGGTTGTCAGAATCATTTCTTTCAACTGGCAACCGATCTAACAGACAGGAAACCATGTTTTAACTCCCCGCGAGAGGTCTTGTGACATGTTCCAAAAAGAATGTCCAATCATAGATCCAATGATATCTCTTGATCAAGCGATGATTCAAGGTATAAATGTATTCTCAGATAGATATGCATAATTGATACCCATGCGAGAGATTTTCAGGGCGTTCTTAGCTCAACAGAAATTTAATCGCAGTGTTATCCAGTTTGAATCCTAAAGAGTCGCACTTTTATTATTTGGATGTTCCTGTATCACACTTACTGATTGAGTATTTGATACCTTTGCATTTTAAGATGAATATTTAGAATAGCAAAAATGTTGAGGATGCATAGATCTTGAAAAGAGGATCAAAACAAATCTGCCCAAGTCCAAACTGCAGTCGAAGGTATGTCACCAAGGCTCTAGTTTCTTCTCATAAAATGATGTTTTAGCATTGATCTACGCCTGTACGAAGGAAAATAAGAGTGCATCCCACATGACCATCTTTGTTGACGTTTTGGATTTCCATCAGTGTGTAAGAAGTGTTTACTAGTTAAAGGGTCCTTGAATCCTTGCGTTTAAAGGTATATGTCTAGCATGGTACAGTATCGATTGGTTTTATGAAAAGAATCGCGAGACTTGGTCTAGATCTCGTCTGAGTGTGATCCTTTTTTGCTGCATTCTAAGATGAAACTGTTACCAAAATGAAAAAAAGTGCATCTTATTTGCAAAATGAAGCTCTATCGATGGAGTTATGTAATATGCATGTGCCTTGAGTGAATGCAGAATCATCTGTAGCCTTAACAAGTTTGTAGGCATCAGCTTCATATTCCTACAAGGTAAGGGTTATTCTATGAAGTGGTACATGCTGATATCGATGGATAAAAGAACGCCCATATAGATACGATTTGCATCTAGTGGAATAAAATAAAATGCGTAGTGAAAACTATCGAAGTAAATAGACATGCATTTGTCTCAATTATGTCAAGCTTTTAGATAGCATTATAAGACCTTATACCAACGAGCTCATGACAATGCGTCAGAGTATGTTGGATAGAAGCATCAGGCTCAAAATACCAGACAAGGGTATCCAAGTCCTGGAACAGTATGTTGAGATGGATAGAATCCTTTTTGCACCCGTAGGAGGATGCGGTCATGTAGAGTGGATAAGAGGCTACATCAAAATGAAAATACCGAGAAGTAAAAAATGCATCTGTGAAGGATACAGCTGGATCATCACATTGAGTTGATGGGTAGTCAAGAAGTGCCACAAAGCTTAAGACAGTCTTGCAAAAATGTGTTGAGTTCTAGGTTGTTTCTAGTTGATTTGTATTTCTGCTCTGAATCAAGTGCTGCCTTTATTTGCATAAATATGCAAGTTGCGAAGAATGCTTAAGTCCAAGATAGCAAGAAAGATAATAAACGTCTTACACGTTCCCTAATAACTTGTCAGATGAATGTCTACCATCAGAAGAGTAAGCTTCTGATCACCATGACAACGGAGATAGTTAGGCATTGTGTCTATGTTCCATTGTTGTGATCTCAAGTTGACGTGATATCAGCACCTTTACACATTATATTTCATGAAGTGGCTTAGAGTTTAAATACCATGAGGTATTAATCCATTAGATAGGTGAAGTTAGTGCTCTGAAAGTGACATTGACGATACGATGACAATTGATTCAATAGCAACAGATGGTACATATAGGCATGTATGCATGGAAATTGAGCAACTAGTTACCTAGAATTAGTGGTGACATGTGTGGGACTTTGCGATGCGACTGGTTAAGTTAACTCGAAAAGATAAGTAAGCTAACTCAGCATAATGCCACAAGAAGAGTGTACCTGCAATTGTATACACTAGCGAAGCTGGTGATATAGCAGTCCGTTTTTAGCTAACGGTCATCTCATGAAAGAGGCCATTATAGGCCTGAACCTTCCTTTAGAAAAAATGCTAGTAAGATGGGGACTAGATGGAATGTCTCCCCAATATGGAAGTGGATAAGGTCATAAGACATCCATGATAAATAATTTTTTAGGTGGGCATATGATGTTTGATAAAGGTAAATACAAGGACAGTTTACAGGTGTATACATGCAGGCTAAGTCTTGCAAGTAGTACATTGAAGATAAGACAGAATAGACATGGGAAAGTTATTGGTTTATAAATAGATTCAGGTGTGTCTAGGTATGAATGATAATTGGAAAGTAGGTCTTTGATGACTAATTCTTTCCATTTATTTGTGGCTTCGATACAGACCTTTGACTAGCTCTTAGATTGTATCATATTCCTTATTTCTATGTAAGCAAGGCCCCATTCTCATTTGTATTTCATTGGGATTCCATAATAATATATGATATTACTACTCATTTGTTTGTAAATGTTAGCTTAAGCGGCTTGGAGCTACTACTTGCCTGGACAAATCTTGCGAATGATGGGTCCATTGGGACAAGTGATAAGGCTCATCTTGTTGCAAATGGTTTTCACAAGTTGAAGGTATTGATTATCAGAGAGACTTTTACACCCGATTGCCAAGATGGATTTCAGTATACCTCAGTACTTGCTATTGCTGCATCACGGGGTGGCCACGTACTACCGGAATGGACGTGAGAAGAGTGCCTTCTTACATGGAGATCTACAAGAAGGAAATATATAATGGAGCAAACTTGATTGGATTTGTTTTAGGATTATTCTCTTATTCTTGTCATGCGGCTTTGAAGGTCTCTCTACGGATTCAAGCAAGCCTCTCGGTGCTTGAGTACAGCAGACAGGATTCTTTTCTCTTCTATCTACTTGGTTTTGTTCATCAGCCAATCCGATCATACGCCAGTATCTCCAACATGTCAGTGAGGATGTTGTGATACTGTCTTGTATGACACATGGATCCTGCTGCTTACTAAGTAATTCTCCTTCTTCCCACATTTAGAAGTATTCGGAGGGCCTCTTTACACACAATTTGACATGATAGATCTCAAGGCTATTGCATTATTTCCTTGGTTTTGTAGGATTTCTTAGTTGAATTTAGGGATTCATTTGAAGTCGACAAAAGTACACCCATGATCTTCGTAGGTGCTTTGACATATGGCTGATTTGTAAGTTTCAAGTCCATCTCCTTTTCGGTCATTGGAGTTACTCTTACATCCACATGTACCACAATTACTTTGTGACATCAGTACATTGCTTGTAGGTAGTTGGTTAGGAGTCTCATGTACTTGACCCATACTCGCACGATATTTCCATTATGCGGTAGGGTCTTGTATCTCGGATTTGCACATTCTCCTCATAAAGTAGTCACCTATAGATGCTAAAAGGGATTTTTCAATGCTATTTTCATGACACTTTCACACTTTGGCCTACACTACACTAGAACTCTGCTCGGTTAGTTGGGTGTACTGATTCAGATTGAATGAGGTTATATTGATGATAGGCCCACTTAAGCTATCTTTTCTATCTTGGATTCTTCTCCGATTTGCTTAGGCATGTAAAAATCAACGAGTGCTATCAGTACTTCTCATCTTGGAGAAAAAGTACAGGGCAGTGGCGATTCTTAGTGGAGTCGAGTAGATCTCTTCTGGGCTTCATTTAGTTATTGGCTTGAGTTTGGATTCTGGCCGAGGATTCACCAACTATAGCTTGTGCTGACAGCCAAAGTGCAACTCACATTTTCCGCAACTTGTGATTTGAGCACCAGCGGACCAAGCATATCGAGATACACATCCACTTCATTCGGGAAGCACATTCAGGATGGAGTTCTTTGGCCCAAGTACCTTTCTAATCAGCGACGCAGTTAACGACGTACCTTTACTGGAAGCCTTTTGCATCACCTGCCATTTGCCTTGAGTTCGGCGGAATGCTCTGGGGCTTTTCATAAGTTGTTCTTGAGGGTTTTCGTAGGAGCATGTTCGTTCTTCTTCTTCTTTCTCTTTCCTTCTAGCAGATTCTTTCCTTCTTTTTTTGGTTTGAGATTTCTTCTTGGATATATTGTGCATGTGAGTACCTCGTCGAGGGCTTAGTTGTTTGGGACTCATACACATGGACATGCCACTTCTCTTTTTCCCCTAGCTTCACTTGAGCGGGGTGTTAGAAGTGAGGCATATTTACCTTAGCCCATGTGTTCCACCCTAGTTACATTATTTACCCTTTATCAGTATTTTATCCCTCATCCACTTACAAAGGGAAGTAACATGCAACTGAACGAAGCACAAAGT